>JANAVB010021798.1:4858182-5030682 GCA_029216955.1 Iris pallida
CAATGAAACATAGCCTATAATAAAGTATTAAACAATAGGATAAAGTGTAAAAAATCCCTCGTTAAATTTTTGCTTTTTGTACTAAAAGACTCCATGCTCTTAACATTTCTAAATGTATAAAATATGCTCATTTTGTCCCCTTTCCGTTAACTGGTGTTAAGTGGGATATGTAATGTCCATTTATCCCTCTCTCAGTCGTCCTCCCCCCCCCCCCCCCCCCCCCCCCCCCCCCCCCCCCCCCCTCTCCGGTGGTGTGGGGAGGAGGAGGTGGGGGACGGGGAGGAGACGCGGGGAGGAGGGGGGCTAGCCGGCGGGGAGAAAGAGGGGGTGGGGAGGAGGGGGGGGGGGGGGGGGGGGGAGGAGGCACTACAAAAAAGTGTCTTTTTTGGACGACACTATTGGGAAGACTAGTATAAAATGTCCTAAAAATATAGTTCTGGGGACGACTATATTTTTGGTAACAAAAAGTAGTATTTTTTTGGACAAATTGTGAAAATGGATCTCTATTTGGGACTAATAAAACTTTGTCCTAAATAATTTATATTAGCGTCCCAAATAGCTCGGCGGGAATGCCAAGTATTTGGCAGCTAATTGCCAAATTTTTAGGGGAGAACATTTCCCTCCACACGTCCCAAATTCTGACCGTTCGATTGGATAACCTAAATCTTTACCGTTCATCACAAAAACATTCAGACTTTATTAGATCAAAACCATTCTGACATTTGCTACTAGCTGCTGCTCTCTTTCCGATAAAAAAAAGAATGGCTGTTACTCTCTCTCCCATCTTTGCTACACTCTCCTTTGGAACACCTTCCTCAAACCCTAGCTCCTCCCTTTTCCCTCTCTTTGGTGCTTCCGTAAACCCTAGCTTCTCATTTTCATCCGCAAACCCTTGCAGCGGCTCCACTCCTTCCCTCTTCGACGGCGGCTTCGGATCCTCCGCTCCTGCCACTTCCACCCCCACCTTCGACAATGCTTTAGGAGCTTCCTTCTCCACTTTCGCCACTTTCACCCCCACCTTTGGCAGCGCTTTCGGATCTTCCTCCTCCGCTTCTGCACTTCCTCTCCATGGTAACAAAAGGTTAATTTCTATTGTGTTATATTTATTAGCCAAATTTTGTTTTATATTGCTAGTGTTTGTCGAAATGCCTCTGTAGTTTAATCCAAAAACTTATGCCTAATCTTAGGGAGGAAATTTGTCAAGAATTTCTCTCCCACATGAGCTTTGTTTTTCTTCCATATAAAATAGGTGGTTGAGATTAAGATGTGGAAGTAACATGTCTTTAGGTGTTAAACTACTAGTGTGTGCATGTTAACTTAAAAAAAATGGGTTGTAGTATACCAGATTACTTCAAAGTTCAATCGTTGCTGGCTCGCTCCAAAGGCCAGGAGAGAAAATTTTCATTTTAATCGGCACAATTAATGACAAAAGTTAAGGAATAATCTGACACCATTGGCTTTTCTTAATTTCAAATCAAATAATTGTGTGTATTACTTTAGGACAAAGAAAATGGATAAACTTGTAGGGAATCCTTCCCAAGCATTATTCTCCTATTTTGCATTTAGTTAAACCCTACTATCGTGGGGCATTAACTCAAATGGTTAATGTATTTCTGGCACAAAACCACTATCTATTAGCCACCTAATTGAATCTTCGTGGATGGAGGCTATTTTTTGCAGAGTAAGCATCTTCATGTTGTTAAAGTATATCTTCCATCTTAATATGTAAGCATAGTTGTTTGAAACCTTTCGGGTTGGTCATCTCGGGGAAGCTTACTAAGAATGGGTTCACGAGCCTATCGGAAGCAAGGAAGGCCCTCAATTTTTTGAAAATGACTACATGGAGGTAATTTTCTTGTTGCAAATACCCAATGAATGAATCATAGCGATTGTCATTACTTCTTTCTTACTCCCTTACATTTCTGATTACCAGTTCTTGACAAGGAATATTTGGTAGGCTATTCCAACTATATAGCTGCAAGAAAAGTTAATGGGTTTACCTTTCCACCAACAAGGATATGAATGAAAAATTATTTTGAGGAATCTAAATAAGATTAGAAAAATAAGTTATGGTTGTGGTTTTTTAATTTACCTCACAAGAAATTCAGGCGTTGTTTTTGCAATCATGAGTTTATTATTTTCCTGTGGAGATTAAAGAAGATTCAATATTTAAAATTTGTCTAGATCTTTACATGCTAGATGAGCATTGAAAACTTGGAACATCAATTCATGCTTCATGGGACTAACATCATGAGGAGAGGATTTTTGGCATATTAGTGGAGAAAGATTCTTGTAAGGAACGATTACTGGTCTTGCACTTATATCTTCTCTTTCCATTTCCTGAGGTGTCTGATATGGATGTCATATAATTTCATATCTAGCTAATATATAATTCAATTTGTGAAAAATCAATCGGATATGAAGCAATATCCGATACTTATATTAACCTTACGTGGGATATTAATTTATTTCATAGTGGGTCCAGCAATATTTGGTTTTATTGTGAGGAAGACAAATATTTTATCTTCACCGTTAAGTTAATCTGGCTTGTATAAGGATGTGATTCTATTTGACCCTTTTGGGTTATGTTTTGCATTCAAGATATGTGTGGTTCCCTGTGGTAATGTTGGTATAGATACTTTCAAAGTGAAAATTTTCAGTTTGGAATTGTATGATGCCTTTTGCAACTTTTGGGTATATATATATATATATATATATATATATATATATATATATATATATTTTTTTTTTTTATTCAAATGGGGCATGTGCACATAACCTGTCATTCACCAGCAACTAGTAATTTGATCCTTACCATATTGAAAGCACTGCTGTTTCAAGCTTGGATTGGGCAAGAGAGCAGAAAGCAAGATAAGTAGTTCAAAGGACCACCATTCGAGGCTTAAATCAAACAAAAACAACTTATTAACACTATAGTTTACTAACGAACAAAGTGATTCTTTTTCTTCTTTTTTCAGACAAAATAAATATTGATTTTGTTTGATCAAGTGTACTGTAGTTGCAATACATGACCACTTGGATATTTCTAATCGACGAATTACTCGTTTTAAATTGGGTAAAGGAGAGTGGACACAATTTTCAAGGGACCTTTTTCTTTGTGAGAGAGAGGATGTGATCAAGTAGATCCCATCCGATTCTGAAAGTATGTTTTAGAAGCTCTTGGAGCACAGAAACTGTTATCTTCTTCATTATATAGGGATAAAAAGCCAATGAAGTGGTGGCTACCTTGATTTTGAAGCAAGAACATAGATGGGAGGAAGGTATTCATGTTTTGTCCTTATAGTGTTGTTGTGTTGTTTTCTCGTTATTGCTTGCATTAGCTCTGAGTAAATAATAATTCATAGTCCCTGGTTTTCGGTATTTGACTCCACGTGTTATATAAAATGGAAATTTTGATACATGTCTTTATTCTAGTTCAATATGTCAAAAAATTACTCTGCTCATGTTCCTTCCAGTAACATAATATTCCATCTTTCTTGATATGCTTCCCACTCTTCGTCTGCTTGATTAGGCTGATTTCATGCATTTGAAAAGGTCCATAATTTGGATCAAAAATCAAGTGGACGCGGTGTTCGCTAGTTAAAAACTTATCTGTTACACAGGCTGGAAAAGGTATATATGTATGTTGCTACAAGCATTTTTTTGGACATTATTTTCGATAATACAACTCTGTTAAACATCAACTTGCAAACTCTTATGACAATTTTTGCTTTCCCATGTTATACACATGGGCATGTGTGTATTTTATATTTCTTCTACAATTATTCTTCGGATATGTTCCACTTGCGCTCATATGTGTATGCTTGTACCATATTCCCTGTCAATATTCCTTAGATCACCAAGCTAAATTTGCTCTAGTGGAAGATCATGAGGAGAGGAAGAAGAGCTCTTCTATGGTGCTTCCTGTTTGCTTGCTCTTTGTATATGGGAGCCATCAGCAGCAACAGCCATAGCTCAGGTGAGAAGAACTATTGCAATTTCTTTTGTTATAGCTAACTTTGGTCGGTTACGTATACATGAGAATAATATCAACTAACACTCATGACCGTTTCATTATCATAGCAGCCTTGTCTAGGAAATTGGCAACAACCTGATGGCTTGACGTCAGGTCGATAGCCGTCATAGAATTGTCAATTCTTTTATGGAGCTATGCTCCATAGTTGACACCATTATGACGAAAAATGGTATAGATGATGTAAAGTCAACTAATGTTTAAAGATTTTGGTTCATTCCATCATTATCAACTCTCTTTTTTCTATTGATACTGTTACAGTTTTTGTCAAGGATTCTTCATTGGAAGATTGTTCCAAAATTGTCTTATATCTCTGTGAAGAACCAACAGATTGTTTAGCCAACAAATTGTCTCCATCAGTGGATGATGGGAAAAAGGCACAGAGAACGGGAGAGGAGGTCAGACTAGCTGGTTGGATTGATTTATTACTTGACCGCCTCTTTAAGTTAGAATAAGGAAACCCAGTTGTTTCTCCTTAGCCACCTCCTCCTTAGCTACCTCTCATGTCCCTTTCTCCACTCCTACAACTGGGGTGTACAGGGACCATGTTCCAAGTACTGACGGAGAATGATGGAGATGTATAAACTGGGGTGTGCAGGGACCATAAGAGGTTGTTGGATGGTTGGAGATGATATTTCCTTCACTTGAAGGGTGCTAGAAACTGAAAAACTAATCCTGGAAATTCATTATATGCAACCAATCTTTTAGAATTCATTAATTAGACAACTCATTTTTTCATCTTGGTGCTAACTGGATGTTCCAGAAGTTGCTAATAAAGATGATGTCATTATATTTTACTCTGTCTTCACACTGCATCATGTTTCAATATTACAGATAAACCACCAACTAAAGGACTTCATCAGTTTTTGGAGTTTCAATTACCAAGACAATTGGCCCCATGTTTTGGTGACCTTCCCTTCGGCCCTCAGCGAAAAAAACACAACAATGCGTCTCAACAGTTCAGCTTCATGAGTCCAAAGCTTTATGTCAACACCAGTATGGTAATTGTTTATCCTTGTGTGCTTGGTATATTTTTCTATACTAGTATAATTACTACTGGTTGCAAGATCATTTTTTCTTTTCTTTCTGATATCAGTTGATGGTATTTCATAATAAACTCCATATTGGCTTGTTGGAGTAAAGAACTAGAATGATTTTCCTATTGTCCTTCTTAAAATATGCGACATAATTTCTTAAATGGAAAGAAGTCCAGTTTGAAGTATTGTTTGGAAATTACTATTAATATAATAGTTGGAAAGAGATTAATCTCTTGTCCTTCTCTCCACAATGCTCATAGCCACATCTATTAGTTTATAGGGCGGAAAGGTATTATAGGAAAACATAACATTATCTAAACTAATATAGCCAAAAAAAATTGACATTCAGTACATACATCAACTCTAAAGGATGTGGATCTAGAAGGTATGTGCAAAATAGAAACTCTACCAGGTGCATGTTTAAATTGAAGGGACTATAAGCAGACATTTGCTAAGTAAAGGGTATGTTGCATGGTAGCCTTTTGTATATTAGTTTTTGGGTTTAGGACGTGACTTATCTTCTTTTGCTTGATTAGTTCAAACTTCCATATATAATCCTAAGATTCGTATATATGTTTCGTATAATTGAAGCCAATGCCTGCAGTCACAAGTCATATATGATGATCACTATTTCTTTAAATATAAAAGTTAAGATTCATATATATATGTTTTCTATAATTGAAGCCAATACCTGTTTGATTGGTTATTTACATGTTGCAATACGAAAAAATGGCAGATATTCTGTTGGCTACCCACACAGTGAAGTCTCATGGCAAGTAGTTGCTAAGGACTCACATACATGACTGGATGATACTAGTACTCCTCGTGTTGATAGACGGCCTCTTGAATCTTATAGAATCTATGTTTCAGATTTATGATCCAATCACGACTGATGTAATCTGTCATGGATATAAAAGTGTCATAAGGGAGGGCCATAAAGTTCTCCGAGTGGGCATTCTTCATGTCAGCATCAAAATATAATGAACCACATCAAAATATAATGACCCACTAACTGTTAATTGTTAGTATGATTGTTCATCTCCTGTTTCTTATAAATCTTTCAAAATTCTTGACACACTGTCTGTATGAAAATCAGAATTTCTTGTTTCTGGCTTC
The DNA here is from genome assembly GCA_029216955.1 of Iris pallida. Classification (NCBI taxonomy): domain Eukaryota; kingdom Viridiplantae; phylum Streptophyta; class Magnoliopsida; order Asparagales; family Iridaceae; genus Iris; species Iris pallida. The sequence goes on from JANAVB010021798.1 coordinate 4,864,369, forward strand.
ATCCGTACAGTTAATGATCAGGCACTAGAAAACACACAGAGACACTACTTTCATACAAAATTCATTGTCTCTATATTTGTAGCATAGCAAAGCTCTAAAATCAACTAATAAGTATCGTCTGGTTATCAAGCTAAGGGTTAAGTCTCATTGCAAACATTTTGTTTACGAGGGTCAATCTCTCTATATTTATATGTAGGGTTGTTTGCTGGACTAGGTTTTCTTGCCTGGTATCTTTCGAGGAAGATCCAAGCTTTTGTTCGTAGAGGCCATGTTGGAAAACTTTGCATTGTGTTTCTTCCTCTTCTATGTGCAGCGCTTGTAGCAATTTCTCGAGTGGATGACTATTGGCATCACTAGCAAGATGTATTTACTGGTGGGTTATTAGTTGTCTTTCTGACTTTCGGCACTCTTGCTGGAATCCTCAATCAATGTGATTTTTTTTAGCAAATCTTATATATTTACTTGACATTTCATGCATGATTGGTAATTGCGTCCTTTTGTTACTTGCAATTCTTCCCAGCACCCTGTGAACTAGATGGTATGATCCAACTTTAATAACCCTGTATGTTTATCATCAATAACTCTGCACAGTTTTGTTGTGATAGAGAGGCTTTTCACTGACATGCATAATTGTAGAGAACAGATAGTTCTACTTAAGAAGGTGAATTTTTTTTTTTGCTAATTTAGATAAGCATATTAAATATCTAACTATAACTTTACGATCAAATAAGAAACCCTGAACTTTACGATCAATAAGAAACACTGACACGATGAAACACAGACATGGTTTTGATATTTGAGAGTTTTTGTGCTTGCCATCTCTCATGCCTTTCATGCCCTAGATCCTAAACATTTAAGCAAGGTTCGCAGTATCGGAATCGGAATCAGTATCAGAAAATTCTTATGAGTATCGGTATTGGCGATATTTGCAGTATCGGCGGTTTCAGATCGGAGGTATATAAATAAGCCAGTTGACCTTGTCAACATGTGGAGAGCCAATCGAAGAAAAGGTGGCAGTTATAATGATGAAGACAGGGCTGCTGGTACAGAGGTATATAAATTGTATTTTTAATGAGTTTTTAACAAAATATCAATTGCAAATTAGAGATAATTAACACACCTCCTTGCATGTTATAGAAAATGTTAGAAAGGAGAATTGAAGAGCTACCAGCTGAAGAACGAGATAATGAGGAGCAGTTGAATAATATTTACAGGGAAGTGATTGGACAAGATGGTCATGGCCGAGTTTTAGGCCGAGGAGTAGGTGTAAGGGGTAAAGGATCAACATCCTTAGCACGGACTGAGATTCAACAAGCAACAAATGTTGAAATCGTACAACTGTGGGAAAATGCTGAAAAGTTACGAGAAAATGCAGAAAAGTTAAGAGAAGGGACTGACGCATTAAGAAAAGAGCATGATGAGCAAGAGGCGCGGCATAAGAAAGAGATTGAGGCGGTCAAGAATGAGCTTAGGACTGAACTCAAAGAGGAAGTTTTGGCCATGTTTCTGAATGCTCAACTACTTTGTCAGCAATCCAGTACATCGTCCAGGTAATTTGCCAAGTATCAACTTATTACATTGATTTTTCTCTGTGATTCTTATGCCTCTTAAAGTTTCAATTTTGCATATTCTGAATTTTGCTCATGGATTAGCTTAGTATCCATGTTTTCTTAGTATCCTTACTGTAACAGTTTCAAATGTTTGCTCATGGATTAGCTTAGTATCCATGTTAGCTTACTATAGCTTAGTATCCATGTTAGCTTAGTATCCTTGCTGTAAATGTTAGCTTAGTATCATTACTGTAACAGTTTCAAATGGATTAGCTTAGTATCCACGTTAGCTTATTATCCAGATCAAATGAATTCTTAAGTCATCCATGTTAGCTTAGTATCTTACTGTAACAGTTTCTTGGATCATTCTTAAGTCATTCATGCTAGCTTAGTATCCTTTACTTACTGCAACAATTTTGTTTTTAACATTTGGTATATCTTTCGATACAGAACATGGATTAGCCTAGTATCCATGTTAGCTTAGTATCCTATACTGTAACAATTTTGTTTTACTAATCTAGAGTTTGTATACACACCGTGTACATATGTTTCTCTCTTTAGCAGTGTGGATCAATCTCTTCATAATCCTTTATGATATTTGTGTCTATGGAATAGGTTTCCTAATTATTCCCTTGAGTCTTTAGAATATGCAAAGTTAAATGAGGGCTATAGATACTAACACTTACAGAGGGAGTAAACTCAAGTTTGTTGTATTGTAGAAACTTGAAAAACAATGATACTTCATGGTATCCAGTAGTAAATTATCCATTATATTTAGCATCTCTCTGATTTGAACTGAGATTGGCACTATGTTGTCCTTATGTGTAGTTTCTTTATTTTAGCACTTAGTTTTCAAGTGAAATATCTCTTTGTTTATCCCCATCTTTGTCATTTCTTTGCTACAAATCCTCTTACAGGCACATGCATGATGCATAGTTTATGAATATTTAATTTGTCTTAATTTTATATGCAGGTCCTTCAAAAACATTATGGATATGTTTAAATGATGGGCGACGATCGTGATGGGGGAAAAATATGGTGTACTTAAATATGGTGGAGTACTTTATATTTTGGCTTCATTTTGGATGTACTGAAATATTGTGTAGTACTTTAATACTTTGGCTTCATTTTGGATGTACTGAAATATGGTTTAGTACTTAATATTTTGGATGGAGAATGCTGTGCGTAATGGTGGAGAATGATGTGTATAATGGTGCAGAATGCTGTGTGTGATGTATTATGTTTTGTAACTGATGATGGTGTGTGATGTATTATGTTATATATGGAAATGTTGGTAAAGAATGGATTGATTTTATAGCTGATGGTGTGTGTGATGTGTTATGTTTTGGATTTATTTTGGAAATGTTGGTAAAGAATGCTTAATGTTAAGCTTTTTTATGTTGTTTTTCAATTGAACATTAGAGTTATATATGAATTTTTTTTTGTCTTCAACCTTGATGTTAAGATTTTTTTTGTATGGGAGCTCCGACATCGGGAGATACATCTGAGAACAAGCTTAAGTTTGACACACTTGATCATATGAATATTGTTATGTGTATTTAAATTGTATATTTTATGGCTGGAAAATGCAAATGGTAATTTCAGAAGTATTACTTTTGGGACGGTTATGTAATTGTCTTAGATATAAATGATATTCTTTTGTGATGCTGGCAAATTTGTCTAGGACGGATGTTATTCGTCATAAACTCTTCTATTTTGGGACAGTTTAGTAAACCGTCATAAATATTTAATAATTCAAACACTTTTAGTACGGTTAGATTTTTCGACCCTAAATCCAAATTAGGACGGCTTTTTTCGTCCTAAAACTTTTTGCCATGCCACCCTAATAGCACTGTCGAATACCGTCCTAAAATTCGTCCCAAATTACGATTTAGGACTGACTTAGGCCTTTTTAAGACGGATTTGTTGGCGTCCCAGAAAGACACTTTTTTTGTAGTAAGGAGGCCGACGGGGAGAAGGAGGGAGGGAGGCGGGGAGGAGGTGGGTTGGCCTGGGGAGGAGGAGGAGGCTGGCGGGGAGGAGGAGGGAAGGGGAGGTGAGGAGGGGGGCTGGCCTGCGGTGAGTAGGAGGGACGGTGAGTAGGAGGCCGACGGGGAGGAGGGGGGCTGGCCGGCGGGGAGGAGGAGGAGGGGGGCTAGCCGGCGGAGAGGAAGAGGGGATGTGGAGGAGGAGAGAGGGGGGCGGGGAGGAGACGTAGGGGACTTTAAAAACTAGACTTAACGGCTATTTCTAACGGTCAACAGGCGGTAGGGGACTTTTTGCTTGCGCAAAAAATCTAAGGAGGGACAAACTGCTAAATTTTTCTAATAGGTCTTTCTACGCAAAAGGCGTAGATCTAACGAAGAATTTTTTGTAATCTACCCTGAACAATAAAACATAAGTTATACATTTTTTTTTCCCTTCCATATATACTATGTACTTTAAATTAATGAGTTCTCGAAAGTGCTTCCGCCTAACTCTTAGGCCTCGTTTGGTTCGCGGAATCTCCGGGTTGGGAAAGGAAAGTGATTACTTTCCTATGTTTGGGTGTCCAAGGAATTGAGGAGGAAAGGAAAGTGATTCCCAATAGAAGGGAAATTAGGGGAGAAAGTGATTCCATCCATCCAAGCAAGGAATCACTTTCCCACATTGAAGTATTCACTTTTCTTTCCAAATTCTTTGGCATTGCCAAACATCGGAAAGTAAAATCAATAGGAATTAAAGTTTCCCAAAGGAAAGGAAATGACGAGGAATTGATTTCCTTTCCATTCCATTCCGCGAACCAAACGGGGCCTTATGGATTATGGATATGGATGGAAGGAAATTAATAAGAAGAGTGCAGTTACGTGCCTAATCTGTGGATGGCATTTTCTGTAATTTTCAGTTTTAGGACTCAAACCTGCTTCATACTCATGTGCTACTCGTGTCAAAGGATTACATGAATATTAAAATTAAAGTTTATAAAACAAAACAAAATTAAATGTGAAAACTACTGCAAATAAATAAAACTGCTGACAATGTGACAGTCTTACAAATAAATAAGATTGCAGGCACTCTGACAGTCCTATGTTTCTTCAGGACTGTCACATTGCTGACAGTCATGTTTTACAATTGGACTGTCAACTCTTTGACAGTCCTTCTTCATTGAGGGACTGGGCCCGTTTTCCGCTGTCATGTCTTCTACTGACACGAAAATAATTTTAAAATGTAATTACCAATAGTGCTTACGAAAAACCGACGTATTCTTCGGACGAAGCGGGACAGAGTTTGGTACATTTGGTGACCCGGGTTCTTCGATGTGCATTTTTCTTACATTAAACACATAATTCTATATTTATATGTGAAAGTAATATTTGAAACCCTAATCATATATCAATTCGATGACATACCAAATAACGGTAAAGTTCGATGAAACTATAACTACAATTTTCACCATCTCTTCACAAAATCTACTTAGGAAGAAATTTAAACTACGGTTTAATTATGTGACCTAGGAATTTTCTTGCAAAGAAGAGAGCAAGAGAGGTAGGGAGAAGAGAAGAGGGAGAGAAGAGAACTTGTAAAAAGAAAAGAAAAATGGTTTTCATATCCGTATGTGGGCTAGTCCCAAATAAAGAATAGAAGTGGCAAACTTGTAAATATTTCAAATTTTTTTGGATATAGCATCTCCAACTCTATTATGAGTTTAGAAAAAATGGTTGTCACATAGAAATGACAAGCTTTCATTTCAAAAATCCTTCTACAATGTAAATATAGAATAAAACAAGAAGTTGACATGACAATGACATGGCAAGGACATGTGAAGTTGGTTGTCTAGATCTAGACAATGCATTTCACAATGACTTTGTCTCCACATCATCAATTAAGAATAAAAATATTTATAAAAAAATGAAGAAGTGGAGGAGTTGTCTTGGAAGTTAAAAAAAAATACTTTTTATTGTCTTCTCAATACTTTTGCATTAGAGAACACTTTTTTTATCTCATTGTCTTGTGTGAATATCATATTGCCACTGATATTGTCTTATGTCTTATGCCGTATAGGAATCACAACACAAAAATGTTGGGAAAGAAGCGCGGAAACCTTTCCCCAAACCGGAGAGTACCTGCGAGAGGACCGAGCAAACAACGCACGAACCAAAAACAAACACACAAAAACAATCCACGCAGACACAGAGAATTTTTGACGTGGAAACCCTTGCGGGAAAAAAAAAACCACGGGACGATCGGAGTCCAACCCTGAGAAGCCTCCACTAATGGAATAGAAGAATTACACCCTCTACAAACTCCTCCGATCCAAATCGGATCCCCACAACACTCAGAGATAAGAACAATGATTACAAGGCTACGAAGAGCGAGAACGACGAGTAGAGATTACCCGAAACACGATCTCCTTCGAATATCGACCTTCAATCCTCCGCCTTCTTCTCCGAAGTTGCAATGGCACTCTTGCCTCCTTCTCTCTCAAACTTGTGTTGCCCAATACTTGCGATTATGAATTAGGGTTGAGAAAACTCAATATAACTCCCCAATCCCGCAACCAACCTGAACCGTTGGATTAGATCCAATGATGAAAACTCATCCATAATCCCGCTTCAGCCCCCGACAACACAGAGTTCGGCCAGAACTCTGTGTGGGGCAGCCAGCACCTACTGGCCAAACGCTGGAACAGCCAGACCGAGTTCGGCCAGAACTCGGCCTGGGACCGAGTTCGGGCCGAACTCGGATCCTCTGCTCCCAGTAGCTCCAGCAGCAGCAGCAACAGTAACGTCGCCTACTTCCCGAGCTTCTCCGACTTCGGACGGCGCTCGTCGCACTCCGGGGTCTTCTCCACATAGGTTGGGAACCCCACCCACTCCAACAAATCTCCCCCTTCACAACTATGGGGAGGACGTCGTCATCCCGACGATCTGCCTGCAGTACTCAAACTTCCCCCTTGGTAGAATCTTCGTAAACATATCAGCTCCATTGTCGTCTGTATGCACCTTCTCAAGCTCCGCGTCCTTCTTCTCAACCACATCCCGTATCCAATGATACCGGGTCTCGATGTGCTTGGACCGGCTATAAAACGTCTGATTCTTCACAAGGTGGATAGCACTCTGACTGTCGCAAAGCAAAGTATACTGCTCTTGCTTCAGTCCCATTTCCTGCAACAGCTTCTTCATCCATAACAGCTCCTTGCAAGCCTCCGTCGCCGCAATGTATTCCGCCTCCGTCATCGACAAGGCAACACACTTCTGCAACCGCGACTGCCACGACACTGCTCCTCCCGCAAACATCATCACGTAGCCCGAAGTCGACCGCCTCGTGTCTACATCTCCAGCCATATCAGCATCGGTATACCCGACCAGCTTCGGCTCGTCACCACCAAAGGAAAGTCTCCAACCGGCAGTGCCCTGAAGATATCGTAGAATCCACTTGACCGCACTCCAATGTACCCTTCCAGGATTCGAAAGATACCTGCTAACCGTACCAACTGCATGAGCAATATCTGGCCTCGTACACACCATGGCATACATAAGGCTTCCCACAGCTGAAGCATATGGAATCCGCTCCATATCTTCCTTTTCGTCCTCGGTAGATGGACACTGCTCCTCAGTGAACTTAAAGTGAGCCGCGAGGGGGGAACTCACTTTCTTCGACCCGTCCATCCCGAAACGCTGAAGTACCCGGTGAATGTACTTCGTTTGGGACAAGTGTAGCAGCTTGGACTCTCTCTCTCGGCTGATCTCCATCCCAAGAATAGTCTTCGCTGCGCCCAAATCCTTCATAGAGAAGGCCGCGCCCAGTTGGCGCTTCAACTCCGCTATCCTAGTGGCATTTCGACCCACTAATAGCATATCATCTACATAGAGCAATAAAATGATGAAATCATCCTCGGCAAAATACCTCACAAATGCACAATGGTCCGACGTCGTCCGTGCATAACCATGCTCCCCCATAAACGACTCGAACTTTCTGTACCACTGCCTCGGAGCCTGCTTCAGACCATACAAGCTCTTCCTCAACCGGCAGACCAAATGTGACTTGCCCTTCTCACAGAATCCCTCCGGCTGCTCCATGTACAACTCCTCCTCAAGATCACCGTGGAGGAACGCCGTCTTCACATCCATCTGCTCGACCTCCAAGTCGAAACTGGCTGCTAATGCTAGCACCACCCGAATAGACGAATGCTTGACGACAGGCGAAAAGATCTCATCATAATCTACGTCTTTCCGCTGACCGTAGCCCTTGACTACCAGCCTCGCTTTGTATCGAGGGCGAGTAGCATCATCCGTCTGCTTCACTCTGAACACCCATCGATTCTTCAAAGCCTTCTTGCCCTTTGGCAACCGCACCAGATCATAAGTAGAATTGGTGTGCAAGGAACTCATCTCCTCCTGCATAGCCACCATCCACTCCTGCCTGTGTTCGTCTTCCATAGCCTCTGCGAAACTTTCGGGCTCTCCCCCGTCAGTCAGTAGCACATACTCATTCGGCGAGTATCTCGTAGATGGTCGACGATCCCTGTTGCTCCTTCTCAGTGGAGCCACTGGTGCTGGCTGTATACCGACAGCCTCCTCCCCTTCAGGAACTACCTCTCCGGCATGCTCATCCTCCTGAGGGACACCCTGACCACCATCAGCAGGCTGATGATCAAGGTTGGGAGCAACTCCATGTACCGGCTCCCCCATAACTGGATCCTCCGCGATGTCCTCTGGAAACTGCTCGAAGCGAAATGACTCTAACTCAGGCAATTCCTCAGCCTCAGAAGGCGTCTCGGAGTCCTGAGTGTTGGTCATGGTCTGATCCTCGACGAACACCACGTCCCTGCTTCTGTAGAGCTTTCCTTCCACTGGGTCGTAGAGTCTATAGCCAAACTCATCCCGACCGTAGCCGACAAAGACGCATCGCCTCGTCTTCGGCTCAAGTTTGGTCCTCTCGTCCTTCGGTACATGCACGAAGGCTTTACAACCAAACGCCCGCAGGTGATTGTATGACGGCTCTTTGTCGTACCATACTTTGTCAGGCACATCACCCTGCAAAGGAGCACTAGGAGACAAATTAATAATATAAGCAGCTGTGAGAAGAGCCTCACCCCAATAACTGCCCGGCAAGTTTGCTTCTGACAGCAAACACCGCACCCTCTCCATCAGTGTCCTGTTCATGCGCTCCGCTACACCATTGAGCTGAGGTGTCTTTGGCGGAGTCTTCTGGTGTCGTATCCCTTGCTCTCTGCAATACGCATCAAAGGGACCGATGTATTCGCCGCCATTGTCGGACCGAACACACAACAACTTCTTGCCCGTCTCCCTTTCAACGGAGGCCTGAAACTCCTTGAAAGTAGGCAGCACCTGATCCTTGGTCTTTAAGGCATAGACCCAAACCTTCCTGGAACAGTCATCAATGAAAGTCACAAAGTAAGATGCACCACCAAGAGATTTTACCTTCATAGGACCGCAGACATCCGAGTGAATCAACTCGAGCAACGCCGGCTTTCTCGAACTTGGGTGACTCTGGAAAGACACCCTATTTTGCTTCCCAGCCAAACAGTGCGTGCATTTCTCCAACTTTGTAGACTTGAGCCCCGGAATCACTTTCCTGTTCACCAAGTAGCTCATCCCCTTCTCGCTGATATGGCCGAGCCGCCTGTGCCACAACTCGGTAGACGCGTCACTGACTGCGTTCACCTCCTGTGCCCCCTATGCGCTCCCCTCCATATAGTAGAGACCGGACTTCTTGCTTCCTCTGGCAATCACCATCGAACCTCTGGAAAGCTTCCACTGACTATTCCCGAAGAGACTGAAGAATCCCTCGTCATCCAACCTTCCAACCGACACCAGGTTGAAACGGATATCAGGGACATGATGAACATCCTTGAGAACAAGAACCGCACCCGTCTTCGTTCTCAAATGCACATCTCCAATGGCAACCGCCTTCGACACATCTCCGTTGCCCATCTTCAACACGCCACAGTCGCCTGTCGTGTAAGTGGCAAACAGTGCCCTATTGTGAGATACATGTGCTGAAGCCCCTGAGTCCACCAGCCAAGAATTGTCATCGCAGGCGAGGTTAGTAATGACCTCATCACCTACGACGATCACATCGCCTCCATGCGTCGAGGCCGCCGCTGTAGTGTTCTCTTCTTGCTTCCCCTTGTCGCCCTTCTTCTCTCTCTTCCAAGCGAAACAGTTCCGCTTGATATGGCCCTTCTTACCGCAATGATAACACTCTGAGTCCTCGTACCGACCCTTGGACTTTCCCCTGCTCTTGTCTCTGCCACCACCTGGACCCCTGCTTTTGCCCCTTCCGCGGCTCTCTGAAACCAATGCCTCTGAGTGGTGGGATGTGGATGAAGTGCCCTGAGAACGTCTCCGCATCTCTTCATTCAACACCCCGCTCTTAGCAAACTCCAGACTGACCACGCCCTCTGGAGCAGAAGCGATCATAGATACTCGTACGGTCTCCCACGAGTCTGGCAAGGTACACAGCAGCCACAGTCCCTGAACTTCGTCGTCGAACTTGACTCCCATAGAAGATAACTGGTCAACCACGCCCTGGAAATCACTCAAGTGATCCGTAATAGACGCCCCATCCTTGTACCGCAGACCCATCATCGTTCGGATCAGGAACAACTTGTTTACCCCGGTCTTCTTCGCATACAAGGATTCCAGCTTATCCCACAACGTCTTCGCGTGCTCAATATTGGCAACGTGGTTGTACACGTTCTCATCAACAAACTGCCGTATGTACCCACACACCTGTATGTGCTCGAACTTCCAGTCCTCCTCGGATTTATCACTGGGCCTCTCGGATGCAAACACAGGTAGATGCAGCTTCTTGACAAATAGCAAATCCTTCATCTTGCTCCGCCAATAATGATAGTTTGTGCCATTAAGGTTCACCATGCGCACCGGCTTCGCGTCCATCTCTCCTCTCTGGTTCCTCTGTCAACTCCTGACACCCTTTGAACCCAAAGCTTTGATACCACTCTGTTGGGAAAGAAGCGCGGAAACCTTTCCCCAAACCGGAGAGTACCTGCGAGAGGACCGAGCAAACAACGCACGAACCAAAAACAAACACACAAAAACAATCCACGCAGACACAGAGAATTTTTGACATGGAAACCCTTGCGGGAAAAAAAAACCACGGGACGATCGGAGTCCAACCCTGAGAAGCCTCCACTAATGGAATAGAAGAATTACACCCTCTACAAACTCCTCCGATCCAAATCGGATCCCCACAACACTCAGAGATAAGAACAATGATTACAAGGCTACGAAGAGCGAGAACGACGAGTAGAGATTACCCGAAACACGATCTCCTTCGAATATCGACCTTCAATCCTCCGCCTTCTTCTCCGAAGTTGCAATGGCACTCTTGCCTCCTTCTCTCTCAAACTTGTGTTGCCCAATACTTGCGATTATGAATTAGGGTTGAGAAAACTCAATATAACTCCCCAATCCCGCAACCAACCTGAACCGTTGGATTAGATCCAATGATGAAAACTCATCCATAATCCCGCTTCAGCCCCCGACAACACAGAGTTCGGCCAGAACTCTGTGTGGGGCAGCCAGCACCTACTGGCCAAACGCTGGAACAGCCAGACCGAGTTCGGCCAGAACTCGGCCTGGGACCGAGTTCGGGCCGAACTCGGATCCTCTGCTCCCAGTAGCTCCAGCAGCAGCAGCAACAGTAACGTCGCCTACTTCCCGAGCTTCTCCGACTTCGGACGGCGCTCGTCGCACTCCGGGGTCTTCTCCACATAGGTTGGGAACCCCACCCACTCCAACAAAAAAAAGACAGTAGGGTTGGAGATGTTCTTAGCACCAAGTAAAACATGGAGTGCCCTTAGAATTAGCCTTACATGAATATTGACTAATTAATGTACAGCACAAAGAAAGAAAGAAAGAAAGAAAATAAACTGTAACAGTAGCCAACACTGAGTAAATATTGGTCTCCACGAGCATCATGAGATGCCAGAAGAAGCCACCACCAGTTGGCCTTCACTCCATTGAAGACGGAACTTCACTGTGTACACAATGGAGAGAGAGAGAGAGAGAGAGAGAGAGAGAGAGAGAGAGAGTGAAGAAGAAGAAGAAGAAGAGCTGGAAAGTAGTAGTGAGTAGTTGACTCAATGTTCAAGTGGTCTCTGACGGCCCACCATACTCGTGAATCTCTCTTTTTTATTTCGTCCTTTGGTTGTGTTTTTGGAAAGAAATATGTGTGATTCCTATGATTTCTCAACCTTATATTAGAATGCCATATGTAACATTTATACGTCCTTCTTCATAGACCTTCTGTCAATTCTCTAGGTTGCTGAAGAGTTCCCGTTGTTTATGTTCTTGTAAGAACTGCCATCATCAAGTAATCAAGTAAGTAGTCTCTGTCTGTATCTCTCTTTAATTATCAGTTCATCATTCATTCAATTCTCTTGGTATGTATGTTGCGTTCTGTGTGTCAACTAAACCCTAACCTTTGATTCACACAGCAACATTGGTACTAATTGCTCACTTGAAGATCCACATTTGGTGGCAATGACACCCAAATGGTGGATAATAATGCACCCATTCTTTGTCACGATGGCTTGTACTGTCGTCTTAGCCATGCCATTTAGTGGGCAGGACAGTCGGGTTCTCCTGGAGTTCAAGAAGAGCCTCGTCGACCCGGTGGGCAATCTCCAAAACTGGAGCTCTTCCTCCAGCCCCTGCCGTTGGAACGGCGTCGGCTGCGACGATCATTCGGAGGTGACTTCGGTGAACCTCTTCTCGTTCAACCTCTCCGGCAGCTTGTTCGCCGGCATCTGCCAGTTGCGGCAGTTGAACGTGTTCAACGTCTCCAATAACAGGCTCTCCGGCCCCATCCTCGGAGAGCTGGCTTCTTGTAGGAACCTTGAAATCTTAGACCTCAGCACCAATGACTTCCACGGGGAGATCCCCTCGGAGCTCTGCGAGCTGTCTTCCTTGAGGAAGCTGTTCCTGAGCGAGAACTTCCTCTACGGAGAGATCCCTTCTAGCGTCGGCAACCTGACGGCTCTCAAAGAGCTGGTCATCTACAGCAACAACCTCACCGGACAGATCCCCCCGTCGATTCGTAGGCTCAAGAGCCTCCGGATCATCCGTGCCGGACTGAACTTCCTGTCCGGACCGCTGCCCGTCGAAATCACGGAGTGCAGCAGCCTGCAGGTGCTCGGGCTCGCCGGGAACCAGCTCGAAGGGGCTCTGCCGGGAGAGCTTCAGAGGTTGAAGAACTTGACGACATTGGTGCTTCGGCAGAACGACCTGTTGTCTGGAGAAATTCCCCCGGAGCTCGGCAACTGCACTATGCTGGAGATGGTAGCTCTGGATAGGAATGTATTCACCGGAGTCATACCGAAGGAGCTCGGAAATTTGTCGATGCTCAAGAAGTTGTACCTCTACAGAAACCAACTGACCGGGCAGATCCCCAAGGAACTGGCCAACTGCAGGAGTGCGACGGAGATCGACTTCTCCGAGAACAACTTGACCGGTACCATCCCTTTCGAGCTTGGCGGGCTTCCGACTCTTCGCCTGCTGCATCTTTTCGAAAACCATCTTACCGGCAACATCCCTAGTGAGCTCGGCCGGTTGAGCCAGCTTAGGAGGATAGACCTGTCGATGAACAACCTGACCGGCACGATCCCTCCAGAATTCCAGAACATCTCCTCCCTGGAGTACTTCCAGCTCTTCAACAACCGCCTCGAAGGCGTCATTCCTCCTCTGCTAGGGGCCAACAGCAACCTCTCTGTTCTCGACTTGTCCAACAACAGGCTCGTGGGCGTCATACCTCCCCATCTCTGCAAGTACCGGAAGCTCGTCTTCCTTATCCTCGGCTCGAACAGCTTGGTCGGAAACATCCCTCACGGAGTAAGGACTTGCAGGACTCTCGTGCAGCTAATGCTGGGAGGCAACCAGATCACCGGAAGCTTCCCCGTGGAGCTGTCGCAACTCGTAAACCTTTCTGCTCTGGAGATGAACAAAAACAGGTTTTCGGGACCGATCATCCCTGAGATCGGCAGGCTCAAGAAGCTCAACAGACTCTTCCTGTCGAACAACTACTTCATAGGGCAGATCCCTCCCGACATCGGAGAGCTGACGGAGCTGGTCTTCTTCAACATCTCCTTGAACCAGCTGTCGGGAGGCATACCGCACGAGTTAGCAAAATGCACCAAGCTGCAGAGGCTTGACCTCAGCAGAAACCACTTCACCGGGTGCGTCCCCGAGCAGCTCGGCAATCTAGTGAACCTGGAGCTGCTCAAGCTGTCGGACAACCAGCTCAACGGAACCATCCCGAGCAGTTTAGGAGGCCTCTTCCATCTCACGGAGCTGCAAATGGGAGGGAACCTCTTCTCGGGTCGTATACCCGTCGAGCTTGGCCAGCTTAAAGCTCTGCAGATTGCACTAAACATCAGCTACAATGTCCTCTCCGGAGAGATACCGGACGAGCTTGGGAACCTGAGAATGGTGGAATCTCTCTACATGAACAACAACCAACTTCGCGGCGAGGTACCCCCTTCGTTCAGCGAGCTCTTTCTGAGCCTCCGGGTGTGCAACCTCTCCAATAATAACCTCGTCGGTCCGCTGCCTAACACCCCCGTGTTCCGAAGGATGGATACTAGCAACTTCCTTGGTAACGACGGCCTATGCGGAACCGGTACAAGAGCATGCCCGCCTACCCATGTGCCGACAGATGCCGGAGAGTGTGGGGACGTCTGGAGACACTACTAGAAAATTTGTTTATAGTAACGATGAAGATCAGTCACTAATATATATTAATATTGACTGAATTTCGTCAGAAAGGATACTAGTGACGGATTAATCACATGAGTAACGGAATTAGTGTCAGTCACTATTACGAGCGACGCTAATCATGCCACGTAGGTAAGTATTTATCTTTCAATTTAAAAACGTATTTAATATTTATTACTAACAAATGAGTCAGTCACTATTGTTGGATCATTAATAATTATTACTAACTAATAAGTCAGTCACTATTGTTGGGTCATTAATAAAATAATTACTAACTAATAAATCAGTCACTATTGTCGGATCATCAATCAAAATTATACAATTTTTTAACCACATTCCTGATTATTTGATCCGTTATTAATAATATACTACAAGAAAAATAGTTTTTCTTGACAATTTTTAACGTCAAGAGAGGCCAGTTGATAATAAAAAAATGGTACAAAAAATCTGTTTATAATTATATTTTATATGCTTTCCTTTGCATGTTACCGTTCAAATACACATAATATTAACATAGCAAAAATGAACACTTTTCAAATGGCCTTATTTTATTGAAAGCATACACTTTGTACATCACAAGCATTCAAGTATATACAAAAAAATTGCCATACTACAAAGTAGTAAAAATTTCTAGGTCGAACTTGGACTTGTTGTAACTAGACTTTGGATGACAAAGTCAGATAATCTTTCTCATTCTTGTACTTCTTGATATCGATACACCAACAACCTTCTTGGTATCGTCATCCTCACCAAAATTCTTCTCATCAGCCTCCTAGACATCAAAATCACAAGTACTGTGAATAAAAAATATATCCAAAAACACTAAAAACATGCATCATGGTTGAAACAATTGCCAAGAACAAGTAGCCTATAATGACAACTTCGACATCAAAACAAGGTACCAGCAATAGCTAAAACTGTCAAGGAACGGATGATTGCCATACATTGACAAATCTACAAGAAACAATTACCTAAAATGACTATATTCCCACATAGACAACATGAAAAATACCAAACATGCACACAAAAAATATCTAACAAGCAATTATTATATAATCCCTCGGATATAATGTACCTTGTGCACGAGATGGAGCAATACGAGGCACTGGTGTTGGCTTCTAATTGGTTATTGTTTCTTAGGCATCGAAACTACTCCAGAAAGTTAAGTAAACATGTACAACCATCAGCAACAAAATTTGAATCCAAGTTAAAAGGAAAAGGATGCACATCAATCTTCTTTCAGTAGTGTATTTTCAGTGTCAGTGCCACGTCCAAGTATATTTTCAATGTCAGTGCCACGTTTGATACTTGTCTACACGGATGCGACACATTTTCCAAGTCATAGTGCTTCTTAGCTCTTGTTCCATTTTTTCCACCACCTATAATAGTCCCACCAAGTTAAACGAAGCTTCACAAGACCACAATCATTCTAGTATATGATCTACATTACCAATTTTTTTTGGTATATGCAAGCATCTGTGCAACAAGACCACAACATATACTTTTTTAACTCAAACATATGCAGCCTCCAAAATCCTTCTGGGTGAAATATATTAATCAACCAACTTCAGCAAAAAAGTAACAAAGTATATAATTTATGCCTTACAACAGCCAATATGCAGAGTTACGTCATAAAAAAACTATCAAGGCATACATACCTCAGAAGCAGAAGCACTGAAAAGGCCACAAGCTTGGTTGGTAATTCACACATATCCAGTTTTTATTTCCAACTAGTAATATTGTGAACAAGTAATCAGTAATAATATCACAAACAGGGTATAGCTAAGACAATACAAGACCTGCAACATATATTGTCCAGCATTCAATAGTAGAACTCCTACCAGATGCCAGTAAAGCAACTACAAATAGCTTAGAACTCCAACCTCCTAGGACATTCTGTGAAAATAAGAAAGAAAGAAATACTCAACAAAGCTATTGACAAACAACACAAAACTATATGAAAACTACAATAGAAATAATTCCCCCTTAACTTTTTATGAATTAAAGAGGAAAGAAAAGAAGAAAGAATAAATGATGACAACTACATCAGAAAATGTGTGCCTCTAGTAGAAAGATTGAACCATGGATCAAAGGAAGTCATTATTTTGAGCGTTCAATATTATGAAGGAAATAAAAAAACATCGTAATCAGCTAACACTGGATTTTATGAAAGATTTCTGGTTCTAGTTTTGTTTGATTATTTTGCCAAAACTATATTAATAAATATAATATTCTACGACTTAATTTGAAATTTTGAAATTGATTATTAGACAAATTGGTGAAGTACTGATATTCCATTCAAGAGAACCTTGTTCGAACCTAAAAACCCATTAATATTTTTTTCTTCTTCTAATACTCTTGAGCCCCCTTTTGAGTTTCCAGGCGGCAGGCATGGAAACCATTCTGTGAATACTTAATACAATTTTAAACAAGTTTTCAATTCAAACAAAATGGTTCAGTTTCCCAGTAAATTACATGTGTTAATGGTTTCTTGGAGACGATGTTGTAAGTTAACTACACGTATTAGTAACCTATTCTTTTTCTTTTTGGATTTTGCTAACTAGTAGGCACTCAGTCCATTTTTGTTCACCCATCAAAACCATAGTGTTTGTTCACCCTCCACTAAGAACATGACACATGTCAAATTAAAAGTGAAAACCACATTGGTAGGTGAAAAAACTACTCCCAAAGTGGTTTTATGTTGGCTGAATTGACATGTGTCATGTTCTTAGTGGAGGGTGAACAAACACCATAGTTTTGGTGGGTGAACAAAAATGGACTCAGTGGGCACTAGTTAAGAAAAGTTTAATTTACCTTAAACAATGTGCAACATTTGTTAAAGATAACTTATTGTGTTTACATGAATTGGTAATTGCTATTCTTTAATAAGTGTTCTTTTTAATTTATTTGCATGTTTCTTTAGAAAAAATACATTAAAATTAGCAATAGTACCACACTGTGTTTATACATATAATTTTACATAAAAACTACATCAATAACAAAGAAAGCTACATCAAACAGGACCCACTTATTAGTTAACAATTTAAGTATATTCAATAAAATGTGACCAGTGTATAAGTTAATGACTAAAGCTAATGTTAGTGCCAACAAAATATAATAGCAAAAAAAAACATAAAGCATTGATGTGCAGGATTATATAACATGCCAAAGATCACATCTAAAGCATCAGGTAACTCTTGAAATAAACAATGGGACAAAACAACTCACCCATCTAGCATGCATCTAGGAGCAACCGACCTAGTCTCCCTGTAGATAAACGACTAAAACTGCTAAATTCTTCTTTTATTTCGTGTCCATCTTCATCTTGCTTTTCCAAAAAAAATTTCTAAAATGACAATACAATTCATGTAATCATATAAACTAATACACAAAAGCTTAGAAAGAGCATACCTCAACAATCGTAACGTAAACACACCCGCACAGAAGACCAGAATTAGTTATCAGATACCACACCAGAATCTCCATCCAGAGTCCAGAGTGCCTGCTATTAGAGTGATGAAATTTGAGAAGACATACCGAGTCCAATTTCCAAAAAGATTCATGGTAAACGCTCCCATGGTAACCTGGTATAATCAATTAACATAAATTATTACTATAATCTAACATCAATTACTTGATATCCCTGCCATAGTAACTTACCTCGATGAAGAAAAATGAGTGTGTATGCAAGAGATTTCAGATCCTGTGAGTCAGAGAACGAGTATTGATCATTTAAATTGCATACAAATAAAAGCCAGAGAGGCTCCATGACATAAGCAACTTTTAGTTCAATTGTAAGAAGATAAGAGAAGTAATGTCATTAAATGCTTAAAGGGCAGTCTATTGGTTGACAACATCATAACTGCAATATCAATCAAGACCTTGAAGATATTGGTCCTATCCATGAAGCAAGAGAACCTTTATCTGGTTCTACATTCTTGGAGTCAATATTGCATATATTCTATTAGTTGAACTGAGGTATAAAAGCTCACACCCCAATTTATTTACCTTGTATCTTATCCTTTCCACCGGCCTTCTATTTTAGTCCTTAATCATCAATATTGCATATATTGAGATTAAGGCACGAGATAACACCCCAATTGTATTACTAATAACACATACTGAATACATTGATTTGTCTTATGGAGCAACTTATAACCAAGACCCGAGCATGAATCTTAATTGCTGAAATTGAGAAAATTGGAATTTGCTAGGATGTTTCTTCCTAAGCTAAGATTCAGCCTATACAAGTTACAGCCCTTTACTTCTTCTCAATAAGATGGAATTATTTGTTCATTAGATTATAGAGGATTTAGTTGGTAAGGAATAATGGTATTAGTCACAGCACCAAAAGAAGATTGGCTTCATCATACGAATCATCGTATAACTAATTATATAATAGGGTATTTTATATGATATAAAAGGAAAGAAAGCCAAAATGAAATGGATATTCAGACTTAAATGTATGTAAGTAGGTATGTTGGGATATATATCTAGTGTTAGGCCTAATCTAAATAAGAGGACTTAGAATGCCATCAGTCCTAATTGCACCCTTAAAGGGGTTCAGTAAATAATTGTGATTCTCCCGGGAAATCAGTTCTTCTCGATGTACTTACATATATGTGTAATAAATTCTATCATATGAAGAAATCAAATTCAATTTGCACATTGAATCAAATTCATACGGTACCTTGAGCAACTCTGGAATACTCTACTTTCAGAGTATCAGATATGACAACAGGTTAATCACAACACAAACACATATTCTTAAGTTTGCTACTATTTAAAGGCATCAATTGTACTATATTATAGCAATCATATTATCTTTAAAATTAAATTTTTTATAGATTTTTCAACCGGTAGTATCTGATATGAGGCTATCGCCGATTCGAGAAAATCTTCACTCATGGACTCGAGTAACCGTATCGGCAAACGTTTCGGCGGCGACAAATTATCCCATCATCCACTCCCGCTATGTCAATTTTGATATCGATCAATCTAAAAGCTTGATGAATTGGATAATAAACCAAAAAAACCCAAACACACAAACTCTATCATTGTTTAGCCATAACAGATGCTTTTGACCTATGTTGCATGAATATGGAGTTATGGACACAAGATAAAGACACTATACAAATATGAACATGGATACGGGTATGGACACCAATACCAATACGGACAACATTTCCTGTATTTGTGTAACAGAGCTTTTTACTGATATAAATATCAAGAAAAATTATATAATCTGAAAGGCTAATGGCGAAGAAAATCCAATTTGAAAAGAAATAAAAGGAATTAAGGTTAGGGTTTATTTTAAAAGACATTGATCAAAAATTCCTCATTCTCCATATACGCTTGATGAATTGAACACAAACACCAAGAACCCTAATAACCCACACAAGTCCTGAAATTACTCTATCGTGAAGAGATACTATTCTAAGACAACTACGAAAAACCTCTTATCTATAAGGGAAAGGAAATTAGGGTTAGGGTTTTGAAATGTATCGGTGCCGGAGCCGGTGTGGGATCTCCTCCCTTGACAAGGAAAGACCGGAGGAGGAAGACCAAATCTGGAGGTGAGACCCGGAGGAGCAGCTATTAAAACAAAAACAAAAATATTAGAGGAGGAGGAGGAGATCACACCGTTTAAACCACGTTCTTCCACGAGTTGGGAGCTACAAATGTTATAGCAGTTGTTGCCATAAACAGAATTCATACGAGAAGACTCGTTTTGGGGCTAAAATGCAGAGTAAGTTACTTTTCAACTTGTGGAAAGGTGATGTCTTCCCCCCAATCTGTTATGTGCTTATTAAAATATTAGAGGAGAAAGTAAAAATATTGGAGGAGAGGATTGTATGCGCGGGAGACAAACAAAAAAAGTGGCGCTCTATTTTTTTTCAATCCCGTTGACCAGATTTGGATGACCAAATCTTTATAATTATTAAAATATTTTTTTCTTATTAAATTAATTATTTAGTATAAAAATATATTCTTTATTAGTAGTGACTGATTTAGGAGTCCCTTTGTTTTTACAATCCAATTACAATATTTTCACGCATATTTTTTCATCTAATGACTAAAATAAGTTTTAGTGACCGGATAGTCCGTCACCACTTAGTATTTATTCCATCATAAATAGTATTACTTACGTTTCTCTTAATCCGACCTAAAAAGTCTTTTACTAGTGACTGAATACCCATTCCGTCACTGACTTCTGTCACTATAAGCAAAATTTCTTGTAATGGATATCATAATGTTAAACTTAATCAAATAACCATAATAAAAAATGTAGTTAGATCATTGGGCTAACGATAGTCGTTCCATACTTTGCTTCCCTTTATACAATAAAATCATTCAGTACTTGGAATTTGATCCATCCCAACGATTCGGAGTAGGGTCTTCAATGTAATGCCTCACACGGACTTCAATGTAATGCCTCGCTCTGCGTGAGGCATTTGGTTAGCGTGTTGGATGCGATCAGAATGTTGGACCATGACTTGTGTCACGACCCGCACCCACCGTGAGGGTACGAGTATGTAACAGCGCCCAGCCTATGCCGCAGTGTCGGCGGTAGAAAGTTGTTCTCGGTCATGAACTATAACTACATATAAGGTACCTGTACAGTATATACACTTCGAATGGAGGTGACATAGCAGAATACAGTCTCAATCACATCTAAAGGTAGAATATAGCATGATGGAAAAGATAGAGAAATCCTCAACTGAGGTACAGCAGAATGAAATAACATTAGTCTCAACAACTACCAGTGTCAACATCTCTAAAATATACAACTCTGAAATCAAGGACAACAACTAAACATGAAAAGGAAAAACAGTCTAAGCTATCTATACTAAGCAAGGTATCGTCCTCAGCAGCTGCCTGAACCTCCCTAGGGGTCCAGGTCGCGAGTGTCATCTAGGCAAGCTCCAAGTAATGGGTGCAGGATTCCTCATCATCCTTTGTAAAATTTTCAACAGGTCCAGTCAGGACGGGAGCGAGCACAATACATCTCACGCAGATCATAACAGGTTAGAAAATATAGACATGCAAGAGAGTACGATACATGAAACTGAAAAAAAGTACATGATGTAAACAAGAAGAGAACTGTAATAGAAATATCTACTATAAGTAGAGAGCTACCAGTGACTAGTGATTTAGAGTACAAAGTCGACATGTGAACGGCTAGATTTGCACATGGCTATACTAAAGAGGCGTACATGGCTATACTACTTTGGAATTGTTCACATGACTATTTATACTCCCCCATACCCCAATCAATACACAAGGATCCAGACAAGTTATGTTACGTACATGATTTTCACATGAAGCCCATAGATGGGTGTACATGAAGAATACATGAGAGCTCAGAAACTGAGTGCACATGAATTCCACATGAAGGCCAATGAAGGGTGCACATGAAGTATAGGTTATACATGAAATACACGAGAAACATGACCGAATATGATAGCACATGAGAGTACACGAGCGAGCACGAACGAGCATAAAGCACGTGAGAAACATGAATAACATGAGAGCGAGGAATACACGATGTACATGAAACACACGACACGATGTATCCGATGCTCCTGAGGGGGATAACATCTCAATGTAGGGATCCATATAGTACCAATCCGTGATAATATCGTGACGGCATCAAATAAGGTAAACTAGAGCAGGAATATAGTTCTAAGCAAGTTATGAAATGATCAGAGAATGTACTCGCCTGGTATCTGAATGTCTGAAGTAAATGTACTTTCCGAGATGAGGTACCTGACTCCTAGTTAGAGCAACACAAGTCAAGATGTATACAGGGGATGATAAATGTAATCTACAATACATCTGCATGCTATCTAGGTCAAACTAGACTAAAGTCAACTCTTGGTCAACCATGGTTAACTTACATTAGTTAAACTATGTCAACAAAACCATTCCAAGTCTAAACCTAGACTAACAAGTCATTCTAGTCAATCTTGGCCTAACCAAGCCTACTAAACCTAAGCACACCAATACAAACAATGTCAGGGTATCAGACACAAGTTTTATGTATAATATATAGACTAATGAAGATAGACAAGGCTATAATATGCCTATCATTCACATCAACATCACAACTTACATATATATATATATATATATATATTTATATATATATATATATATATTTTTTTTAAACAGAACCATTTTATTGATAATCAAAGTGCTTGGTTACATCAGTTTTAGACACAAGATCTATAAGAGAGGCATCTCGACATGAGAGCAACGGATCATAGCTTTGCCAACTTGACACTTCACTTCAGCTATCAGCTGAGCAGAGGAGAAGGAATGGGCTTCATATCGCCATTTGTTACGATTTTTCCAGAGGACCCAACAAATAGCTCCAACAATCACTTGCTTTCCATGTTTCTGACGTTTACGCCACCAGCTTTGGAATCTTTGTAATAAGTCGACACTTCTCGATCTAACACCCACAGTACATTAGAAGTAATTCCATACTGAAGCTGCTAAGTCACCATCACCAAAAATATGCAGGACCGTCTCCCCCACAGGCGAAGAGCAACAATGGCAAGCCGAAGCCATAGAGAAACCAAGTTTCTGCACATTATCGTCAGTAGGTAGCTTATTGAAGAGAATCCTCCATAAGAGAATCGACCACTTCGACGGAATGCATTTGTTCCAGATATTTTTGAAATAAACCTGACGAGGATGTTGGGGACGTACCAAATTCTACGCTGAACTGATTGAGAATTTCCCTGCAGGATGAGGTATCCAGGTAAGAGTACCATGTTCATCTGCATCAATGGATGCATCACATAACTGTCTCCCACGAATGAGACGTTTCCAAACATGGGAAGCCGCAGAAGTAATCTCAACAAACTGAGGCTGATTTTGAGAGCAGTATTTGGCCTTCATGTAATCCGTCCATAAGGAATTAGAAGATCTAAGTTTCCACCATAGTTTAATTGTCAATGCATCCATAACATCACCAAGTCTTCGAATCCCAAGACCACCCTCAATTGTAGGCCTTGCCACCCGATCCCATCGAAGCCATGAGCGCTTAGGCATACCATCCTTGGATCCCCAGAGGAAACCATCAAGCAAACTCTCGATGCGATTTAATACAGATATAGGTGGATCACACGCCGAAAGGCAATGAACAGGCATAGAAGTGAGGATAGATTTGATCAAAACTAACCTACCTCCAAACGAAAGGAGTTTGTTGTTCCACCCAGAGATACGAGCCTAAATTTTGCGAACCAATTCATCATACATCATAGAATTCCTTCTTCCTGACATAATAGGACAGCCCAAATAAGTCAGAGAACCCTGAACTAATTGGAACCCAGTCATCCGTTGTATCTCCATTGCCTTTTGATCCGAGACTTTATCGGATAGCATCATAGCAGACTTCAAAACATTCACCTGCTGACCCGAGTTGATTTCATATCTGTGAATCGTATGCAGAAGAAGCTGAATGGATCTTTTGTCAGCACCAGAGAAAATAAGAATATCATCTGCATAAGCAAGATAGGATACACTGGGACACCCTCTCGGTGAATAATATCCAGAGAAACCATTAATAGAATTCAAATGTATAAGGCTCCTGCTCAAAGCTTCTGAAGCAATAATGAAAAGCGCAGGCGAAATTGAATCTCCCTGTCGAATCCCACAGTGAGCATGAAAGAAGCCTGAGGACCGGCCATTAATAAGAGTAGAAAACCATATGTTATCAATCAAGTGAAGGATCATAGTACGCCATTCATCACAGAAACCAAAATGCTTCATAACCCGCAAGAGGAAAGCCCGATTCATTCGATCATACGCTTTGCTTATGTCGAGCTTAATAGCCATACTGCCCCCCCAGTGTTTATGATCAATAACTGAGATCATCTCTTGGGCCAAGATAATATTATCAACAATTTTTCGACCCTTAACAAAACCGCTTTGTTCCGGAGAGATGATACGAGGAAGAATAGCTACCAACCTCTTAGCTAATAGTTTGGATATAATTTTGTTGAGAAAATTGCACAAACTTATTGGCCGGTAATCACTGAGGGCTTTTGGATGTTTGGTCTTCAGAATAGGGAGCAAGAAAGTACTAGTAATAGATTTGGGAAGGGTGAACCCATCGAAGAATAAGCAAACAGCTTCCAGTATATCATTACCAATAATCTTCCAGTATGATAGAAAGAAGTATCCTGAAAAACCATCAGGACCCGAAGAGCTACTAGGGTCCATACTCTTGACAGTAGATAGTTATTCCTCCATGGAGGGTTTAGCAATCAAATCATTGTTATCCTCTTGCGTAATAATATAAGGAATATGGTCTAGATAGCCATCTTCAATAGCAATGTGAGTAGTAGAGAATACCTTGCTATAATGATCATTGGCTTCCCCTTGTATGTCCTGCAGAGTAGAAACAGTGCTCCCAGTCGTAGTAGTCAGATGATGAATGTACAAACGATTCCATTTGGAAGAGACACAAGAGTGATAAAACTTAGTATTGCGATCCCCTTCCTCATCCCATTTAACCCGAGCTTTCTGCTTCCAATATGCATCTTCAATGCGAAGCCGCTGTTTCAACTGAGCACGAGCTAACAGCCATTGTGGACGGAGAGAAGGATTGGCCTCATATTCTGCCTCAATAGATGTAACAGCATCCTCAGCCTTCTTGACTTCTTGAAATATATCACCAAAAGTTACTCGACTCCAAGAAGAAAGAGCTTTCCTGGTAGCAGCAAGCCGAAGCCCAATACGAACTAGACTGTTACTATGATCAGTAGAATGCCACGCCGACTCCACAACCGGAAGAAAGGATTCATGGTCCTTCCAAAAATGCAAATATATATATATATATATATATATATATATATATATATATATATATATATATATATATATATATATATATATATATATATGTCATATTCACATATAGGAAATACCAATACAACTCTATAGGAAGCTCTATATAGGCACATACTTATATACATACATATATATATTTAGAGAATGGAAGAGGCCACACAAGTGAGGGTGTGTGTTGTGTCTAGTGACAGGGAAACAGTGTCAATAGGATAACAGTGAAGGGGAAGGGGTCAATGTAGTGTGTGTGCCCATAGGAAAAAAAATAGTGTGTGTATATGGATCTCAAGAAAAGGAGAGTTGCTAACATGATGAAGGGATCAACATGGCCATTGACATCCAAACATTTATAAACAAATATATCTATCTCAAAATCTGAAATTAACATCTACTAATATCTAACCAAGACACAAACTCTAACATATACACATTAGGATACTAACAATTCAAATATGATACTTGATAACTAACTCTGAAATCACAATAACCCATTGCAATGTATGTGTCAAGTGTGGCAATATACAGGATGTGTGTCAATGTAACTGTTCTCAGAAATCTCAAAACAGGAAATGTGTGTGTCAGGTTTAGATAGGAATGTGGGTCATGTGTAGTGGGTGCCTCAACTAGAATGGCCATGTCTCACTGGTAAAAATTTCTGAATTGGCAAAATCGAAATCAGTTTAAGATAAAAACTGATTTCACATTCCAGTTCAGTCCAGGTTATCTGTCCCAAGCAAATTTGAAACTAATTTTCAGTTTAAATATGGTCCTCAGTTTAATACATATGCGTGTACAGATCAATAACAAATCCTAATTCTAATTTCAGTTAAGTAGGGAACTAATCTCAGTTAAAATGTGGGTGAGTGTGTTCATGGCAATCACACATTAGTGAACTCATTTCAGTCCCATAGGGCAGTGCATAAATCCCAGATTTGTGCTCCTGACAGTAAGTGATCTCAGGTTTTTGTGAGTATCACTAGCTATTAGGGTGTGGCAAATCAGTGGTGTAGAGTGTCAACAAGTGTGGCATTTCAGTTAACATGCAAGGGGCTGTGGGTGATACAGGAAAATGCAGTACAATAAATAGGAAAATTCAGTGTGTAGGTTAAGGGGGGGTGTGTGGTTGTTAGGAAATAGTGATGTGAGGGTGTCTCTGAATGGAGGTTCCAGATTTCAGTTAACACACGATCAAGTTCAGTCCCATTTCCTCAAGTTCTCAGGCTTGTTTCCAGGTTTTGCACAAAGTAATTCTCAGATTCAATATCAGTTAATATACATCCATATATATATATATATATATATATATATATATACACATTCATACAAATTTCAGTTTTCAAAATCAACCAAAAACTCAGTTTAAACCTTTGGAATAATTCTCAGGTTTTATTCGAATAACAACCCGGCATCTAAAACCCAAACACGTGTATTCAACACCAAACAACTGGTACTCAACTGGGAAATCAGTGTTTTAAACCCAATATAAACTCTCAAAGAAAACTGAAATAAAAACTGTTGAACAGTGTGATTCAACATAAATTCGAATCCAACCTAGAAACCAAATGAAATACCAATTCGAATCAATCATCTATAACCCTAATGATCCCACATAACACATGTTTAAACAGTATCAATTAATTAGAAATTTCAAAAACCCAATTCGAAATCAGGGAACAGTATACACATATAAAAATGAATCTCGAATTCTCAAATACATCCTAAAATTTGAAATAACTATAGTGAACACATGTACTGTCATGGGGACATGTCCCACGAGTCCAATGGGACACCCACGAGTCCAAGAATCAGGACACGGGGTGTCCAAAACCAAATTGAAACCGTGTCTGAAAACAGGATTTCCTAGTCCTCGTGCACGCGTGCACATGGTTCTATCACACGACACAGGCAAACGTGGAGACACGTGGTCGTGCACACGTGTTCGCCTAGGTTAGGGGAACGTGTCCCACAGCCTGTACCGTGTCCACGTGTCCCTGTGTCGTGTCAAATCGTGGGTATCAACGAGGTAAAACTGTGCGTGTGCACACAGTGCGTAATCTGTGCGCGCGGGATTTCTCCTCTTGTGGTGAACCATATGCTCCCAAATTTTGGGAGCATTGGGTCAGTGATTGCCCCATCATCCCCACAAAATTTCGTGTCCCGACGTGTCCTATACAGTGAGCACTAGGGCCCGATATGCAGGACACCTAGCCGACACCCCGTGCAGCGTGTCCGACACCAATTACGACAGAAAAACGACACCAAAATACTTTCAGTCTTTACGAAATATATTACACACACATAGATCTAAAATCCCATGTAATTAGTTTTTCAAAAATCGAAAATAAAATCCTTTGTGACATTTCATCAAACACATGCACACATATCATGATACGTGTCCGATACGGACACCAAACGGACACGAATCGACACAATCCAATACCTACGGCTAGGGGACACCTAGGGCTTCCTATCCATTCAAAGAAAACGAAATTTGGTGGAGGGAATAGGGATTTACCTATATGTGCAATTTGCATGAAAAAGCTTCAAAAGGGGGGTGGTTCTTCTTGATGGCCAAGTGCTCCAAATTGGTCCCAAACTGAAATGGCTCTCCACCAACAGCCCATAAACACCAATTAGAACCCGATGCAAAAGACTAGGATGAAAAAGATGGTTAAATGAATAAAATGGAAATTTTGAAGAAGGGAACAAACCTTGGTTTTTGCCAAATAGAGAATAATATAAAAGAGGCAAGAACATTCAAGGAGGAGATTATTTATAGGGAGGGAAAGCCCTATGGCTGGTCCTAATGAGTGAAAATTATGGTTAGGGTTTCAAGTCATGGGCCATGGGCCAAGTCACATGAGAAATGGGCTCTCTACCTTAGCCTTAAGTCCAACATTAAAATCCTTCCTAATTTCTCAAGAGCTAAATCACTCAAGTCAAAACCAAGTCGACTTAAGTTAGATTAGGGTCTCACTATGCAAATCAAGTCACCTTAACTAGAGTCAACATCTAGGTTAGTCTCCTATGTCACAACTAGCAAAAGTCAAAATCAACAACCTTCAATCCAACAATAAATCAATAATTCTAAAAAGTCAAAATGACCCAATTACCCCTAGACTAAAAATGATAATTGAAACACCCTAATCACATGGCTAGGCTCTAGGGCAGACAGTCTCTACGGTTTCACTTGCTGCACATCAAAATCACAAGTCATGATATTTAATAGTTTTAAAATGATTAAAAATCACTAAAAATCATATTATTATTTAAATACCATAATTAAATAAATTAAATACAAAATTTTAAAATTACTCTTATTTTAGAAAACTGGATGTTACAAGTCTACCCACCTTAGAAAAATTTTGTCCTCAAAATTAAAATGGTAGTAGTCCTTCTAGGTCAAACACCCCACAATCAAAGTTTCAAACATACAGTCAGATAATCATATGCGTCTATCCAAAATCATGATACTCAGAATCTTCATCGTACTAGTGAGCAAGGCTACGATAATCACAGAGTCCTCGACTAAGGCACATACCTCTAGAATCATGGTATTTAAAATTTTTGCGTTGCTGCATGCTTGGCAGCAAAAACGTTAAATTCCCACACCTGAGAAATACATCCTAAATATGACTATATATCCTCACTATGCCAGCTAACACGACTATCGAAGATTCTAGATCCCATAACTGAGGTGACCTAGCCCATATGATTTATCTCAGAAGAAAATCAAACATAACACAAGAACAACATGACAGAATTGATCAACTAACAAGGAACATAGGGAATCAAAATTTCAAGGCAGTTATAAGATGCAATTGCGGAAAAGGAATCGAATAGAACGAAACCTGCAACAAGATCTCTACTGGCCTGAGCATCCTCGACTGTCCTGTCGAAAGCTCGCTCTTGTTGGCCTCCCTTGGCCTGCTGCTGATACTGCATGTACCTCTGCTGCTGAGTCGACAAGGGTGATCCCTTCTGCTGGCCCATCGGAGCCCTAACTCCTGCTTCCTGAACTGTCTGTCCCGATGACTCGGGACACTCTCTCAGCCGATGATCGGATCCTCCGCAAAGCAAATATCTGCCCAGCCTCTTCCGGCATTCACCCCAATCGTGCACTGGTCTCTTACAAAAAGGGCAAATAATGACAAGCTGCTGTATCGGGGCCTGCTGCTGCCTCTGTGGCTGCTGTGCCTGCTGGAAGGGTACATGGTCCTGAAATTGCCGCTGCTGAAAGTAGACCCTCGGCTGCTGATACTGTTGCTGAAACTGTAGAGGTAGCATCTGCTGCGGATACTGCTGCTGAATCTGCAAACGGGGCATCTGCTGCTGATACTGCTGCTAAATCTGCAAACGGAGCATCTGCTGCTGATACTACTACTGAATCTGTAGGTGGGGCCTCTTAGCCGGGCCCGCACTGCCACTAGCTCCCTGAGTATCTCGCATCATCTTCTCCTTCAGTCCACGATCGTCCTCCACCGTCATGGCTCCTACCAGAATCTGCTCGAAAGTGGCGTCGTGGTCGCTCTTGGTATATGACCTGATCTCCCTGATCAAACCCCTGCGGAACCTCCTCGCCTTCCCGGCCTTGGTAAGATCCTCGATGAATCTGCTCAAATGACAGAACTATCCTGCGTACTCCTCAATGGTCTGGTTCCCCTGAACCAAACTCTCGAACAGCGCCTCCAAACCACGGAGTACTGTATCGGGAAAGAATTTCTCCTTGAATAGTTTCTTGAACGCTGCCCAAGTTTGACTGGCTGTACCAACCCTCGGGTCCATCTGGTACCAGGTACGGGCCAAGTCCTGTATCTGACTGGCGACTGCCTCGATCTGTAATCCTGCTGGTATCTGTGCCAATCGGAATATCTCCTCAATGTGCTCTATCCAATCGTCAGCGTATATGATGCCCTCTGTACCCTTGAAGTCTCAGGGTCCCATCTTCTTAAAGGATTGGATGTCTGGAGTCCTCGGCTGATACGGCTGCATCTGACCTCCCTTTGGCTAAGCAGCCACCAGCTCTACTGTCGTCCTGACCAACTGGTGAGTATCTTGTATGCTCTATCGGATATCAACATACTGGCTCGGCTACATCTGCTGCTGAGACTCCAAGAATCGCTGGAAAAGGGCAAACATCTGAACCGCATCTACTGTCCCTGAAGGTAACTACTGCTGATACATATCTAGAATGACGGGAGAAGACCTCCAGACAGGTGGAGGTGCACTCCCAAAAGCTACAGAAGCTCCTATATAAGCAGAAATAGGGGGTGCTGTGGTCCCAGCGTCCACAATCGGACGAGGAGTGGTAGGCCTCTCGCCAGCGTCTGTTGGGCCAGAACGATGCGATCGTGTCTCGATCACCATCCTGGAGACAGATCAAACAAGGAATCAATACTGAGATAGAAATGATAATTCAAGGAAGGATAGTTATTCAAGGAAGTATCAGGAATTTAGATGGCAGGGATCCAGTTAAGAGTTTTTCCTAATGTGATTGAGTACCTCAAAAATAATCGTAATCCTACTGCAGGTTGTAGTGTTACTCTAGTTCGAATACCACTACAAAAATTTGACCTGCATGGGCCACCACTAAAAACGTGTCACGACCCGCACCTACCGTGAGGGTACGAGTATGTAACAGCGCCCAGCCTATGCCACAGTGTCGGCGGTAGAACGCTGTTCTAGGTCATAAACTATAACTACATATAAGGTACCTGTACAGTATATACACTGCGAATAGAGGTGACATAGCAGAATACAGTTTCAATCACATCTAAAGGTAGAATATAGCACGATGGAAAAGATAGAGAAATCCTCAACTGAGGTACAGCAGAATGAAATAACATAACTCTCAACAACTACCAGTCCCAACATCTCTAAAATATACAACTCTGAAATCAAGGACACCAACTAAACATGAAAAGAAAAAACAGTCTAAGCTATCTATACTAAGCAAGGTATCGTCCTCAGCAGCTGCCTGAACCTCCCCAGGGGTCCAGGTCGCGAGTGTCATTTAGGCAAGCTCCAAGTAATGGGTGCAGGGTTCCTCATCATCCTCTGTAAAAATTTTAACAGGTCTAGTCAGGACGGGAGCGAGCACAATACATCTCACGCAGATCATAACAGGTTAGAAAATATAGACATGCAAGAGAGTACGATACATGAAACTGAAAGAAAGTACATGATGTAAACAGGAAGAGAACTGTAGTAGAAATATCTACTATAAGTAGAGAGCTACCAGTGACTAGTAATTTAGGGTACAAAGTCGACATGTAAACGACTGGATTTGCACATGGCTATACTAAAGAGGCGTACATGGCTATACTACTTTGGAATTGTTCATTTGACTATTTATACTCCCCCATACTCCAATCAATACACAAGGATCCAGACAAGTTATGTTGCGTACATGATTTTCATATGAAGCCCATAGATGGGTGTACATAAAGATTCATGAGTGCTCAGAAACTGAGTGCACATGAATTCTACATGAAGGCCCATGAAGTATAGGTTATACATGAAATACACGAGAAACATGACTGAACATGATAGCACATGAGAGTACATGAGCGAGCACGAACGAGCATGAAGCACGTGAGAAACATGAATAACATGAGAGCGAAGAATACACGATGTAAATGAAACACACGACACGATGTATCCGATGCTCCCGAGGGGAATAACATCTCAATGTAGGGATCCATATAGTACCAATCCGTGATAATATCGAGACAGCATCAAATAAGGTAAACTAGAGAAGGAATATAGTTCTAAACAAGTTATGAAATGATCAGAGAATGTACTCGCCTGGTATCTGAAAGTCTGCAGTAAATGTACTATCCGAGATGAGTTACCTGACTCCTAGTTAGAGCAACACAAGTCAAGATGTATACAGGGGATGATAAATGCAATCTACAATGCATCTGCATGCTGTCTAGGTCAAACTAGACAAAAGTCAACTCTTGGTCAACCATGGTCAACGTACACTAGTCAAACTAGGTCAACAAAACCATTCCAAGTCTAAACCTAGACTAACAAGTCATTCTAGTCAATCTAGGGCTAACCAAGCCTACTAAACCTAAGCACACCAATACAAACAATGTCAGGGTATCACACACAAGTTTTATGTATAATATATTGACTAATGAAGATAGACAAGGCTATAATATGCCTATCATTCACATCAACATCACAACTTATATATATATATATATATATATATATATATATATATATGTCACATTCACATATAGGAAATACCAAGACAATTCTATAGGAAGCTCTATATAGGCACATACTTATATACATACATATATATATTTAGAGAATGGAAGAGGCCACACAAGTGAGGGTGTGTGTTATGTCTAGTGACAGGGAAACAGTGTCTATAGGATAACAGTGAATGGGGAGAGGTCAATGTAGTGTGTGTGCGCATAGGAAAAAAAATAGTGTGTGTATATGGATCTCAAGAAAAGGACAGTTGCTAACATGATGAAGGGATCAACATGGCCATTGACATTCAAACATTTATAAACAAATATATCCATCTCAAAATCTGAAACTAACATCTACTAATATCTAACCAAGACACAAACTCTAACATATACACATTAGGATACTAACAATTCAAATATGATACTTGATAACTAACTCTGAAATCACAATAACCCATTGTAATGTATGTGTCAAGTGTGGCAATATACAGGATGTGTGTCAATGTAACTGTTCTCAGAAATCTCAAAACAGGGAATGTGTGTGTCAGGTTTAGATAGGAATGTGGGTCATGTGTAGAGGGTGCCTCAACTAGAATGGCCATGGCTCATTGGTAAAAATTTCTGAATTGGCAAAATCGAAATCAGTTTAAGATAAAAACTGATTTCACATTCCAGTTCAGGCCAGGTTATCTGTCCCAAGCAAATTCGAAACAAATTTTCAGTTTAAATATGGTCCTCAGTTTAATACATATGTGTGTATAGATCAATAACAAATCCCAATTCTAATTTCAGTTAAGAAGGGAACTAATCTCCGTTAAAATGTGGGTGAGTGTGTTCATGGCAATCACACATTAGTGAACTCATTTCAGTCCCATAGGGCAGTACATAAATCCCAGATTTGTGCTCATGACAGCAAGTGATCTCAGGTTTTTGTGAGTATCACTAGCTATTAGGGTGTGGCAAATCAGTGGTGTAGAGTGTCAACAAGTGTGGCATTTCAGTTAACATGCAAGGGGCTGTGGGTGATACAGGAAAATGCAGTACAATAAACAGGAAAATTCAGTGTGCAGGTTAAGGGTGTGTGTGTGGTTGTTAGGAAACAGTGATGTACGGGTGTCTCTGAATGGAGGTTCCAGAATTCAGTTAACACACGATCAAGTTCAGTCCCATTTCCTCAGGTTCTCAGGCTTGTTTCCAGGTTTTGCACAAAGTAATTCTCAGATTCAATATTAGTTAATATACATCCATATATATATACACATTCATACAAATTTCAGTTTTCAAAATCAACCAAAAACTCAGTTTAAACCTTTTGGAATAATTCTCAGGTTTTATTCGAATAACAACTAGGCATCTAAAACCCAAACACAGGTATTCAACATAGGTATTCAACACCAAACAACTGGTACTCTGCTGGGAAATCAGTATTTTAAACCCAATATAAACTGTCAAAGAAAACTGAAATAAAAACAGTTGAACAGTGTGATTCAACATAAATTCGAATCCAACCTAAAACCCAATTAAAATACCAATTCGAATCAATCATCTATAACCCCAATGATCCCACATAACACATGTTTAAACAGTATCAATTAATTAAAAATTTCAAAAACCCAATTCGAAATCAGGGAACAGTATACACATATAAAAAATGAATCTCGAATTCTCAAATACATCCTAAAATTTGAAATAACTATAGTGAACACATGCACTGTCATGGGGACATGTCCCACGAGTCCAATGGGACACCCACGAGTCCAAGAATAAGGACACGGGGTGTCCAAAACCAAATTGAAACCGTGTCTGAAAATAGGATTTCCCAGTCCTCGTGCACGCGTGCACATGGTTCTATCACACGACACAGGCCACATGGAGACACGTGGCCGTGCACACGTGTTCGCCTAGGTTAGGGGAACGTGTCCCACAGCCTGCACCGTGTCCACGTGTCCCCGTGTCGTGTCAAATCGTGCGTATCAGCGAGGCAAAACTGCGCATGTGCACACAGTGCGTGATCCGTGCGCACGGGATTTCTCCTCGCGTGGTGAACCATATGCTCCCAAATTTTGGGAGCATAGTGTCAGTGATTGCCCCATCATCCCCACAAAATTTTGTGTCCCGACGTGTCCTATACAGTGAGCACTAGGGCCCGATATGCAGGACACCTAGGCGACGCCCCGTATAGCGTGTCCGACACCAATTGCGACACAAAAATGACACCAAAATACTTTCAGTCTTTACGAAATATATTACACACACATAGATCAAAAATCCCATGTAATTAGTTTTTAAAAAAATCAAAAAAAAATCCTTTGTGATATTTCATCAAACACATGCACACATATCATGGTACGTGTCCGATACGGACACCAAACGGACATGAATCGACACAATCCAATACCTACGGCTAGGGGACACCTAGGGCTTCCTATCCATGCATAGAAAACAAAATTTGGTGGAGGGAATAAGGATTTACCTATATGTGCAATTTGTATGAAAAAGCTTCAAAAGGGGGTGGTTCTTCTTGATGGCCAAGTGCTCCAAATTGGTCCCAAACTGAAATGGCTCTCCACCAACAGCCCATAAACACCAATTAGAACCCAATGCAAAAGACTAGGATGAAAAAGGAGGTTAAATGAATAAAATGGAAATTTTGAAGAAGGGAACAAACCTTGGTTTTTGCCAAATGGAGAATAATATAAAAGAGGCAAGAACATTCAAGGAGGAGATTATTTATAGGGAGGGGAAGCCCTATGGCTGGTCCTAATGAGTGAAAATTAGGGTTATGGTTACAAGTCATGGGCCATGGGCCAAGTCACATGAGAAATGGGCTCTCCACCTTAGCCTTAAGTCCAACATTAAAATCCTTCCTAATTTCTCAAGAGCTAAATCACTCAAGTCAAAACCAAGTCGACTTAAGTTAGATTAGGGTCTCACCATGCTAATCAAGTCACCTTAACTAGAGTCAACATCTAGGTTAGTCTCCTATGTCACAACTAGCAAAAGTCAAAATCAACAACCTTCAATCCAATAATAAATCAATAATTCTAAAAAGTCAAAATGATCTAATTACCCCTAGACTAAAAATGATAATTGAAACACCCTAATCACATGGCTAGGCTCTAGGGCAGACAGTCTCTACGGTTTTACTAGCTGCACATCAAAATCACAAGTCATGATATTTAATAGTTTTAAAATGATTAAAAATCACTAAAAATCATATTATTATTTAAATACCATAATTAAATAAATTAAATACAAAATTTCAAAATTACTCTCATTTTAGAAAATTGGGTGTTATAACTTGTGCTAGAATATCAAAAGATTTGAGACTGGTACAGTCTCTCTTAGCTGGTCAGATGGAATGAGTATTGGAACATGGCTCGCTGGTGGGACTATGTCTAGTCGAAAATATGTGTGATCGGAACAGGAAGACCAATTGTGCAAGTGAGTGGAACTGTCCCTTCTTTCATACTCCTTTATGCATAACAAAATAGAGAACTGTGTTGCTATGTTATGTCCCTAAATATCCCATGCTTTAGTTGCTAGATTGATAGAGATGCTTATGTTGGCTAATGATAAGATGATTAATACTTGAACATTGAAATGCTAATCTGAATTGATGCCATAAAATGAATTGATAATATTCCTTATCTTTAACGCTGTTGAAACAAATAAAATACTTGAATAATGAGATGCTATGTGAATGTTACATGAGAAAAAAAATTTAGCTATGTTATTGACAAAATGAACTGAATGAAACACTTGAAT
This sequence comes from Iris pallida, assembly GCA_029216955.1. Lineage (NCBI taxonomy): Eukaryota > Viridiplantae > Streptophyta > Magnoliopsida > Asparagales > Iridaceae > Iris > Iris pallida. The sequence continues at coordinate 4,900,507 of JANAVB010021798.1, forward strand.
CATGTACACTCTGTGTAACATTTGTAAAGATATGAGATGCTGCCTGTTCACTTATAAGCAATAAAATGGATGATAAATGTCCCAATAAAACGAATGAAATGATGCACGCCCCTTTGAGAATTGAATGATGTGAGAATGTTACAATGAATAAATTGATGCGATATGAAATAATAAGGATTATGATCGATGAGATCACCAAGTAGAATGATGGTAATGATGGAAATGAAAGTCATTGAATACGGCTTGGATGCGATGATATGAAACACTGTTGCCTTTACTTACTTTCAATATTCTACCATACAATTATGTTCACGATCGAGTCGGACATGCATTCGCATAGTTATGGACAACTTGCACACAAGGTTTGAGATTATTTTCCTCGGACGGTATGCTTGGGACGATGGGGCCGATCCGACATGGGAGGAAACATTGGCGTGCTTTGGTAGCACGGGTCTGTAGAAGCATGGAATTTTCATGTGCCACAGAGGCCAAGTTTCTATATGCCACAAATAGTATGCGTTGAAGATACAGAGCAATATCGGCACATCACAAAGAGATAGTAAATAAAAGCGCATGAAAAGAGGATTTTTATTAATTATGAAAATCTATTATATGGATTTTTTATTACATAGAAAGCCTACTATATCCTAGTCTAAACTCTACGGATAGGAGCATCACTTTGACGTCTCAGTATAGGCGCATCTTTCCCTCGTCACGAGCGAATCATTTCCTCGTCACGAGCGAATCACTTCTTCGTCTCAGCATAAGCGAATCGCCTGTCGCCTTGTGGCTCTTCTAGCATAACGAGGGTTGGGCACATCAACCCTAAATCTTGTATTCAACTTGACACTCGACATCGTCTCGAAGAGGAACACTGCCAGCAAGGTGCACGAGCATGAATTGCTCTATCCATAGCTAACTCGGCACGTCTAAGTTCTTTGATGGAGTTTGTCATCAAAATCAAAGCTTTTTTGAATAAGGAGATCCACAACCCATAACATACCAACTCGCCAATAAGGAGGATCGGTTGAGTTCATTCTCGATGAGAACTTGTGTGAAATAAGAAAAAAAACAAGTTCTTCTCTCTTCAAAACATGCCTATTTATAGGCCAAGGCAAAACCAGACCTATGCGCCAAGTGGCAGCCTCCCCGAAGTCAATACGATGAACCTAGCATTAATGGCAATAAATCTGTCATCTCGATTTCAACCAAGTCAAATTAATCTATTTCGAGCCTTGAAACGCTCAACAAGGTTGACCAAATGTGATGCACCTCACAGCTGATGCACCCCTCAGTTCCTTGCTCCCCACAATGGATGTGCCCCATATCGAATGCGCTTTGTGGTGTATGCACCCCATAAATGATGTGTTATATAAAGATTTTCACCCATCAAAATATTTAATGTTAAGGTTACAGAAGTTAGCAACACCCCTCTCAAAAACTGAGCAGTTGACAGCTTTTACAGAAAGCGAAGAGTCGTCGACGTCAGCATAATCATTACTCATTTTAACGGTTATAGCTGTGCTCTGCCACGTGGCCAACTAACCCCTTGTATGGGCCCTAGAGCCATGCGTCCAAACTTCTCATGCGCCTCTAAAGCCATGCGCCCAAACTTGCTATTTCTCCAGAAGTTATATGCCAAGTCTCCTCATGCACCAGATCCCAGATGCATCAAATCTACTTTCTCTCAATAAATCAAGATCTTTGAAGCGATGTACATGTGCCACGTGTCATTGACTCAGTTCTACTCATGAACGGGTGCAACCATCCAAGATCTCAGTGAAAAATGAATCTCAACAATTGCCACGTGTCAGCTCATCCGTATTCCAACAGTACAGTTACACCAGATTCAGTTCAAGCTTCCCGGGTGCAGCGTTCCTGCGCCCAACAAAGTCATCCGCATAGCATTCCTATATGTAAAATTTCCATGCACGTATTGCATATGCACACATGAATGGATCATTCCACCACCTGTAAATAGAAGGATCATTCTTTCATTCAATCCCCCAAATTTTTTACACATCCAGAGAGTCTTAGCTTTCCTCAGGAGGGCCGAATCACCGTTGATGAGAACATAAAATATTATATTCTTTTCCTTAATGTCTACCATTTTATGCTCATTTTATGACTAAAGATACTCATTATATTTATATTTTTCTTTAGGATGGAATTGGAGACACTAAGTGCAAAATGGAGCTAAATTATAATTTTGGACAGTTTTGATACCTTTTACCAAAATGAGCATAACTTTCTCATCCGAAAAGAAATTAAGGTGATTAAAAAGATTTTAAAAGTGTGGACACACACAAAAAGAAGAAGAAATGCCATCTTTTCTTTATTGACACAAGGCACTACAAATCGAGTACGCCTGAGATATACTGCGCTGAGGATCCCCGAGTACAAAAAAGAATTCTTGGGAATGGGACGATGGAGATTGAACGACAGTTGCTCCTTTACTCCGTTGACACTTCGATTACAAAAGTGGAAGAAAACCTAAGAAAATTGTAAACTCTTGGCTCACTGGCAAGAAGTGCAGCAATTTGGCTCTTGAAAATGCTCTCTGTTCTGTCTTTTGAAGAGGCATGAGACCCCTTTTTATAGTAGTTTCTGAGCTGTAATGATGTTATGCACCCACATGAGGAAAGCATACTAGTTTTTATGTGGGCGCATAGTCCTGCCTTGGGCGCATAGGGTGTAGGCGCATACAGGCTGCGAGATCGTGGGTTGGTCGTGGTGTTGACATGGCTGCATGCTTTGGTGCATGACCGCTCGTGGAGACTGACGTGGCCGTGCACTTCGGTGCATGTTTTGATCATGGCTTTGACCGAGTCATGCTTGGGTGCATAGCCCTATTTTCGGCTATGTGCCCTCCTCCTGGGGGAGCTTGTCTTGGGCGCGTAGAGCTTTACCGGATGACTTGGGCGCATAGAGCTTCACAGGATGACTTGGGCGCATATGTCCTTATTGGCTTGGGCGCATATGTTCTCATTGGCTTGGACGCATAAGGCTTCATTGCTAAAATTTTCAAGCTTCTACAAGACCCCGTTCAAAGTTTTTGATACTTGAACGAGTTTGAAATACTTTGAAAGAAGCATGGATCATCTTCTCGTGATGCAGTGGACGCATATCACGACTCTCTCTTTGGGTGCATAGCTTTTGGCCAGCCTGTCAAAGAGACGACTGTTGAGATCTTCTTCGAAAATCTGAACTGACAGATTCATCGGGGTGGATTTGAAGAGGTCCATCCTTCATACGTCGTCCACGTCAGCAAGTGGCAGTCGCATAGTGTACAAGAGGCTGGATCTTCACGTGGGCACATAGGCTATGGTGGGCTCATAGCGCACAATGGGTGCATAGGCGCATAGGAAATAGTGGGCGCATAGGAAGTGGCCAATGCCTATAAATAGGCTCTGAAGGAGAGAGAAAGTTCATTATTCTCCTCCCTTAGAACTTTCAAAAGACTCTTCATCTCCTTTCTTTATGAGCCATGTCTCCCAAGGTCGCCAAGAGATCTGCGAAGGGCAAGGGGGCTGCGCCGAGTGGCTCTCCTCCTGCGGCAGCGTCCTCACCAGTCCAGGACCCGATTTTGGGTGAGGCCACGCCTCAAAAACAAAGTCTCGAGTGTTAATTTACGATGCTCAGACTTTTCTTCTGCCTGGACGCATGCGCCTAAGGCAACATACTTCTGTGAGCATCATTATGCGCCCACAGAAGTCTTACGCCAATACTGTGGTGTGCTATGTGCCCATATGTTGCCATGTTATGCGCCGATATGTTATGGGCCCACGTACTACTGTACGTTTATGCATCCACATATTTATCTTTGGTGTGTAGTCCTTGGGCGCATAAGAGCCCTTCAGCACTTAGTTTTTCCTGCGGATTTTGAATCTAACTTTCTCTTCTATTTTTGATTCTTGCAGCATCCATAGCGAAGGCTGAGACCGTTGTGAAGGAGGAGATGCTGCCCCCTTTTATCAAACAAGAGTTACCATTCATTTAGGAGGAGGTGATACCAAAAATTGAGGTAAAAGAAGAGCTGGCGCCCATCAGGGAGGGAATTACTCCCAAGATTGAGACTGCTATAAAGGAGGAGCCCAAGTCTGAGGGTAGTAGCACTGGGAGTTCTGACCCTCCTGCCCCCGCTGAAGACCTTAATCAAATAGACCTTTCGTATACGAAATGGCTGAGAGAATGGAATATGCCTCAACACAACTATGATCCTCGACTGTAGGGATCCATGAATTGTCATATAATTGCTGTTTTTGGGAATATAAAACAAAATCAGTGTAATCCTTTGTTGGAGATGTACTCCTATGAATGTAACTGATTTTGAATAAACAAAATGCATTTACTCCATCCTTTATTTGTGGTATATGTAGTGCTTGTACTAGAGGGCCTAATACAACATTTGTGTTTTGATAAAGGACACCTCACTAGGGACTTTTTTGTGGACCTATTGCCCTTTTGTGCATCTGGGAATGCAAGCAAATAGATTCGAAACAAAACCCAACAGAGGTAATATGGACGTGATAGGTTTTATGGTTTTAACATCGTGTCTTTTATCCTGGGTCGGATACAGGTGTCAAGTCGGAAGACTATCGGTATCAGAGGTAGTGTGGATGTAGTAATAATTTTTTGGTGGGTGTTCCACTGAAGAATTTGATGTGGACCTATTATCCGTTTTATATTCAAGTATTTTTTAATATAGATAATAAGTTGAACGAGGCTACTAGTAGAGGTAATATGGACGTAATAACAGAGGATGTTCTATATCTAACCAGAGGTAATATGGACGTGGAAAGATATATAACGTTAGGTGGGAGTGGATAATTCAGAGGTAGTATGGACGTGATTATCCTTGATGAATGCTTTGCTCAGAGGTTATATGGACATGGCAAAATATTTCTTAATCATTCCATTGGAGAAATAATTATCGGAAAACAATTCAGAGGTAATAGGGACGTGACTTGTTTTCGTCAAACCGAGTTTGGATAGAGTCAAAAATAGGAATGATTCTACTGGGGAAATATTTTAGAGGACCTATTATCCAAGGCGCATTCAAGACTCTTGAAATACGGATAATAGTTAGGTAATTTTCGAATCACATAAACATCGCACTGTACATTTAAATGACTGAACATATGTGAACATTATGTAAAAAAGGTTACACATAGTATTTCTTCAGGAACTTGCCGTTGATAGGCATCATGAGCAAGTCACCATCAGGCTTGGTTAGTCGGTACGCACCGTTAGAATACACTGATTCTGTGTTGAAAGGACCTTCCCATTTAGGCTAAATTTTTTCTTTTGTTTTGTGTGTCAGAACCATTGGTCTTCTCACTGCTAAGACTAGATCACCGACTTGGAAGATTCTTTCTTTTACCCTTTTATTGAAAGCTCTGGAAAGACGTGCTTGGTATAGCTCAATACGCTGCTGAGCTAATATAAAGCAGAGAGAATGGCGTACTCAAAGAGAAGAAATCTGAATTTCTAGGGAAAGAACTGCTTCACTCCCATAAACCAGAGAGAATGGCGTACTGCCTGTTGGAGTCCGGACTGTTGTACGATAGGCCCATAAACATTCACCGAGCTTCTCATTCTAATCGCGCTTATTTGAAGACACGATCTTCTTGAGAAGTTTTATGATGGTTTTATTGAAGGCTTTTGCTAGCCCGTTAGCCGCTCGATTGTAGGCAGTAGAGGCTACGTTCTGGTTTCGATTCCTATCGCAGAATAGATAGAATGCATGGCTTGCGAATTGTGGACCATTATCATGGATGATCCTGCGAGATAGGCCGTAGCAGTAGATAACGTGATGTTTGATAAAACTGATCACGTTTGACGCCTTCACTTCGGTGAGCGGTATAGCTTCCGCCCATTTGGAAAAGTAATCGGTTATCATTAGGATGAGCCGATGTCCTCTGGAAGATGGCGGGCTGATTGGTCCTATGACGTCCATGCCCCAGGCCTTAAAAGGCCAAGATGCTGTAGTCGAGTGTAGAAACTCCGAAGGTTGATGAATGAAATCGGCGTGGAACTGACAAGCTCTACACTTTTTTGCATATTCAACAGCATCTGCTATAATTGTGGGCTAATAATAACCCATTCGTTTGAGGCGATCTTATAATTTGGGGCCTGGTTGATGTGCACCACAAACTCCATCGTGAGCCTCCCGGAGTGCGTGTTTGGCTTCTGTGTCTAATAAATATCGTAACAGTATACCGTCATAAGAGCGTCGGTATAGCACTTTGGTAGCTGTGTCGTAGTAAAATCTGAGGGATCACCTTTGGATAGACATTGCTTCCTTCGGGTCCTCGGGGAGGATACCATAGACGGCGTAGTCTATGAAAGAAAATCTCCAGTCTTTAACATCGACGTTTGTTTCCGATATGTAACTGTGATGAATATGCAAGATATTTTTCACACAGAATAGTTCTCGACCAGACACTGTGATCGATTGCTGAGTATTGGTAGGGGCGGTTAAGGAAGCAGCGAGACCGAATAGAGCATCTGCTTCTATATTCTGTAGTCGAGGCATGTGCTCGATGAAGAATCTAGCAAAAGTAGATGCCAACACGATTGTTGCTCTGTGATAGTGTAGAAGCATGGAATTTTAGGCACATCCAAAGGCCAGAATTCCTATGCGCCTAACATTACATGCGCCAGGGAGCTCAAATGAAGTACTTGGCAGAGCAAAAGACAGCAAAAGTATAGACATCAAAAGAGGATTTTTATTTCATATAAAAGTCTATTACATGTCTAAAAGAAAGGCTTTACAAAGGAGAACTTCTACAAAAAGAAAGATCCTAAGATTACAGCCAGGCGCAGCAAGGGCCATGCCCCCCTGCCAGACGCATCCTCCGACAGGCGCATCTCTTTAGCATCTCAGTTAGGCGCGTCTCTTCAGTGTCTCAGTTAGGTGCGTCTCTTCAGCATCTCAGTTAGATGCGTCTCTTTAGCGTCTCAGTTAGGCGCGTCTCTTCAGCATCTCAGTCAGGCGTATCTATTTCAGCGCCTCAGTTAGGCACATCATCTCAGCCTATGTGCTCCACTTTGACCCGAACACTTACTTCGGCTAAAGGAGCAGCTTTAGGCAGAACCAGAGTGGGCAGCCAACCCCACTCTAGCTGGAGGAAGAGCACTCCAAAGCCCAAGGAAGAGGAGAGCACTACAATTCCGATCTGCATCTCTTCCGGTATAACGGAGACGGTGCTCGAGCATCCCGATCATTGGATGCAACAGGCACCTTCGGCCTGCCTCAGAACCCCACGATTCCGACTTTTGGATGTAATAGTCACCTTCACGAGTGCATATGAAGCCAACTCGTCGCATCTTCATCCTCTGGAACATTTTGTCAACAGAATGTACTCGAGCAAATAAGTTCATTCGGGAAGACGTGAGAGAACGAGAAGCAAACTCTCTCCTTGCTGCTATTTATAGGCCGGACAAATCAAACCCATGTGCCAAGTGGCCGGCTCTCCTAATCTCGTACAATGAATTTGCATTTATGGTGATGAACCTGACCCTTCAAATTTGGCCAAGTCAAAATGACTATTTAAAGCACTTGAAGAACTCAACAGTCGGATCAATAAAGACGCGTCACGCAAACGAATGTGCCGGTCAGATACTGTGCATCGTACAGACGCGCCCGTCAATATTAAGCGCCCCATATGGATGCGCCCAATGAAGCACAGATCCGTAATTAACATGGACCCGTGCACCCAATCGACACGTCACCCCATCAAGCAATTAATGTCAAAGTGACAGAGTTGGCAGCACGTCCCTCGAGGAGTGAACAGTTGGCAGCTTTTGCAGAAGACGAAGCGTCGCTGAAGTTAGCATCATCATTACATTCCTCCGACGATTACAACCCATGTGGCCGACCAACCATTCGCATGTGCCTCAGTAGCCATGCGCCTGAAGACTCGCATGTGCCTCAAAAAGCCGTACACCTAGACTGGTTCGTAACTCCTGAAGGTTGCGTGCCAAAGTCTTCTCATGCGCCCAATTCCAGGCGCATCCTGTCAGATCACTCTCCACCAAATCTGAGATCTTTGAGCTATGGATATGCGCCACGTGTCCTTTGACTCAATTCAGCCTATAAAGGGGTGCTAATCACCCAAGATCTCAGTAACTGAAAGATCCTCTCCCCTGCTACGTGCAGCCCACAAATGCAGTATGAAGGATTCAACCCACAAATGATGGTACACCATCCATGCGCCTCCCACAGCTTCAACCACGTGGCGTTCCCACGTATAGGCACATCCTACATATGCGCGCATGAGCAGCCCAGCCTACTGCTTATAAATAGAGGGATCATCTTCTTCTCTCACACACACAGAGGGACAAACATATACAACAAAGACAACCAGAGCATCAGAGTTCACTCACAGAGATCGGAAGAGACACTCAACGTCTTCTTCCTCTCCGCATGCTCCAGCACCCAGAGCAACTCAGATCTTCAGAGAACCGAAAACCGTCGTCAGATCGTCAACGGAGTCAACGCATTACCACTCACTCCATCGATATAGGACCCAGATAAACAAAAGTGTACTCTTAGGACTACGTCTAAGTCCTATATTATAATACTGTTCTGTTTGTAGTTGAAATTGTAATCAAAAGATTTTAATGACAAACAAGCTGGCGACTCTGCTGGGGACTTCCTTCTCCTCTGCTGAGAAAGCTGTGTTGTAATCTGACAACGTAAAGGTGGGCTCCTTCCAGAAGACACTGGTCGTGCACCTCAATCAACAGGTGTGCGAGAAGTTCATCTCTAAAGGCAGTGCAAGTCCTTCGAAGCGGCTGCCGAAGCCGAAGAAGACTCGCCAAGTCTGGGTGCGCAAGGTTGAGGCCCCTAGCACCACCACTAAAGGGGATGCGCCGATGCAGCCTACCCTTCCCGCTGACGTCCTCAGCAACCAAGATGCTTCTGCGGGTATAGCACATCCCTCGAAGAAGTGTGGGGCCGACCACATTCCCTAATCTTTTTCTTCTTAGACATGGAAGATGTGTCGACGGAGCAGGGGTGCAGCTAATGCCCTGCGCATTAACTCTGATGCGCCAGAGAAGGCATCTGTCTTTGACTGGCTCACTCGCTGTCGTGGCGAGGATAATTTAGAATCTGAGCACTATGCGCCCCAGCGGGCTGGTAAGAAGAAGTCCAAGGTAGCCCGGGCTATGTGCCTCGAACGTTCTATGCCAGCAGTGAGCCAAAGGCATGCGCTCACAATCATACGCGCTGCCAATGGTAAACTATACAAGGTTGAATCGGGTGCTTCTATGCCAGAAACAAGCTGACCTTCAAAGTCCTTGTCACACTTGGGCACATCTGCTGCGTTCGCAACCAAGTCGTACAAGGCAAACGCAGTGGTCTTGAACCCCCGTGGCTATATTGGTGGTGCGTCTGAAGCAGGTTCAAGTTACTCTAAATATTGCTCCCCCACTACTGATCTGGGCGCATCTTTTACGTCGGATCAGGGGGTGCAACATTCACTTGACCACCCTGGCGTTTGGCCTTGCCATGCGCCTGATAGGGGTGTGAAGGTGGCACTCTCCTCCAACGATTTACGTAATGTGATCATTCACAAACGCCAATCAGGAGAGTTGATTGACAAGCACAATGTGCCCCTCACCGGGCACACCTGTGCTGTAGTCACCATCAACTATTGTTGCAAGACAGCAGTCCTACCAAGGCAGTTCGTATTCTAACGGCTGCAATCGTCAACGCCCCTCCAACGTCGCCTCGGGAAGAATGTGTCGATTGAAGAGGAGCCAGAACTAAAGGTTGCTTCTTGCAACGTAATCTCTAACTCCTCGTCAACCCGAAAGGCAACTGACAACTCCTCGACCTCGTCCTCATCCAAGAGCCAGCCGAGGAAGACCAAGACGATCGTCCCATCCTCAGGTGTGTTTGAGGGCGCTCGGGGGAGAAAGAAGATCTCAGAGAAAGCTGGGGGTAGTCAAGCCCCTATGGATCTTCATCCCGAAGATGAAGTTAGCCTCCCGAACATAGCTGGGGGTAGTCAAGCCCCTGTGGATCCTCAACCTGAAGACGAAGACATCCTCCAGAACATGACTGGGGGTAGCCAAGACGAAGCTCCGGGGGAAGTTCCTCTTCTACAAAAGAGCGAGGCTGAAAGCGAAGCTTCAACCGATCCATCTACTTCCAGTCACGTCATGACAGTATACATGACGGGAGGCGGTGATACGGAGTCAGATGCTCCACCAGCAGATCTCGTTCAGCGTATGGATACCTTGGAGGGAGGACTCAAGACCCTCTCTGCCTCCATGCAGATACTGACTCAAGCAGTGTTCTAGATACGGTCAGCTTTGGCCAAAGCACCTTCCACAAATCCTGACCCAGGAGTCAACGGGGAATCAAGTGTGCCCCTTCAATGGGCATCTTTGAATACCGATTGCCATGAAGCACCGCGGGTATCGGAACCTTCAAATGTACAACTCCAGACTGTACCACCTTCTTCGACTCCTAGCTCCATGGAAGACGTGGTTGAGATGATCAGGGACTTGCGTAAGCGCTTCGAGTCGAAGAACAGACAGGAGGAGCGCCAGAAGATGGGGATCCCGTAACCATACCCCCTCGAATGGAGCAAAGTGGTTTATCCTCCTAAGTATAAACCACAAAAATTGACGCCATACGACGGGAAGGACTCTCCACGCCGTTATCTGACGTACTTCCATTCTCAAACGGAACATCTCCCAAAGGAAGACGCGCTACTCACCAGCCTATTTGTCGGGGGACTGAAAGGAGCGGCTTACGACTGGTACTGCAGTCTCCCTGACAACTTTATATCTTCCTTCGACAACTTGACACATCTCTTCCTCGATCGTTTCTACGATGGAGGGAAAGACATGACAATGGCATCCCTGATAGAGGTGCGTCAGAAGAAGAAGGAGACGGTTCGAGCATTCATTGAACGTTTCCAACAAGCCTGCATCAGACTGCCCCCGGGTATGCCAGAACATGTACTCCTCTCCTCCTGCACCATGAATATGCTTCCTGCGATCAAGCTCTGGATCAACTCCACTCCTCCTTCCGACTAGGGCTCATTGATTATTGAGGCCAAAGCAGCTGAAAAGAAGGCATACAATGCTCGCCTTCTGGGAGTCAGTTTCCCTGCTTTCAAAGACAAAGGAAAATGGCCTGCTGCCAACAACCCTGGACGTGAGACGAAAGAAAAGCGGGCGTTGACTGTCAATGCCTCCAAAGGCGCACAAGCACCTACTCAGAAGCCTCCGCTTACGCCGATGCCAAAGGAGGTCTATTCCTTCAACGATGAAGACACCTTACAACTCTTCGAGATGTTGAAGCAGGGTGATATGATCAAATTAGACCCAAAGCATCCCGACGAGGTTGGAAGAGTGGACAATCCGAGGTACTGTCACTACCATCGGTTTGTCGGACATCCAACTCAGGACTGCTACGTCCTCAAGAACTACATTCAGCGTATGATCAATACGAATGTCATCTCCGTCGATTACGAGGAGAAGACAGTCTCGGCCAAACTGGTATCGCTCCAATTCGGCACCTTACCGCCAACCACAGCACAAGATGGCGTCGTCCCCATCCCAAAGACGATAATGTAGGTGGTCAATCTACCACCTACCCATGACAACGTGAGTGGACTCATCCCACTCACCACATCTCGGAGAGAGATCTTATGGGTTCACCCAGATCTCGTCTCCGAAGTTACTCAACCGGGGGTACGCTCTACCTCCAAAGCTATGGGCAAGAAGATCAAGTCTTGCCGCATGGTCTCTTCCTCCGTGGAAGAGGCAATTCCTGTACAAATGCGTTCATAGCAGAACGCCCAACCCGACGAAGCTGCCGTCGAGGTAGTACCTCCCTGCACTGCCCCTGCTGCCGAAGAAGGAGGTCCATCCAAACCTCCAGCAGCCAATAAACAGAAGCACGTAGAGGCCCGTTTTGACAAGCCTTTGCGAAGAGAAAATGCTTCGGGGCTGGCCAAGCCCCACAACTTTGACATACTGGTACAACTTGCCGGTACTCCTGTCCGTTTGTCACTGTTTGAGCTTCTTCGTCTTTCCAAGGGCACCCGTGAAGCTCTCTGTGAAGCCTTGAAGGATGCTGAGTCCTTCATCAGTCAGGTTAAGCAGCCGGAGGACCTCCCCACAACATCTGCACACTGCCATTGTACGGATGAGGTCATCTCAAACATAACCTTCACCCAACAAGACATACTGCTCAAGCACAACCGGCACAACAGGCCACTATATTACACAGGGTATGTGGGTTCCGTCAAGGTGAAGCGAATTCAGATTGATCCAGGGTCTTCTCTTAGCATCATCCCTAGGACTCTGCTGTCAATACTGGGGATCCTGATGTACCGTCTGGCGCCTTCCAACACTATAATCAGCAATTTCAATGCTAGCAAAAGTGAACAGCTGAGCAAAATACGGCTGAAATGTCATATCGGTAATCTCCGAACCGAAGTGACTTGCTATGTCGTGGACGTCGACGTTAACTACAACCTTCTGCTGGGTCGCCTGTGGATGCACGAGTACAAGGTGGTGCCATCTACACTCCACCAATGTATGAAGTACGTGTCCACCAACGACATCATCCGGACAGAGTTCACAGACATTGACCCTTTCAAGGGGGTCGAATCCTACTTCACCGACGCTAGCTTATATATCGCTCGATGAAGGGGAATCCAACGATGCTGATGACGAAGCTCAAAAAGAGGCAGAGCCGGACATGGAGCCAGAGATGATTCCCGACGCTCCTTTGAAGATTCGACTCAAAGGGAAACCGCCTCAGATGCTTCCTTCCATGACCATCAAGCTACCTGGAAAAGTACCGACTTCTCTAGGTAGAACACCCACTGAAGCTCCCTTGAAGATACGACTCAAGGAAAAACCTCCTCAAACGTCGGTTCCCCTTGTGGCAAAACTACAGAGGAAGGCACCTGTCATCAAAGGCGCAGTCGAGGCACCCCTGAAGGTGCGTCTTAAAGGCAAGTCTCCGCAATCATCCAAGCTGCAAGAGAAGGCCCACACAGCCCTCTCAGATTCTAAGGTCAAATCTGCGATAAACTCTCCCGAACCTGCCCCAGTGCTCACAGATGAGGAGTTAGGAGAGTACATATCTGCTGATATAGATGCACCTTCTCTTGATAATGTAATCCCGTAGGACAAAATCTCATGTTTTATCAATAATAGAGTGTCTTTCAATTATTCTAGTCTTCCATATTGGAATGCCATGTATATACTAGATAATGCTCTATTGTCGTTACAAACACAAATAACGATCGTCAATCATGTAAATCGAGTAGTCCCGTCCCAGGGAGTCTGTTTTATAGTCCTACCGCAGAATCGGGATAAAGAACCCATCATCTTCAACAAAGTCGAGCGTCATCAAGACCTCCTGCCACTCGAGCCAGAATCAGATACCGGCAGAATACAAGTCCATCGGTACACGGACACGGCAAAGTACCTCATCCAAAATATAGGTTACGATCTGAAAAGAAACAAAGGCCTGAACTACGGCAAATACCGACGTCTTTCCCTCTGGCTCCCAACACCTAAAGGAAAGCCGCAAGACTACTCTCATCGTACTCGACGGGGGATAGGCTATGTCACGCCGTCGGCTACTCCAGAGAGTTCGGAGGCAGAAGAAGTGGAACACTTTCATTCATCCAAAGCATAAACTTGGGATTCTGTTACCAGTATCGGCTCAGTCCTCAGGAAGGTGCTATCAGTCAACATGGCATCTGTACAATCTCAAGAGGATGAATGCGAGGACCAAATACCGAAATTCTTTGAGGAAGAACCATGGGATCAACGCCTAGGAGCACAGTGGGAGTCTCATTTTGAATTACGGGAACCCCCTATCGAAGATGAGGTTGAACAAGTTGACCTTGGGGATGGATCTCCTTCCAAACCCATCTTTATCCGCAAGAGTCTAAAGGGAGAAAACCGGGAGTCTTTGGTCCAATTGGCCAAAGAATATATCGACGTCTTTGCCTGGAGCTACAAAGATATGCCGGGACTTGATCCCCAGATCATAATACATAGACTTAACATCTTGTTTGATGCTAAGCCTGTAAAGCAACAACAACGACGTTTTTGTCCTGACATCATGAACGCTATCGATCAGGAGGTAGACAAACTCCTGAGCAGCGGATTCATCCGTGAAGAGCAACATCCGGATTGGGTGGCCAATGTCGTCCCTGTCACCAAAAAGAATGGGAAGATATGAGTCTGCATCGACTTCAGGGATCTCAATACTGCTTGCCCGAAGGATGAATTCCCGCTTCCAATCACTGACGTGATGATTGATAATACATATGACTTCGAACACATGCCTTTCATGGACGGGTATTCGGGCTACAACCAGATCAAAATGTTCCCCGGTGACGCAAAACACACGTCATTCAGGACTCCGAAGGGGGTTTTCTGCTACACAGTGATGCCCTTTGGCTTGAAGAACGCTGGTGCTACATGCCAACGAGCTATGAGTACCATCTTCCATCAACATCTGCGCAAAACAGTTGAATGCTATGTTGATGATATCGCAGTCAAGAGCCGTCTCAAAGGTGATCACCTACAAGACCTAAAGACAGTCTTCGATCTCATGCGAGCGCATCAACTCAAGATGAACCCTGCTAAATTTTTCCTTGGGGTTTCTAGCAGAAAGTTCTTGGGCTTCATTATCACGGCGAAAGGCATTCATGTCGATCCCGAGAAAACCAAAGCCATCATTGACATGGATCCTCCGAAGAACCTCTGAGAACTTCGAGGCCTGCAGTGGCGTCTGGCATACATCCAAAGGTTTATAGCAAACCTTTTCAAAAAATGCCAACCCTTCACCCAGCTCATGAAGAAGGAAGTCTCCTACGTCTTGACAGAAGAATGCCAGAAAGCTTTCGACGATATCAAAGCTTACTTGACGAGCCCGCCAGTCCTGGTAGCACCCGTCGCAGGCAAACTATTTCTCCTCTATGTCCGTGCCATGGATCATATCCTCGGCACTTTGTTGGCTTAGAACAACGATACAGGCTACGAGCAAGCTATCTACTACCTTAGTAGGACAATGATCGGGGCTGAACACCGGTACAATCCTATTGAAAAGGAGTGTTTGGCTTTGGTGTTCGCCATCCAGAAGACTCGCCATTATGTTTCGGGCCAGACAATTCATGTCGTCTCCCGAGTCAACCCACTCAGGGTTCTCATGACGAAGCCGGAATCTTTGAACTCCCGACTAGCTATATGGGCAATCCTAATGACGCCGTACAACATGGTGTTCGTTCCAAAAAAAGCTGTCAAGGGTCAAGCTATAGCCGATTTTTTAGCCGCACACCCCATCCCAGAATCCTCCAGACTCTATGAAGACATCCTGGATGAGGTCCAAGAATCAAACGTCATCGAAGAAAACTCCGTATGGCGGGTATTTTTAATGGCGCTTCGAGAACAGGCC
Organism: Iris pallida; assembly: GCA_029216955.1. Lineage (NCBI taxonomy): Eukaryota > Viridiplantae > Streptophyta > Magnoliopsida > Asparagales > Iridaceae > Iris > Iris pallida. Next base: position 4,915,964 of record JANAVB010021798.1, read on the forward strand.
CCAAAGGCTAAATCATCGCAGGAGTGGGGGTGGTCCTAGTCTCCCCCGATCAGCTGGTCATTCAGCGTGCTTACTCCCTTTCGAAGTCGTGCTCCAATAATGTTGCCGAGTACAATGCTCTCATTATGGGACTCCAGCTAGCGCAACAGCTGGGGGTGGATCATCTGGAAGCTTACGGCGACTCAAAACTCATCGTTAATCAAATCCGAAGGTAGTACGAAGTTTGCCATGAAGATCTGGTTCCTAACCATAAAGCTGCATTGAATATTATTTCAACCTTTACCAAGTTCTTCATAGAACATGTACCTCGGTTACAAAACCTGGAGGCTGACGCTCTAGCCGGCCTCGCAGCTTTATTAGCAGCACCCCTCGGGACTCAACACTACGTCACGGTAGTTGGACGAGACTTGCTCTGTTCCAAAAATAATCTATGCACACAAATGGCCCATGCCATGATGACAAGTACCGGCGTTAATGTCCGAGACTGGAGGTTCTCATTCATCGACTTTGCTGTCTACGAAATTCTTCCGGAAGACCCGAAAGAAGCTGTCTCGGTCAGAAGGCGTTCCCTTCGGTTTTATTATGATACAGCTACTAAAATGCTGTACCGGCGTTCCTTCGATGGACTCCTCCTTCGATGTTTATCCAACGAAGAAGCAGCCGAAGCCCTTCGGGAAGCTCATGATAGGACTTGCGGGGCTCATCAACCTAGCCCTAAGTTGCAGGATCGACTGCGATGTATGGGTTACTACTGGCCAACCATGGCAGCCGACGCCGTCGACTATGCTAAAAAGTGCCATGCTTGCCAACTTCACTCCGACTTTATCCATACACCATCGGAACCACTACATCCTACAGTCGCCTCTTGGCCCTTTGAAGCTTGGGGCATGGACATTGTAGGACCTATCACCCCTTCTTCATCGAGGGGACACCGCTTCATCCTAGCCATCACCGACAACTTCTACAAATGGGCAGAAGCAGTTCCACTGACGGAAGTGAAAAGCTCTAGGGTGATCAGCTTCATCAAGCATCATGTCATATACCGTTTTGGGGTACCCTACAGGATTATCTACGACAATGGTCCTCAGTTCGTCGACCATATTTTTAGCAGATTCTGTGACAAGAATCGCATTCAGAACATGGCATCAACCACCTACAATCCGACAGCAAACGGATTGGCCGAGGCTTTTAACAAGACTATCGTCAAGCTACTCAAAAAGGTCGTGTCATCCAACAAACGCGACTGGGACAAAAAGCTCGGTGAATGTCTTTGGGCCTATCGTACAATGGTACAGACTCCGACGAGCAACACCCCATTCTCCTTAGTCTACGGGAGCAAAGCGATACTGCCTCTCGAGATTCAGATACCCTCACTCCATGTAGCGATCACAAACCAATTGACAGAAGAAGACAATCAACGCTGTCGTCTGCGATAATTGGAGACTCTTGACGAAAAATGTCTCCTAGCTCAGCAGCGTATTGAACTCTATCAAGCCCGTATATCACAGACTTTTAACAAAACGGTCAAGCAGAGGACTTTCCAAGTTGGTGACCTGGTCCTAGCAATCAGAAGGCCAATGGTGTTGACTCACAAAACTCCAGGAAATTTCGAGCCAAGCGGGAGGAACCTTTCATCATAGAGACGGTATACTCAAACGGTGCTTACCGCCTCTTCGACCGAACGGGGACTTGTTCATGATGCCCATTAATGGCAAGTTCCTAAAGAAGTACTACTCATGACATCTTTCAGACATGTACTTCCATCTCTACCCAACAAGGGAGTCAGTGGACCTGATCATCAGAGCTCACGTATATCTCCCCTTCACAAAATTCTATGCTTTCGAAACCCAGTTGTTCCGTTGCATTCTATCCTCAGTAGAAGAACAACCACGTCCACATTACCTCTGAGTTGCTCCTCTATGCCATGCAAAGTAGAATCTTACACTACATAAGATTGTGCTACTTATCATGTTTCCCACGTCCATATTATCTCTGAGTAAACATCCCGTACAAACAACCCCCGTATTGCCGTACATTGATCGCAGAACTTCCATGTCCATATTACCTCTGAGTAGTTTCGCATATCCACCCAGAGTCGCTCCTACCACGTCCATAACACCTCCGAGTAGGAAGACTTCATCATTTGAACCCCATATTTGCCACATCCACATTACTTCTGAGCAAATATGTCGGTTCTCTCAAACTTATTATCTGTACCTAAAAACTAAGGTGCACAAAAGATATTAGGTCCACATAAATTACTAGTTTATGACAACAAAAATGAACACACCACAAAATTCTTTATTTTTTATTATTACACCCCCAGTAGAAATTATAAACTACAAAATAACAAAAAAGAGAGAGACTACAATCCCTAAGCATCACTGGGATTGGCAGAAAGCTCTTCAATCTGATGCTTCAAGTCTTCTGCTCGAGTCTCTACGGTCGCCAAGACCCGGTGTTCGGCTTCTTGACGCATCACCTCTACAGCTTCAAAGGCAATATCATTCTTATACTTCTCGTTTAGCTGTTGTCGCTGGTGGGTCAGGAAAAGAATCTGGCGGGTAAAAGCTGCTTCCTCCTCCTTTGATGCTACATGTTTAGCCTGGACTCGCTCAGCATCTAACAAGAGTTGGGCTCGCTGGTCTTCAAGGAGGCGGATCTTGGCGGTGACCTCCACTATGCTAGCTTCCAACGAGGCCCGTAACTCTATTTTTTCCTGTATGGATTGAGATAGCCTCTCCATCGCAGCCTCAACTTCGGCTACCTCGCGGTCCCAGACAGCCACCGTAGCCTGATACGACGACTCGACTTCAGTTATCAATTTCTTCTTTTCTGCTTCTATCAGAGCAGAAAAGTCATTTTGTCGGATACTCTGAAGCTCGAAAAGAAGCTGGTCGAGCTCGGCCACCGACGTCTCCAGAATCTCGGCCATATAATCGTGGCCATGGTACGAACGTATCAAACCAATGAAAGGAAGCGCCATGGCTTCTACCGTTGATTCTTGTTTTCGTGCTTAGTGTCAACTAGGAAGATGACTACACTAGTATATGCATATAGGTCAAACACATGACTAGAATGGTTATATTGGCAATTGGAATACATTCAAGACTCTAATTGAGTTTAAAAGGCTTTTTAGTGTGATTTGATGATTAGTAATTGGTAAAGTAGGATATTGCCACGGAAGGTTTTAAACTTGAGATTTCTAAATAGTAAATACTAGAGGATTTATAGCATTTTATACTTGGTTTAAGAAATTGATTGGTTTTTTTTGAGATTTGATATTTATGATTTATTGGGTCATAGTTATAATTCTTTGCACAAGTATAAAAACTTAATTGCTTTTCGAATTGTGATAGTTATAATTTTTGGTTGATAGATATACATCTTTGAACAAATATAAAATTTATTTGATTTCGAGTTTTAATGTTCATGATTTATTGTATTATAGTTATGCACATTTGAATAGTTATAAATTTGGATTGAAAATGATCTTAGATTTTAAATATGGCAGCATAAATTATTTAAATTTGAATCATACAACTTGCAATTTTGTATTTAGTAAATTTTGAATTTTAAGTGGAAGTAATGATGGCGAATTTTTGGTTTCAATATTTGAAAGTTATGAAAATAATTTTTGAGAATTTTTCTTTATTTTAAATTGTGTCCTATGATTGAGGATTTACAAATCTATTTAGATTTTTGGTAAAAAAAAAAGAAGAAATTTGACTGATAAGATTATTTGAAAATTTAGTTTAATGTGGTATTGCTAATATTAAAATTTTGGGGGAATTTCGAAGGATGTGATGAAAAGTTATTTGATTGATTAAAGGAAGTTGCCATTTAAAAGTTGTGATTTTGTTGTAACAACTTAGCATGAGTAGAAGTTAAAAATTTATGAGAGCATTGAGCTTAAATTTTTGAGATTGTTTTTAATATGCTAAGAGTTTTATTATGAGTTATTTGAAAATTTTAGAGTGTTAAATTTTTGATTGATTGTGAAATTTTTATGGATTTGTAAATTATGAACTCTTGAGTTAGATAATTGAACTTAAACGTTAATTTTGGAAAAGGTTAGCAGTAACGTGATAAAGTTTGCTTTGAGATTTATGAAAGTGATTTAATTTTGGTCATGATTAAATTGAACGACTTACAGTGAATACAAATTTTGGTGGTTTATTTTTGAAAGTTTATTGTTGAAATTTTTTCTTTGAGGAAGCTTGAGTTAAATTTTTTATGGTAGGCCATCAAAATAGCTCTAAAAAGATAGATGTACTCCATACAAATTGCCATGTCACTCATGACCATAATAGTAGTATATACACCAGTGTTGTTAGTCATCTACCTTGCTATGTGACTGTATGTCCACATTGACTTACTCGACCTTCCTTCAATTCTAGATCTTTTTATTGCGACCTTCTAACCCATTGCATTTGTATAATGATTTAATTGTTCCCAAACTGTATTCATTATGATACTATCTTCTCACTAGAACTGTGCCCTAAATTATTATTTTTATGGATTCTTTAATTAATTTTATCACATGCTTTGAACTTGATCTCCTTATCATTGTGCATTAATTATCACCTCGTGAACCCCCACTTTCTATTTTATAACTTTTGTCGTTCCTTACCATGACTTGGATATTTGGAGCACAACACTAGACTTTTCATCTCAACAAATTTTATATGCAAGACCTAGACAAGCTTACCTTCATGTAGGTATATCACGTGCCCCTAAAACACGTCTCCTTGTACCCTAATTTCATGTTATGACTTTCCGATCGGAAAGACTGGACGCTAACCCCTACCGTGAAACCAATATACTTGTTAACTATAGACTCGACCTCGATATATGATTTTGCTCTATTTCCCTTACATGCTTAACCTTGCATTTATTGCTGAACCTATCGTCCCATGGCACCACTAGTTTAAAATTTTTTAAGTTGGGTAGAATATCTCATTACCTAGCAAACCCATTTTTTCTAGTGAATCATATGGATAGTCTCATTAGGACTGTAACACTTAGAGGACCCCAGCTTATCTAGTCAACCAAGTACCCAAATTTCGGGAGGAACTAAGACTTTATAAGATCTTGGACTTTTTTTTCTTCTTTCATCATTACCTTCTATTTAAAATTTTATCTACCTATGATGCTAAAATAGCTTAGTTTTGCAAGCTTATTCTTTATCAAGCTTGATCATGACATATGTTTAATGTGGGCGCCCACTAATACATTGTCTAATCAGAACCGAAGTATTATGGTCTGATCAACCATAGTGCACTTGGTTCGCTTTTGTATATTGTTCAACGTGGATAGAGACATAGTTAAACTTGGCCCTGGAGTCTCATCCGTGGCTGTTTTGGCAACTCTTTTGGAACTTATCCAGTCGTCTTTGAATCACGTATCGTACTCGATAACGCCTCCTTCGAACTCTATATTGCTTCGCCCTCACCTATTTTAGGAGGAAGGAAGCGTTATACTAGAACTTCCTCCGGCCTTCCTATCGACTGTGACTATTCTCACTCGATGTTGCTATATCTTCATCCTAAACTACTCGACCCAATCAAGACCCTCCAATCGCTTAATTAAAGCGAATCCAATTCGTTCTCTTAATCGTGACCCTCATTCATTACTCGTGACCATACCATATTGTTTTACTACGACCTAGATAACGATTTCTTGCGGCATGATTTTGTGAAATCATTGTCATCGTTGGATCCCCATTGATACCCCCTTGTGTCCTTTCACCCCTACTAATTTTTAATTTCGAGGACGAAATTTTTTTTAAGTTGGGTAGGATGTAATCCCCCAAAATTTTGGAGGATTTTTTTTTATATTTTATACATAAATATTTAGTGGTTAAATTTATGAAATTTTATTGTGGCTATCTTGACCTTTTAATATTTATAATATATTTTTATTTCCGGAGTTTAGAGTTTTAAATGTTTGTAGAGTAATAATAATATAGATTAGTAGTCTCTCCAAATTATCATAACCTTGCTAAGTGATTTTGTACAAATTTTATTATTATTATTATTACTATTACCATATTATCATTATTATTATTATTATAGTATTCATAATTGATTGTTATTTACTAGTAGGCAATAACTACTAAATATGTGGAAAAAATTATATTATTAAGGTTTTTAGAAAATATTTTATATCCTTAGTATTTATTAAAAAAAAAGAGAATTTGATTTTTGATTTCTTTTTGGTATTAGGAATTATTAAAAAAAAAAGGGGGAGGGACTCTCGGTTACTGTTCCCAAAAGGGAACAGTATTGTGCGTTTGATGGGAGCAGACCCAGCAAGCATTGGATGGGAGCAGACCCAGCAAGCATTAGATTGGAGCATCAGACCCAACCAACCCCCCATGTATTAGCTAGGAACCCGACCCACTATAGCTTTGTATATGGTATTAATACCATGCAGCCAAAACCCGACCCCCCTGTGTATTTAGCCGACCCCCTGTTGGCGAGAAACCCTAACACCTCCGCACAACCCTCTCATGGACACCCCCTCAACCCTAGAAGTGGTTCTCGACCCCCAGGCGACCCTCCTCGCCGCCGTCAACCGCCCCAAATCGTCGGAGTTCGCCGGGAAACTCGTTTAAAACCGAGGAGTCCCGTTCGAAGCACAGGAAGAGGTACCCCCTTCACCGTTTAATTTCTTCGTTCATAGTCGACGTTTTTCGAAACCGTGAGTAGCATTGGAGAGCCTATATGACCCTCTAGACATCCCACCTAGTAGTACCCCGTGCTATCAAACCATCGGGTCGAGAAACCGATCCGAAAAACCCGAGAAAACTGTTTTCTGGACAGTTTGATCACAGCCCAATCACCCATGTTCGGTGACTAATTCTGATCAATCCCGAAGAGAGTTTTGGAAAACTTTTGAACAAAATTTTAGCCAACGTATAGTACTTCAAATCCCTTCTTCCAGTTTAATTTTTCTTCTCCTGTATGTAAAGATTTCTGAACCGAAAGATAGTGAAAAATCAGATTTTAAAACAGTGAATTTCAATAAAACCAACCGATACGGCGTGCGCCCCGACAAACCGGACAACGTGGTCATGCACTATACGCATCGAAAGGCGCGTATGGATGTTGGCGACGTGTGGGAACTGACGGAACTCGATTTCGTTGCGCGTGCGCGACGGAATCAGTGCGTATCCGTCGAGATACCTCCGTATCGACGTTTTGCAAACTAACCCATAACTTTATGTACGTTCATCGGATCGATGCGTAACTTGTGCCATTGGACTCAAAATATTTTTCTGGTCCTGTATGCCAAGTTTGGTCCGATACTGAGACCGTTGTTCGGGACGCTATTTTGGCGGGCCCACAATCCCACTCAACGGGCAATTTTGTGCACGGCTCACCGGAATCCAAAATTGGACATACCGTTGGGTTCGTCTCGTCAAAACAAATCTGTAGACATGTAGTTTGACGACTTTAGAGACCGTAGGTTCTGGCGCACATTTCGGTGCAAAGCGGGTCCAACGGCGGACATCGTTTTGACCCGAAATTATGATTTTGCCCCTGTTCCAAATTTGACTTTTGGACAGGCGTTTCCTAGGTATATCTTCTTCACCGAGATTATTTTTGATGTTTGTTTCAGCGACTGGAGTCATCTGTGATTTGTGAGTTTTGGGTGCTGACACTTGCTACTCTTGGATTTGCCTTTCTCGCACCACAGGCAAGATACCTTGCCATTATACTGTTTATATTCAGTCTGCATTTTTATTACGTATCACTGTTCATTTATTTTTAGTTCTTGATTATTGCCTGCTCAGTGATATTAGTAGTATCTTGTTATTTACCTTTGATTGCACATGGACCTAGAGTTAAAGGACTACCATTAGCTTAGTGCATTGCATAAAACTTTGACACAGTTATACCACGAGGATGTGTGAGATGAGTATCATGTAGAGGTTCTTGTGTGTGGGCTGATCCCCCATGCGCATGCGATAGGGCTAACTGCTAATAGAGGCGTGTTAGAGACTTGGCAGTTAGTAGAGGTATATGGTCGTGGATGCGACTTAACAGGTACATTGGGTGGGGAGAACATTACCTGACGTATGGGCTTCTATGCACTTCCCTTATTACCTGTGCGCTCCGCCGGAGACGCAGGCTCCAGGTGCCCTCTGACGTTATCCAGAGCGTTATGGACGTAGCCTCTTGCATGGTGCCCTCTGACGCTTCCCGGGCGTTATGGACGTAGGCCCCTGGTGCCCTATATGGGAACTATGCCGATCCTATTTACAGCCAGGGCTCATGCGTCGAAGGATTGTTTCTCAAACTGCATGTTCACTTTAGTTCGGTTAGTTTACCTTATTTGTGTCGTGTCACTTTCTTTGATTGTGGCATGTTTTATATTCAGTATTTATATGGCATGTTGATGTATCTTGTTACGTCCCTCTGAGGACCTGGTTATCTCGCCAGGTGTGTATTTCGTGATTTCTTGCAGGTGCTCTAGCTAAGGCTATTCCTTCCTTCGTGGTGATTGCTCTTGGACTCGCCATTGCTCTCGCTTGCTAAATTCTTTCCTTGTATATTTTTCCATATTTAATTTGGTTGGTAGTGGACTTTGTCTCCGCCCAACTTTTGTACAAATTACAATCCAGCATTTATATCTATTGATTCTTTATTTGTGGATGAGATTTAGTTATTATGGTTCTACTGTATTTTACAGCTTATGTATTCATACGAAGTTTCCATATATTGGAGTATACTTCGTATGTATACAGCTGGCATGTCGATGTACCTAGTCCTACGTATTTTGGGACTGGGGCATTACAGAGAGACCTCAGCAACCTGAGATGCTAATACATCTTCAGCCTCTCTTCCAATATAATCTGGAGACACCAAAATCTCCACAGAAGCGATGTCATCAGCACTCCCTTTCCTGAGAGATGCTATAATCGGAGGAATGCGCTCGTCGGAAGATCTTGCCACCTTCTTCGACCTACTAATACTCGGTTTTGAAACCCGAGATTTCCTCTTCGGCACCTTCTAAAAGAGAAATGAGGACATAAGTCACAGAAATCAAAGAATAAATCAGACTATATAGGACGTCTTTACCTCAGCGGGAGCTGATTCTGTTGGTACCACAGGTGGCACCCCCAGAGCTCCCACCTTTGAAGTCATCGCTTTCCTTGATCTTTTTGGCACAAACGAACCAGCCTCCGCGTCAGCTCACCTCTTTCCAGCTGGGAGCTTGTCCTGAGTATCCCCTGTTGATGCTGCAGTAGCAGACCGATAACCTGCAACCTCCGGTGGAAAATATGACCGGGCCGCCGCCAGCATATTTTTCGTTGCCTCTAGCTGGGTGCCAACAATAAAACTAGTCTCCCTGTCATAATCTGGGGACACAGTGTTTATGGCACAATACAGCTTCACAGCCGAATACAAGATTTACGGCCGAGGATTATGAACTGGAGTAGTGAAATGAACTCCGGTACATCCGGCATTGTAATATTGCCAACCCTGGGCCCCATCCAGTAAACTTCCGATGAACCCCAGACTATTACTAGGGTTACTTAACATCAGCTGGGTGTAACCAAACTGGCATGCAAACCGGCTCGGTAAATATGGCTCCAGATAGTACTTATTTTTGTTGCGGTAGACCAAATGGGTCGGTCGAACACTCTGCAACCAGCAAAACCCCCATGTCGGCAGGGCGATCGCATCTTCACCGGAGTCTTCCAGTTTTTTGTCATCTTTGAAGTCTGTGAAGACATGACTGACCTTGAAGATCTTCCACCCTTGAAGATAAGACAAAACCATCTTACAGACAGGGATACCGGTGTGCAGCCACCTCCTCTTATAGAAGCGACGGATAAAGGCGTCACTTTCAACATGATCCTCTTCAGGGCCTGGGCTCATCACTTTTGTATGATACAGAATCAACCATCCCATCAAATAATGGAATGGTAGCTTACCTCGGGGAAAGTTGTCTTTCTTGCCCCTCCTGTAGACCACATCATCGACAAAATCTCTCAAATCCCATAATAGGTTACACACCAACGCGGGAAGAAGTGCCAGAGGATGACCAAAAACCAGTTTTACTGCTGGCAAAATGAGGATCCTGCTCACTCTCTCTACGGATCCAGATCCGCCCAAGAACACATAGTCCCGGAGCCATATCATCAAGTATGTGTTTGCCATTGATTGTAAAAGTACAGAACAAATTTATAGGAGGACTGAACTTAGACTCACAATACAAACTCGCTAGTACAAAAAAAGCCTAGGAATAAAAACCTAGGTACAGCAATCTAAGTACGATTGTTTAGTTTTGATTCTGGGGGGTGACAGTAGAGGCTCAGGAAAGTGACGGCAGCTCTGCCTTACTCCTTGGACGATCGGACGTAGCCTTGGCTCTGATGAAGAAATGCTCTCAGAATGTGTGGAGAGACTCTTCTGTGCGTGCGCTTTTCTCTCTGCAGGGATTCTCCTTCCTGTATTTTCTTCTATGTTCTTTTCTCTCCAGGGACCGTTTGCAAGGGAATGACACCTTGCTATTTATAGAAGTGGGGGTGTGATCATCAGGGTTTGTAATGATTATCCCTTAAAAAGTCGGCGGCCAATAATCTGGACCATTAATCTTGATTGCCTTAAATCTGGGCAGTTAATTTCGATTGCGCCAAATCTGTATGGACAATTAATGTTGATTGCCATGAATCTTCATGATTTGTCATGACAAGCTCGGATCTCCCGCCACGTGTTCAATCTACTTAATTGCAATAAATCTGATTTGATCCGGGTAATTATGAAGATTGTAACAAATCTGGGTTGTTATGATTTGCTAGTAGCCATAACTCCGAGGGGATAAGACCGCCACGTGTCTTAACTGTCATGAGGACCGCCACGTGTCTCTACTGTCGTGAGGACCGCCATGTGTCTCAACTTTCGTGAGTGGGATGTCCTGACAGAGCCGCATGAGTACGGTCTCTAAGTGAACCGCATACGGGTGGCCCCCACGATCCTAGCCGCATGAAGGTAGCAGCCGCATGAGGGTGGCAGCCTCGTGAAGGAGGCAGCCGAATGAAGGAGGCAACCGCATGAAGTTGGCAACCGCATGAAGGAGGCAGCCGTATGAAGAGGGCAGCCGCATGAAGGTGGCAACCGCATGAAGGAGGCAGCCGCATGAAGAGGGCAGCCGTATGAAGATGGCAGCCGCATAGGAAACTTTGGGACTTGGCGGATCATGCCAGCTATATAAAAGATTTTTTTCTTTTTCTTAGGAGCACGCCATTATGTCAGAGTCATCATTGCAGCTTTATGTCAGAGCTGTCAAACCTTCATGTCAGAGCCGTCGTTTCGTATTAATTGAGCCAGCTGCATAAATTAATTATGGCCGATTTGTGAAGGACTTTTTGAACCGCATAAGGCCACGTGGCTCGCTGGGAACTTCTGAGCCGTATGAAACTCTCCTAGTCTTGAGCCGCATAGGATTTAACCTCTGAGCCGTATGAAACTCCAATGAACTGTTGAGCCGCATAATCCTCTCCCGATCTTGAGCCGCATAGGATTTCCTGTTCATATCCATGCTTCTACAAGACCCCCTTCAAAGTTTTCAATTTGAAAAATTGAAATACTTTGAATGAGAAGCATGGCCATGTCCACATAAGCTCTCCTGGCAGCATAAGATATTCTGGCCGTATGGACTTCCTAGCCGTATGGTCTTCCTGGTCGCAGGGACTGCCTAGCCGCATGGACCGTCTGGCCGCATGGACCGCTTGGCCGCATGAACCGCCTAGCCGCATGGATCGCTCTGGCCGCATACTGTCTTTTCTGCCACGTAGGCATCATTAATTGTTCTTGATTCGTTTTGATTTGCAGCCGTCTTTTGGAGGAATCCCAAGAGTCGGTTAATTAAATATTTAGATTTTGTGCTTTGATGAATCTCCTTTATGAGAGGGAACGAAATCCTAGGAGTCGGTTTTGCCTGCAACACACGACCCAAAGCGTTCATCGGTCCACGTGCCCCCCCTTTGACCTCCTATAAATAAGAGTAATTTGGAGAAAGAAACTCTTTACTCTCTTTCCCGATTTAAACTCTTCTTGCCCTAACTGTCGTTCTTTTCTTCTTCTTCTTCGATTAACAATGGCCCCCAAGACTTCCAAGGCTGCAGCGAAGGATAATGTAGTGGCTTCGACGTCGATGGCAGCACCTGAAGTTCATCCCGACGTCCACCCCAACATTGCTGGTAAGGACTTTGGGAGGATCGTATGCTTCAAAAACCCTAATAAGGATGGCTCTGTTGCATATTTTATGCACAAGCCTTTAATGCGTCCTTCATCTTCATCGCACTGTTCAAATTATATGGGCCGTATGTACGTCTCCGGTCCGAGCCTCATGGGGGGTATTCCCCCTGTCCGAGCCGCATGGGAGTTGTCTAGTGGCCGCATAAACACTTCGCAAACTGAACCGCATAATGGCCCTTCGAACAAAGCCGCATAAGACCCTCTGAATCGAACCGTATGCAGCCCCCTCAAACAGAACCGCATAAGCTCATCTGGACTGGGCCGCATGAAGCTGTGCTAAATCGAGCCGCATAAGCTCCTCTGAATTGAGCCGCATATCGTTCCGCTAAGCAGAACCGCATAAGCCCCGCTAAACAGAGCCACATAAGCTTACGCTAATTAGTGCCGCATAAGCTCATGTTCGAACAGAGCCGCATGAGCTCTTTAAAACAGAACCGCATAAGTTCGTCTTTAAACAGAGCCGCATAAGCTCGTCTTTAAACAGAGCCGCATAAGCTCATGTGGACTGGGCCGCATAAGCCAAAACATTCGGTGGTTTTGTTTTAGCCATCTTTTAACTTGTTTCTTTTATCTTTGATTCTTGCAGCATCCCTGCCGAAGGCTGAGATCATTGTGAAGGAAGAGATGTTGCCTCCTTTCATCAAACAAGAGCCATTGCTCGTTAAGGAGGAGGTGATACCAAAAGAAGAACTGACGCCTCTAGGGGAGGGAAACACTCCCGACATTGAAGTTGCTATAAAGGAGGAGCCCCACTCTGACGGTGGTAGTATTGGAAATTCTGACCCTCCTGCTCCGGACGAGGATCTTACTCAAATAGATCCTTCATATGAAAAATGGTTGAGGGAATGGTATATGCGCCCCTACAATTAGTATTCGTGGGTTCCCATAAATGTCTGTCTTTGTCTTGATATTTCTGTCCGTCCTTAGCTGTAGTTTGTGTTTTGCTTCTTTTGGTCATCAATGTAATCATTTTTCTTCTTGTCTGAATGAGATGATAGAGAACTTTTCTGGCTTGCTCATGAGATGTAGTCATGTGAATGTAACTGATTTTGAATGAACAGAATACATTCGCTCTATTCTTTGCTTGTAGTAGTTGCCCTGATGGGAGATTTTTGGTGGACCTATTATCCTTGGCATACCCTGGTTCTAGATACGGATAATAAGATGAGAGAGAACCAACATACTTACTCAGAGGTAATGAGGACATTGTAAATATGAGGGTTTCTTCGATGAAGCCTTCCCACTCAGAGGTAATGAGGACATGGCAGGAGCGGGCTCCATGTCACGACCCGCACCCTAGAGTAAGGGCACGAGACGTGGGTACGTCCAGCCTACGCCGCAGTGTCGACGGTAGAACGCTGTCCTAAGTCACAACATCTAGCAATAATATACTAAGCAGTTTATACTCCCCGAATGTGGGTGACATGATAGAAGTAAACTCAATCACAACTATGGAAGAAGAAGCACGATATGATATAGAACTCAAGGAAATACAGATAATAAAATAGTCTAAGATAACATCTCAGCAAATATCCAGAGTACAAATCTCAGCTACTGAATATGAAAGAATATATACAACTCAGAATCTCCAGACAGAATAAAGTCTAACTAAAACAGTCTCAAGACAACATAAATAAGATAAGGCCTAACTAAGCTAGTCTAGGCAATGGAGGTAAAGTCATCAGCTAGAGCTGGGTCCTCCTGAGAGTCCAACTCGCAAGTGTCGTCTAGGGCTGCCCCGTAGAAGGTATCCACATAGGCCTTCTCCTCGTCCTCTGTAATATTTTTAACAGGTCCAGTCAGGACAGGAGCGAGCACAATACATCTCAATAGTTTATAGCAGGTTAGAAAATATAATCATGCAGTAGAGTAAGATATAGATACTGAAGAAAATGTAGTATGTAAACAGAGAGAGAGAGCTGTAATTGAAATATCTACTATAAATAGAGACTAACAGTGGCTAGTGAGTCAGAGTATAATATAGACATGTAAATGACATAGGAGATTCTGATGCCACACTATGGAAAGATTCTGATGCTACACTACTTGGGTAATATTCACATGTCTACTTCTACTCCCCCGTACCCCCAATCAATATACAAGGATCCAACCTGGTTATGTTATGATTCCATGCAAAGGCCCCCGAAGGGTGATACATGGATGTTCCATAAATGGGGATTCTAGGAGATTTTAGGAGACCCAATAAATGGGATAAGGATTCAAGGAAGACTCTGTGATCATAAGAGTATTTGTCACAAGTGATCAATGAACCAATGAAGCATAGTGATACGCCATGTAAGTGAAACGCACAGAACATGTAGTACCCGATGCTCCCTGAAGGGATAACATCTCAAGAAGGGATCCATATTGTACTAATCCGTGTGACCAACGTGAGAGTATCAAGTAAAGTAATTTAATACAGGAAAATAATTCTAAGCAGGATATGAAATGATCAGAGAATGTACTCACCTGGTATCTGAGTGTCCGGATGAAATGTACTGTCCGAGGAGAGGTGTCTGACTCCTAATCAGAACAGCACAAGTCACAACAAGTCCAAAATGGTATAATGAAGTCCTACTATGCATTCTACATAATTCTAGGTCAATCTAGACCAAAGTCATCTCTTGGTCAACTCTGGTCAACCCTAGAAGTTAAACTAGGTCAACTAGGTCTAACTAGTCTACATTAGTCTATACTAGGTTAAACTAGCTAACACATACCATTACAAGGCTATGCAAGCCTATCAAGCCTATACTAGTCTATTCTAACCATTACACTATACATTAGGTAGATAGGTATATACATTACACACACATATTTATATTACATATATATATAGATATTCATATATAATATATATATTCACATTACCTATATATATACATACATATATATACATTCATAAATAGATATACTCATAATATATACATACATGTATAGGTATATAGAGAAAGGGCAGGCCAAGTGTGTATGTGTATATAAGGAAATAGAGTGTGTGTGTTCATGAGAGGAGATATGTGACTTAGCTATTAGGTGTAGGCATGTGTGCTCTCAGGTGGGGTGAAAAGTGAGTGTGTGTGACTGTGTACATAGTGTAGGGTGTGTTTGAAACTGTGTGTTAGGGAGTGAGGGATAGGAAGAGGGTGAAAGGGTGTGAGAGTGTTTATGTGTGTGTGTGTTCAGTCCAATAAGGGACTGTAAACTGTGAACATGTGAGCTGGGAAAAATAGGATAGTGGGTGTGTGTATGTGAATGCTTGTGTGTGTGTGTGTGAGAGAGGTGAGTGAGTGACAGATGTGTGAGGGTGGCTGTTAGGGAGTGAGGGTGTGCAGGAATAAAACTGTCAGTATAGTTAGAAATAATAGGAAGGAAATGAAAGGAAATCAATTCAACTAGAAACTCAGATTTCAGTCCCATAGTTCAGTCTATATCAATACTCATATTTGAAGTTCAAAACCAAAACAATCTCAGGTTTAGTATCACTGTCTTGAAAAATAGTTCAACATTCCCCCCTTCCATTTCGAATTCAAAACATCACCCAAACATCCCCAAAATTGACACATAGCTAGACTACCAGTGGGATTACTACTATAGGGTTTAAAACTACCATTTCACAGCATTTAAATAGGTGAAACAGGTTGCTAAAACTCACATTCCAAAACTGGAAAAATACAGAAATGGCATGTATCAGGGTTTTGGGGAAAAATTGGAAAGTTGATATCTAAAATAATTTAATATGCAAAATTGTGGTTGGTAATTAACATACATAGTGTGCACGTGTCATAGGATGTGCCTCGTGTCCACCACGACACATCATGACGTGTCTAACACAATTAAACTCAAAATAGTGCACACATAGACAAAATCAGAACACAGTGTCGTGCACGTGTTCACCTCACTCATGGACACGACACGACACAAACTAGGACTCGTGGTCGTGTCCACACCTAGGTTAGGTCTAGGTACACGTGTCCAAAAGCCTGCAATGTGTCCATGGTGTCGCGTGTCCGATATTTTAAGCCGTATCAGTGGCTTAAAAACAACTGTGCACAGACAGTGCAATATCGATGCACGACAAATTTCTCTCTAACCCCTAAACGAGACCCAATGAAACTTTGGGGGCATGATGTCAGTGCATGCCCCCTCGTGTCCACCAAGTTTCATGTCGGATGAACCTGTGTCGTGTCCTATAGGAGCCTCGAGTAGCAGGGGATGCGCCCTGGCCGTGCGTGCGTGTGCAACATCGTGTGCACGTATCCAAACCGACACGATGTAACACAAAAATACTCCCAGTCCAAAAGAAATACGTAAGTAACATCAAATAATAATTTCCTATTCATTTACTTTCTAGAAATTAAATCGAAATGCCCATTGGGGCATTTCATCAAACACCTAAGCCTAGGTCGGATACGTGTCCGATACGGACACAAAATGGATCCACCTGGACATGAAATCAATTCCTATGGCTAGGGGACACTTAGGGCTAGGTCTACATGCAAAGAAATCCAGAAATTAATGGAGTTTATATAGATTTACCTATTGGTGACCAAATACAAGAAAAGCCTCAAATGGGGGGTTTCCTCTTGCTAGCAAACTCCTCCAAATTGATATAAATCTGAGAATAACACTCCACAACAGCAAGAACACTATATTTAGAACCTATTGAAATTGGTTTGAGGGAAAAAGGAAATAAATAGGATTTAATATGAATTAAAGAAGATGGAATAATACCTCTTTCTAAAGCTTGTTCTTCCTAAATAGGCTAGCCCTAATTTCTAGGAGAATACTTATAGGGGGAATCCCTAGGACTAGGTTAAGTGGCCGGCCAAGTATGGGTTTGGGTTAGGGTTGCTAGTGGGTTGGGCTTTGGGCTCCTATGTGCCAAGTTATTAATCATTGGTTCAATCACAAGTCGTGACTTGTGTCTAAAACTTTCTATTCTAATCTCTATTTCCTAATTGATTTCAATAACTAGAATATGGTTAACTTATATCAACCTAGAGTCTCATAATCTAACCAAGTCCAATTCAACTAGGGTTAGCTCCTAGGTTAGCCTACCAAGTCAAAGCTAGTCAAAGTCAACCTAGTCAACCTTCATCAAACAATTCTAAAATAAATCCTAAAAATTTCCATAAATTCAAATAAATTCTAATAAATTAAAATAACCCCAAAATGATAAAAATACCCTCAAACTAGAAATGTGGTAGTGACACTCCATGAAGGGTACATAAAACAACTCAGAGGTAATGAGGACGTGGAAGTTCTATGTGAGGGGCGATTTGTTTTTTATGGAAGGGAAGCAACTCAGAGGTAACATCGACGTGGTTGTTTCAGAAAATCTGTGGATTTGTTACCCTTTTTGTGCACTGAAAGTACGGGTATTGGATCATAAGGAGGGAGCTCTTTTAGGAAAAAAGTTCAGAGGTATGATCATACATGACTTACTACCTAAAAGATGCGATATAGATTTATCTGTAGTGACCAGAGTGTGTGTTCAGCGGTACTTGCGGGTACATAACTCAACAATCTGGAAGATTTGGAGTCAGCATGTGAGTTCAGCGGTACCAGAGGGTACATAACCCATCAATCAGAGATATTTGGATTTGGAATGTGAGTTCAGTGGTACCAGGGGGTACGTTACTCGCCATTCTGGGAAATTTGTAGTTGAAATGCGAGTTCAGCGGTACCAGGGGGTACATAACTCGTCAATCTGGGAAATTTGTAGGATGTCGTTTTAGACATAATACTTCTTTAGGAACTTGCCGTTGATGGGCAACATGAGCAAGTCTCCATTTTGTTTTGCGAGGCGGTAAGCTCCATTGGAGAATACAACATCGATGATGAACGGGCCTTCCCACTTTAACTGGAACTTGTCGGCGGTTTTGTGAGTCATAACCATCGGCCTCCGAACTGCCAGAATGAGATTGCCTACTTGGAATGTTCTGATTTTAACCTTCTTGTTGAAGGTTCCGGAGATACGGGCTTGGTACAGCTCGATTCGTTATTGAGCTAACATGCGCTTTTCATCTAGGGCCTCCAACTCTTGTAGTCGACGATCGTGATTATCATCTGTCGTCAATCGCTATGTGAGAGCCATGCGAAGTGAGGAGATTTGAGTCTCAAACGGGAGAACTGTCTCACTCCCATATACCAGAGAGAATGGTGTGTTCCCAGTGGCCGTCCGTACTGTAGTACGGTACGTCCATAAGCATTCGCCGAGCTTTTTATTCCAGTCGCGTTTGTTCGATGACACGAACTTCTTTAGAAGCTTGATGATTGTTTTGTTGAACGCTTTAGCCAGACCATTAGCCGCCGGGTTGTATGGTGTTGAAGCAATATTTTGGATTCGGTGTTTGTCGTAAAACCGATAGAAGGCGTGGCTTGCGAACTGTGGACCATTATCGTGGATGATCCTTCGGGGCAGTCCAAAGCGATAGATAACGTGATGCTTGAGGAAGCTGATCACGTTTGAAGTCTTGACTTATGCCAGCAGAATAGCCTCCGCCCATTTGGAGAAGTAATCTATGATTGCGAGTATGAAGCAATGTCCTCGGGACGAAGGCGGAGTGATTGGACCAATGATGTCCATTCCCCATGCTTCGAATGGCCAGGATGCCACCGTCGGATATAGAAACTCGGATAGCTGGTGAATGAAATCTGCGTGGACTTGACAGGCTTTGTATTTTCGTGTATAGTCTATTGCATTCACAACCATCGTGGGCCAGTAATAGCCCATTCGGCGAAGACAATCTTGTAATTTTGGGCCGGGCTGATGGGCCCCACAGATGCCATCATGAGCTTCACGTACGGCTTCTTTGGCTTCTATATTTGACAGACATCGAAGCAGTAATCCATCGTATGATCGCCGATATAGCATTTTCGTCTCTGTATCGTAGAAGAATCTAAGGGAATGTCTTCTGATAGAAGTGGCTTCCTTCGAATTCTCTGGCAGAATGTCATAGACTACGAAGTCGTTGAATGGTTGTCTCCAGTCTGGTTGTTCGGCGACTGTCAGCGCATAGTAGCTCTCAACATACTGAACATTATTTCTGGGATAGACCAACTCACGGCCTATGATGTCAACCAAGTGGTGAGCATGATTCAGAACTGCTAAGGAAGTGGCAAGGCCTGCTAGGGCGTCGGCCTCAATATTCTGGAGCTTGGGAACATGTTTTATGAAGAACCCTTTCAAGGATGAGATGATGTCGATCGCTATTTGGTGATAGGGGATTATGTCTTCATGACACACTTCGTATGAGCCCCGGATCTGGTTAACGATCAGCTGTAAATTGCTGTATGATTCAAGGTACTCTACCCCTAGCTCCTTTGTAAGTCGGAGGCCAATGACCAAAGCATTATACTCGGCCACATTATTTGAACAGGGCTCCGTAAGGGAATGAGCCCGATTAATCACCAGCCCGAAGGGAGGAATCAGCACCACTCCGACTCCAGCGACGATGTTGCCCTTGGGCCAAGTTCTAGAAGCGTCGTCGAAGAACATTCGCCATACAGTATCGTGAGAGGCCATATTTGAATTGGCGATCTCATCTGGAATCTCTTCGTCTATTCTGGTTGACTCCGAACCTGGATGAGCTGCTAAAAAGTCTGCCAGAGCTTGACCTTTAACAGCCTTCTGCGGGACGAAGATCATGTGTTAGGGAGACAATAATATCGCCCAGGTAGCGAGGCGGGAGCTGAGTACACCTTGCTTGGTCATGAGGACCCTAAGGGGGTTGACTCTTGATATGACATGGATGGTTTGTTCCGTGACGTAGTGTCGCATCTTCTGAATGGCGAACACCAGAGCAAGGCACTCTTTCTCCACGGCAGTATATCGGTGTTCCGGCCCCATCATCGTTCGGCTGAGGTAATATATAGCCTACTCGTGGCCTGCATCATTGTTTTACGCTAGCAGAGCACCGAGAGAATGTTCCATCGCTCGTACATAGAGCAGGAATGGTCTTCCAGCAACCGGGGCTACCAGGACTGGAGGGTTTGTTAGATATTATTTGATGCTGTCGAAGGTGCGCTGGCATTCTTTATCCCATACAAATGAAACGACCTTCTTCATGAGGTGGGTGAATGGTTGACATCGTCCGGAGAGGTTAGAGATAAAACTCCTGATGTAGGCCAGCCTCCTTTGAAGGCCTCGGAGTTCACAGAGTTTTTTTGGGGGACCCATCTCCATGATTGCCTTCATTTTTTTGGGGTCTATGTGGATACCCTGGGAAGTAATGATGAAATCTAAGAACTTTCTGCTGGATACGCCCAAGAAGGATTTTGTAGGATTCATCTTTAAGTTATGCGCTCGCATCAGGTCGAACACTGTCCTCAGATCATGCAGATGATCTTTCTTAGAGCGGCTTTTAACGACGATGTCGTCGACGTAGCATTCCACTGTCTTGTTTAGGTGGTATTTGAAGATGATGCTCATAGTTCTTTGATAGATGGCGCCAGCATTCTTTAAACTGAAAGGCATGACTGTGTAGCAGTATGTGCCAATCGGTATTCGGAATGATGTATGCTTTTCGTCATCAGGGAACATCTTGATTTGGTTGTACCCCAAGAAACCATCCGTGAATGACATACGCTCGAAGCCGCAGGTATTGTCAATCATGATATCTGTGATAGGGAGGGGGAACTCATCCTTAGGATAATCCTCATTCAGATTGCGAAAGTCGATGCAGATTCAAATCTTTCCATTCTTCTTGAGGACTGGTACTATATTGGGAACCCAGTCTGGATACTGTTCCTCGCGGATGAAGCCGCTGGCTATCAGTTTATTGACCTCAGCTTCAATGGCATTCATGACATCTGGACGGAACCGTCGTTGCTGTTGCTTGACTGATTTTGCGTCCGGACGAATGTTGAGTTTATGGAGTACAACCTCGGGGTTCAGTCCTGGCATATCTTCGTAGCTCCAGGCGAATACGTCGATGTATTCTCTGACGAGTTGTAGTAGCAATTCTTGCTCTCCGTCTGTCAGATTCTTGCTGACGATGATGGGCTTCGGAGAGGACTCATCACCGAGATCAATTTGTACAACCTCATCCTCGGTAGGAGGCTCTCTTTGTTTGAACCGTTTTTCCTATTGCGCATCTAGTTATTATGCCCACGGCTCTAACTCAAAAAGTTCAGTAATGTCTTCATCTTCTTCGTAGGCGTCGACAAATACCATATTGACGGACCAGACTTGCCTGAGCATGTCCCTAATGCTGACATACGAATCAGAAGTGGGTGATCCGGTTGAGTGTGAATGCCAGTCGCATTCCTCGTCTGAGCTTTCAGGGGTCGTTGCCGGTGTAACATAACCTAGGCCACATCTGGTTTTGTTGTAATAGTCTCGTGGTTTTCCAGCCGGGACCGGTAATTGTAAGGGTCCGCCGTCCAGTGCCGTAGTTCAAGCCTGGTGTAGTTTCCAGATCATACCCCTATTTTTGCATGAGGTACTTGGATTGGAAACTACACAGATGAAGGAGCAGTCTCCCGGTGTCGGGTTCGAGATCAATCTCTTCTACCCTAAAAGGTTGTGGATCATTCTTCTGGTCGAAGATGATTGGATGATCCTCTACCTCGATTATACAGTAAGCGCCTTCCACTGGAGTAAGTTGGTTTTCGGTGTAGACATTTGTTACCTGTGTGTACAGGTGGGTGCCTATACCGTATTCCATAGCATACATTGTACAAAGCTTATTAAGCTCGAGATAATTCAAAGATAGCCCTTTATTGATGAAGTAAGGTATCTTTTCCAGTAGCATTACATCATCTGCGGATGGAACATCGGTGTGAGCAGCCACATACTTGGCCAGTTCTAACTCTTCTTCAGCCATCCCCTGTGTAAATGAAGACTGAGAGGATGACTTGGGAAGCTTAATCATCAGGGGCTCCATAGGTGGAGCAGAACGTGGAGTCATTGGCGTACTAGCCACCCCTAGTGTGCTGTTCGGTACTGGGCAGGGAGTTGTTGGCTGGCTAGCAGTCCCCGGCTTAGCGCTCGGCTGTCAATTCATTCTGGGAAAACGAATCGTCATCGGCTTGACAGAAGGATTGAGCTCATCTATTTGTTGCTGACTAGCTCCAAGCAGTCTGATTGTCAGTGGCTCTGTCGTGGGTCTTGGCGCTTGGCCAGACCTTGGCAGTCGGATTATCATCTGCTCCTCCTGTGCCGAGAGGCTGATTGTATCTTTACGCAGAGTTGCCGTAAGGGGTGCAGTTCGACCAGGTTTGCGGGCTTGGAGGTGGATTATCAGCGGTTCTTCTGATCCAGCTGCAGCCTCAGTTTGAGCTTGAGTATCTCCTTCGGCAAGGTGCTTTTTTGACTTCTCGTATAAGCATAAAGCTGAGTAGTAGGATTCGACCCCTTTAAAAGGATCGATGTCGACAAATTCTGTCCTCACGAAGCCGTGCTTGTCGACGTACTTGAAGCACTGGTGTAGTGTGGAGGGCACGATCATGTAATCGTGTATCCAAGGATGCCCCAGGAGAATGTTGTAGGAAGTGTCTGCGTCTATGACATAACAGGTCACTTCTGACAGAAGGTCGCCGATTTGGCACTTCAAACGAATCTTCCCGATCGGATAACTTCTGCCTGAATTAAAACCGCTGATGACGGTGCTTGTCGGCGTCAGGCGATACATTGGGATGCACATATAATGTAGTAAGCTCTTTGGGATGATGCTTATGGAGGAACCGGGGTCAATATGCATTCGATCTACCTTGATATCGCTAATGTACCCAGTATAATACAGAGGGCGATCGTGCAGGTTGGTCTTGATAAGCATATCCTGCAGAGTGAAGACGATGTTAGACATTGTGCCTGTGCAAGCGCTGCCCTGGAGATCTGCAAGCGAGCTTTCTCCAATGAGATTGGACTGAGCCAGATATGCGTCGGCATTCTGGAGTGCCTCGCTTATTGCGACGCGGACATCCTTGGAGAGTCTAAGGAGCTCGTATAGCGACAATTTGGCCGGTGTGTTGGCCAATTGCTCCAAGATGTCGAAGTTGTAGGGCCTATCCAACCCATGAGGCGTCTCTCTTCGGAGCGGTTTGTCGAAGCGAGTCAACTTCAGCCTAGGCTTGTCGGTCGTCGAAGGCTACGAGGGTCCTGGAGCATCAGCAGCTATTGGCTGATGATCTTCAGCCGAGTTACCCGATGGAGGTTGGGTTTGTGTGCCGGAGCAGGTAACGACAGCAGTAGCTTCTTCGACCTCTACAGAGATTGTGCGGCATGATTTGACTTTCCTACTCTTCTTCTTACTGGTGGAGGGAGGTACGGACTGAGTTACTTCAGGTTCCAGGTCCGGATGGACCCACATGACCTCCCCTCGTGACGTGGTAAGGGGCACTACGCCAGCATCCTGGTTTCGGGGAGGTGGAAGGTTAGCGACCTCCATCCTTGCTCTGGGGACGGGCACTACTCCATCTTGAGTCTTTGTTGGAGGGAAGTTGTCGAATTGTACTGACACCATGTTGGCTACTGCGGTCACCTCTTCGAAATCAATGGCCAGGGCCTTAGAATCGATGAGATGTTGGATGTATCGCTTCAGTTGGTAGCAGTCTTGTGTAGCATGGTGGACATAGCGATGGTAGTGACAGTACTTGGGGCTCTCCATTTCTGCAGGACGAGGTTCACGCCTTGGAGGAGGGAGTTGAATTCAACCTCCTTGTATGAGCATGTCCAAGATGGGTTTGACATGGCCGTCCTCGAAGGAGTAGGTCATCTGAGGCCACTGCTTTTCTGCTGGCTTTGAGTCAGGCTTTGGGGTTGTGTCTGCCACTATAGCCTGTTTGCCCTTGTTGTTTCGATTGTTGGAGGGGTAACACCATTGTTGCTGTTGGTATTAGGGCGTTTGCCCTTTTCCTCTCCTTCCGAGACGTGCAATCCCAGTTGGCGAGCTTTCTTCAACTTGTCTTCTACGCTAGTGGCAATGATGATGAACGTCTTCCAATCCTTAAACTGACTTTCGTCCATCCAGAGGCTGATTGTGGGAAGCAGTCTCTTTTGGCAAATTTTAATTAAGGAAGAATCACGGTTACTGGAAGGCAATTTCATAGCAGTTTGGCAAAACCGCTCAATATAGTTTTTTGTCAGCTCCTTTTCTCCTTGGACAACATCTATGAGGGTGGACATTGTCACATCTTGTCCTACTTCGTAGAACCTCTCCAGGAACATCCATTTGAAGCCAGCGAAGGAACGAATGCAGATGTCCGGCAAGTTACGGTACCAGTCGAAGGCAACCCCTTCCAATGCTCCAATGAACAGCCGCGTAAGGATGGCATCGTCATGAGGCAGATGGTCGGTTGTGACTTTGAAGTAGGTGATGTACTTGCTTGCAGATGTCTTCCCATTATATGGATTGATGTTAAATGGTTTATATCTTGGTGGGAAGGGAACATCTCTCCACGCAGTAGGATACGGTTGTCGTATCATAAGGTCTTGGCAGTTTTCTCAGGCGTGGAACAAGGTCCGGAGCTCGTGGAACTCTCTTCTTACCTCCCTAGCCTCGTCTACAGCGGTGGGAGCCGATATTTCAGGAGGATTATCACCCGGGTTTGGTGCAACTGAGTTCGAGTCCACATTGACCAT
This sequence comes from Iris pallida, assembly GCA_029216955.1. Classification (NCBI taxonomy): domain Eukaryota; kingdom Viridiplantae; phylum Streptophyta; class Magnoliopsida; order Asparagales; family Iridaceae; genus Iris; species Iris pallida. Next base: position 4,940,825 of record JANAVB010021798.1, read on the forward strand.
GGGACCTAAGCTTGTTTGGCCAGGCGTCCTTCCTTGCAGAGTTGGAAGGGACGCTTTGATCTCGTCCACGGACTTAACCAAGGCATGAAGTATGGCCTCCAGGGTGTCGATGCATTGGCGATCACTGGGACCGTCTTGGTTGCTGTCCGTCATGAACACCGTCCTCACATGAGAAGAGATGGAAGGAACAATAGAGGATATGCCATCTGAGTCATACCCTTGTACAGAGAAATCGTCAGGGTACGTAGGAATGTTCTCCTCTGGTTCGGACTCAGAAGGAGTGGCACCCCCAGCTTCAGAGCTCGCTTCGTCTTGGGAGTTGTGGACGTCCTCTGGGACGTCGGGATCTGCTGCATCTGTTGGGTGAACCGTTTCCCCTGGATTGTCTTCTTGGAACACCGGATTGTCGTGGATATTGGGAGGAATGCTACCTCCAGCTCTAATGCCTCTAAGTGTGGCAGATTTTGTCTTTGAGCGGGTACCTTGGTAAACTCCTCCTGTAACGTTGGTAGACAACCGCTTAGAAGAGATTTTCTTGGTTACGCCGGTTGAGATTTTCGGACTGGAGAAATTTGTTTTCTTCCCTTTACCGCTGCCGGAAATCTTCAGAGCAGAATTGCAGAAGGCGACGAGAAGCGCCTCGTCTTCTGACCTTGGATGTTGCAGCCGTTGGAAGACGGACCGCCGGTCTTCTTGTACTGCCGTCTTGTTGCAGCAGCAGTTGACAGTGACTTGGGTGCATTGATGTCCCTGACAGGACTCTCTACACACCAAATCTTCGTCTCTTTCCTTGCGTTTGTGAAAAATCACGTTGCGCAAGTTACCCATTTTATGGGCCCGGGAGTTCTGAGCACATGAGTGTGTTGGCATCCTGCCTGCTCTCTGATGTGGGGGTAGTACGAGTACTTGCCCCCGATCATTGTTGGGAGATTCTTGATAACTATCCCGTTCGTTGGCCGTCGGGGGCTGGACACGGGTAGTTCTGTACAACTTTCCATCAGGGGCCCGCGTAATAGTAAGCGGGACGCCCTGATAGTCAGAAGTTAGGACAGCCGACTGAACTCGACGAGCCCGCACTGACCGAGACTTCTTCCCTCTAGCACCTGAGAGTGCATAGTAGGAAGAGTCTACGGAGATTGGCACATGAGAGCATTTGGGGTCCAGATCGCCCGAGAGACGGTCGAAGACTGACAGTGAGCTGCATGGAGCAGATGGTATGTGGCTGGGTTTGGTGGCCGTACAGGCTGTCTGCATGTGGCTGGCCTGTGTGGCCGCATGACCCTTCTGTATGCGGCTAGGAGCGGTGGCCGCATGAACCTTCGGGATGCGGCTGGAAGTCACGACCGTGCAGGCTGCCTATATGCGGTTGGCAGTTTTGGCCGCATGGGCTTTCTGCATGCGGCTGACTTCTGCGGCCGTATGAGTCTTCTCCATGCGGTTGGCGGTTGCGGCCGCATGAGCCTTCTTCATGCGGCTGGCACCCTTATACGGCTTGGACCGCATAGAGTTCCTCTTTGCCCCTGCAAGTCCAGCATCATAGTGTTTTCTTCTGCTGGACTTGGGGACAGCAGAGTCCTCTATGGCCTGAAGTGGGGCCGCATGAGAGTTTTCTCCGCCGTCTTGAGGAAAAGAGAGTATTTTTTCGAGAGTTTGGGGAGGAGCGAATGATTTGGGCCTCCACTCCCTGCGGGCCTTCTTTGTGCGGGCTCGCCGCTGGACCAGGCCAGCGCTTCCGTCAGAGAGCATTTCTTCAAACGTCTATTGGTCGAACCGGGCGACCAACATCTGTTGAGTGGAGCTAAGTTTAGCTGCGTCCGATTGCGTTACCAACTCCTCAGCCGTGGAGAAGTTAGTCCCCAGCAGAGTCGCCATCGTGTTTGCCATTGATTGTAAAAGTATAAAATAATTTTATAGGAGGACTGAACTTAGACTCACAATACAAACTCGCTCGTACAAAGAAAGCCTAGGAATGAAAACCTAGGTACAATAATCTAAGTACGATCGTTTATTTTTGATTCTGGGGGGTGACGGTAGAGGCTCGGGAAAGCGACGACAGCTCTGCCTTACTCCTTGGACGATCGGACATAGCCTTGGCTTTGATGAAGAAATGCTCTCGGAATGTGTGGGGAGACTCTTCTGTGCGTGCCCTTTTCTCTCTGCAGGGATTCTCCTCTCTTCCTTTTTTCTCTGTTCTTTTCTCTCCAGGGACCGTTTGCAAGGGAATGACAACTTGCTATTTATAGAAGTGGGGGTGTGATCATTAGGGTTTATAATGATTACCCCTTGAAAAGTCGGCGGCCAATAATCTGGACCATTAATCTTGATTGTCTCAAATCTGGGCAGTTAATTTTGATTGTGCCAAATCCGTATGGGCATTAATATTGATGGCCACGAATCTTCATGATTTGTCATGACAAGCTCGGATCTCCCACCACGTGTTCAATCTGCTTAATTGCAATAAATCTGATTTGATCCGGGTAATTATGATGATTGTAACAAATCTGGGTTGTTATGATTTGCTAGCAGCCATAACTCCGAGGGGATAAGACCGCCACGTGTCTTAACTGTCATGAGGACTGCCACGTGTCTTAACTGTCGTGAGGACCGCCACGTGTCTCAACTGTCGTGAGTGGGACATCCTAACAGAGCCGCATGAGTACGGTCTCTAAGTGAACCGCATACGGGTGGCCCCCACGATCCTAGCCGCATGAAGGTAGCAGCCGCATGAGGGTGGCAGCCTCGTGAAGGAGGCAGTCGCATGAAGGTGGCAGCTGCATGAAGGAGACAGCCGTATGAAGGTGGCAACCGCATGAAGGAGGCAGCCGCATGAAGAGGGCAGCCGCATGAAGGTGGCAACCGCATGAAGGAGGCAGCTGCATGAAGAGGGCAGCCGCATGAAGATGGCAGCCGCATAGGGAACTTTGGGACTTGGCGGATCATGCCAGCTATATAAAAGATTTTCTTCTTTTCCTTAGGAGCACGCCATTATGTCAGAGTCATCATTGCAGCTTTATGTCAGAGCTGTCAAACCTTCATGTCAGAGCAGTCGCTTCGCATTAATTGAGCCAGCTGCATAAATTAATTATGGGCGATTTGTTAAGGACTTTTTGAACCGCATAAGGCCACGTGGCTCGCTGGGAACTTCTGAGCCACATGAAACTCTCCTAGTCTTGAGCCACATAGGATTGAACCTCTGAGCCGCATGAAACTCCAATGAACTGTTGAGCCGCATGATCCTCTCCTGATCTTGAGCCGCATAGGATTTTCTGTTCATTTCCATGCTTCTACAGTATGCAGTTAATACTGCCTTGGAAGACATTCGGTGCACGCAATGCCAGAAACAACTATATACGTCGTCACCACTCTCGTTTGAACGAGGAGTCTTCTCGCCTAATCGGCTCATGTCGGAGGTCACCTCCGTGTGACTCAGTCCCTGCAGAGTAACAAACCGAATCATGGAAGGATCCGTCAGGTCTTGCTTGAAGATATAATCCCTCCAAGCAGCCACATGGGGCTATGACCCGCCCTTCTTCTTTCATTGCAGTAGATAATGGTGGCTCGCCACTTTCTTGAAAACAGCTACCATTTCTGGGTCCTTGTCTTCCAGAACTTGAATCTCTTCATTTATCGGGAAATATTCCTCATATGGCTCCGAGCCCCAGGGAAGCTTGGACACCTCATACATCTCATGGATGGCCAATCCCAACTCCCCTACCGGAGTAAAAAAGGTGCCAGTCTTGGTGTTAAACATCTCCAAGAGAGCAAGAAACATATGTCGATTAAGGTCGACACCTTCTTGTGTGGCATGAAGAGTAGCGGTCAGCCCAACCGCTTTCAGCTCGGTCTTGAACTTCGTCAAAACCCAAAGGGTCAGCTCGTCCCACTTCGACACGTGGTGACACCAGCCCTCAACCCGAAAACCTCCTTTCGGATACATAAACTTCGATGTTAGCATCCGGCTTGCAAAGGTCGAAGCACCGAAGGCAAAAGTGTCGGGGGAAACATCACTATAAATGCTCCCAGGGCACAAAGTTCGACAATGGTACGAGGTTCCGACTCGCGAGGAGGCCAAAGTATCTCCTTTGATTCAAAGTAACATCAATACGAAGGGTACCCCCCACTGCCCCTCATAAAGAAGGAGTAAGTTCCCATGGCATCCTCCTCTTGGAGGCCAAACGGTAGAAAGCCGTCAGTGGCAATTGACGCTCAGACTACCGCATGTACAGGGCCACGCCCTTCGCTGTGAAGAACCAGTCTTCCTTGACCTTCAGTATCTTTGCCTCAGTGGAGATCAAGCGGTCACTAAACAGAAAGGCCGGTTTCAAGAAAGTCACATTCTCGAATTCTGCAGATTTTATTTTGCCGCTCTCCATCATACTTTGGAGAAAAATAGGCGACTGATCCCGAATTTGCAACATACTCTCGGGAAGCTGATCCAGCATGATAGCAGCCTTCACTGGTTAATAACTTCCTCGTTGAAGTCAACCCCCATTGGGCAAAGCGAAGCATCCAGAAGGACTTTGTTTAGCAAGGGGATAGTCATTGACACTGACACAGCAAAAATAAAAGATAGGCAGCAAGAAAAAAACTTAGAGACATGAAAGACAAAATATTTAAGGAGCATCAAAAGCTTCGGCGCATAATCAGGGCTCAAAACCGTGCGCATCAGCAGTGAAGCTTCAGCGCATAATCATGGCCTAAACCCATGTGCATCAGCAGTGAAGCATTGGCGCATAATCAGGGCCTAAACCCATGCACGTCAGCAGTAATGATTCGGCGCATAATCAGGGCCCGAGCCCATGCGCGTCAGCAGCTAAGCCTCGGCATATAATCAGGGCCGATACCCATGCACGTCGGTGGAAGAACCTAAGCGCATCATCAGGACAGAAGTCCATGCGCGTCGGCAACAAGGAGTTAGGGCACAGCAACAGGATGCAACTCATCCGTATGCCCCAAACTCGTCTAAAAAAAGTTGGGAACTACCAAGTCAGAGGACACCCACCCGTCACCGTCGGTCGAACGTCGGCGGGAGTCACAGTGACGACAGGAGCGTCTTTCTCATCGAACTCCATCGGCTCCTTACCCCGGCCTTGTCCTCGGCCAGCACCACCGCGAGGAGTTTTGGGAGCCATTCCTCGAAAAAGACTAAAGGTTCTCAAAGAAGAAGGAGAAAAGAACTCTGAGAAGAAGAAAGCTTTGGCAGAAAGTATACGACTCTCTCTCTACCAGATTCCTATTTATAGGCTTGGGTGACGTCAGCCGCCGCTTAGGGTTCTGCGAAGTGATAATTGCGGATAAACCAAAAGATCATCATTAATCTTTCCATTTATTCTAAAGCGTTATCATTTGACATTTAAAACTGAGAAGAGCATACGCCTCATCACAGGTGCACGGAGCAATTAGGCGCCCCGAATAGTTATGCGCCCCATTGAAGTCAACACCATGCTTCTTATTCAAAGTATTACAAAACTTGATGAAAAGTTTTAAAAACTTTGAAGGGGGTCTTGTAGAAGCATGGAATTTCAGGCACATCCAAAGGCCAGAATTCCTATGCGCATAACATTACGTGCGCCAGGGAGCTCAGATGAAGTAGTTGGTACAGCAAAAGACAGCAAAAGTATAGACATCAAAAGGGGATTTTTATTTCATATAAACGTCTATTACATGTCTAAAAGAAAGTCTTTACAATGGAGAACTTCTACAAAAAGAAAGATCCTAAGACTACAGCCAGGCGCAGCAAGGGCCATGCGCCCCCTGCCAGACGCATCCTCCGACAGGCGCATCTCTTCAGCGTCTTAGTTAGGCACGTCTCTTCAGCATCTTAGTTAGGCACGTCTCTTCAGCGTCTCAGTTAGGCGCATCTCTTCAGCGTCTCAGTCAGGCATATCTATTTCAGCGTCTCAGTTAGGCGCATCATCTCAGCCTATGCGCTCCACTTTGACCCGAACACTTGCTTCGGCTAAAAGAGCAGGTTTAGGCAGAACCAGAGTGGGCAGCCAACCCCACTCTAGCTGGAGAAAGAGCTCTCCAAAGCCCAAGAAAGAGGAAAGCACCGCAATTCTGATCTGTGGCTCTTTCGGCATAACGGAGATGGGGCTCGAGCATCCCGATCATTGGATGCAACAAGCACCTTCGGCCTGCCTCAGAACTCCGCGATTCCGACTTTTGGATGTAACAGTCATATTCACGAGTGCATACGAAGACAACTCGTCGCATCTTCACCCTCGGAAGCATCTTGTCAACAGAATGTACTCGAACAAATAAGTTCATTAGGGAAGACGTGAGAGAACGAGAAGCAAACTCTTTTCTTACTGCTATTTATAGGCCGGGCAAATCAAACCCATACGCCAAGTGGCGGGCTCTTCAAATACTGTGCAATGAATTTGCATTTTTGGTAATGAACCTGACCCTTCGAATTCGGCCAAGTCAAAACGGCTATTTAAAGCACTTGAAGAACTCAACAGTCGGACCAATAAAGACGCGTTATGCAAATGGATGCGCCGGTCAGATACCGTGCATCATACAGACGTGCCCGTGAGTACCAAGTGCCCCGTATGGATGCGCCCAACAAAGCACAGATCCATGCGTAATGAACATGGACCTCGTGTGCCCAATCGACGTGTCACTCCATCAAGCAATTAATGCCAAAGTGACAGAGTTGGCAGCACGTCCCCGGAGGACTGAACAGTTGGTAGCTTTTACAGAAGATGAAGCATCGCTGATGTCAGCATCATCATTACTTTTCTTCGACAGTTACAACCCACGTGGCCGACCAACCATTCGCATGCGCCTCAGCAGCCATGCGCCTGAAGACTCGCATGTGCCTCAAAAAGCTGTGCGCCTAGACTGGTTCGTAACTCCTAAAGGTTACGAGCCAAAGTCTTCTCATGCACCTAATCCCAGACGCATCCTGTCAGATCACTCTCCACCAAATCCGAGATCTTTGAGCTACGGACATTCGCCACGTGTCCTTTGACTCAATTTAGCCTATGAAGGGGTGCTAATCACCCAAGATCTCAGCAACTGAAAGATCCTCTCCCCTGCTAAGTGCTAGCCCACAAATGCAGTATGAAGGATTCAACCCACAAAAGATGGTGCATCATTCATACGCCTCCCGCAGCTTCAACCACGTGGCGTTTCTACGTACAGACGTATCCTACATATGCGCGTATGAGCAGCCCAGCCTGCAGCTTATAAACAGAGGGATCATCTCCTTCTCACACACACACAGAGGGACAGACATATACAACAAAGACAACCAGAGCATCAAAGTTCACTCACAAAGATTGGAAGAGACACTCAACGTCTTCTTCCTCTCCGTAAGCTCCATCACCCAGAGCAACTCAGATCTTCAGAGAACCGAAAATCGTCGTCAGATCGTCAACGGAGTCAACGTATTACCACTCGCTCCATCGATACAGGACCCAGTTAAACAAAAGTATACTCCTAGGACTACGTCTAAGTCCTACATTGTAACACTGTTCTGTTTGTAGTTGAAATTACAATCAAAAGATTTTAATGGCAAACAGATAGGGGATGAGATCTTCATGACGAACTTCATAATCCCCTCGGACCTGACTAACTATTAGCTTGGAATCGTCGTAAGCTTTTAGATAGTTAACTCCCAGTTATTTTGCCAGTTACAGGCCGATTAATAGGGCATTATATTCGGCCACGTTGTTGGTGCATGGTTCCATGAGAGAATATGCACGATGTATAACCAGATGATCAGGTGACACGAGCACGATGCCTACTCCAGCCACAATATTTCCTTTGGGTCCTGTTCTTGATGCACCGTCAAAGAACATTCGCCAAATAGGGATTTCTTCAGTTTCAGTGTTAGACTCCACTACTTCATCGGAGATTTCGTCATAGAGTTTGGAAGATTCTGGCACCGGATGAGTTGCTAGGAAATCAGCTAATGCTTGGCCTTTTACTGCCTTCTGAGGAATGAAGAGCATATCTTATGGAGTCAACAACATTGCCCATATAGCTAAACGGGAATTGAGAGAACCCGATTTAGTCATGAGTATTCTGAGAGGATTGACTTTAGATATGATATGGATATTCTGCCCAGACACATAGTGGCGTATCTTCTGGATGGCAAATACCACTGCAAGGCATTTTTTTTTCATAGGTGTGTATCTATGCTCGGTACCCACCATTATGCGGCTGAGGTAGTAGATTGAATGTTCATGGCCGCCTTCATTCTTCTGAGCTAATAGGGCGCCAAGAGAATGGTTCACAGCGCAAATATATAGTAAGAAAGGCTTCCCCATTATTGGAGCTACTAATACTGGGGGTCTTGTGAGATACTTCTTGATGTCATCGAATGTGCGTTGATATTGTTCAGTCCAGACGAAAGATACGCCTTTCTTCATGAGCTGAGTGAATGGTTGACACCTTCTAGAAAGTTTCAAAATGAATCATCTGATGTAGGCTAGCCTTCCTTGCAGTCCGCGTAGCTCTTTGAGGTTTCTTGGAGGATGCATATCGAGGATAGCCTTCACTTTCTTCGGGTCAAGATGTATACCCTTTGAAGTGATGACGAAACAAAAGAACTTGCCCCTGGAGACTCCCAGAAAAGACTTGGTTGGATTCATCTTAAGTTGGTGTGTACGTATTAGTTCGAACACCATTCTCAAGTCTTGGAGGTGGTTGCCCTTGAGACGACTCTTAACCACGATATCGTCTATGTAGTACTCAACTGTTTTGCGTAAATGATCGCAAAAAATTGTGTTTATGGCTCGCTGGTATATCGCCCCTACATTTTCAATCCATAGGGCATCACCGTATAGCAGTATACCCCCAACGGTGTTCGAAAATATGTGTGCTTCTCGTCGTCGGGGAACATCTTGATCTGGTTGTAGCCTGAGAACCCATCCCTGAAGGATATCCGCTCGAAGCCGTAAGTATTGTCGTTCATTACATCGGTGATCGGTAGAGGAAACTCGTCCTTCGGGCATACAGAGTTCAAATCACGGTAATCGATACAGACTCGAACTTTACTATTCTTTTTTATAACTGGAATGATGTTGGCAACCCAGTCAGGGTGTTGTTCTTCGCGAATGAATCTACTGGCAGTGAGCTTCTTGACTTCATTTTCGATAGCCTCCATGAAATTTGGTCGGAATCGTCATTGTCGCTGCTTCACTGGCTTAGCTTTAGATGAAAATTCAGGTGGTACATGGCGACTTTAGGGTCCAGGCCTGGCATGTCTTTATAGCTCCATACAAAGACGTCGATGTATTATCTTATAAGCTGTATAAGAGATTGGCGTTCATCGCCAGATAACTTTTGCTGATAAAGATTAGTTTAAAAGATGATTCATCTCCTAAATTGACTTGGATGACTTCGTCTTCGGTAGGTGGTTCACGTTGTTCGAAGCACAGCTCCCACTTAGTATCCATCTTTAGATCCCATTGTTCAAGGTCGATTGATTGGACATTGTCCGCAATTTGGTCAACAAAAACCATATTGACGGACAAAGTTGCATTGAACATATCGCCAATGCTAGAGTCTGAGTCCCAGAGGGAGGAATCAGAAGAATGATAACATTGATCTGCTTCATCATCTGATATTTTAGGAGTTTTTGGAGGAGTGACATAACCCAAACCAACACCATTTCTTTGATAGTAGTTCTCGGGTTTACGGGAGGAGCAAAGTGTCGTATTGGCAACCGTCATCCCTGGCCGTAATTTAGCCCCTGGTCGCTTTTGATGTGATATTCCATGTTTTGGATGATATTCTTGGCCTACCAACTATACCAGAAAAGTTGCATTTTTCCAGAGTCGTAGTCAGCTTCCGTGTTACGCTTGGGAGAAGTAGGGTCCGAAACGAACTCTCTCTCGCCAATTATACGACCAAAGATGATTAGTTCTTCATCCTTCTGTCTGGCTGGAACAATGAAGTATTGGATATCTTCTGGGTGAACGTTTTCTCGTAGGTGAGGCATCGTGACCGGCATACAGAAGTGTGGTCCTATGCCATGCTCTAGAGCGTATATCGTATCTATGTAGTGGTTTACAGATTGATAGACATCGGAGTAATTCAAAGATAAACCTTTACTAAGAAAATACGCAAGTTCTTCTTCAGGGATAACATCATCCGCTGAAGATACATTATTATGAGTATTGATATACTCATTGAGAGGATCATCATCTGGAAGAGAAGCCATAGTCTTTGCCAAGTTCACCACGTAGGGTAATTCTTCAGGATTGGAAGGATGAACTTCAGCAGGTTCCTCCCGGGGTGTCTTGTTGAGAGTGATGGTCAATGGTTTGACTTTGTCAGGGTTCTTCTTCTTCACCCAGATTGTGAGAGGCTTTGGAGTACTTTTTGGAGTAGTACGTCCTTTGACTCAGATAATTAGGGGACCATCATTGGAGGATGGACTTGCTTCAACTTCATTGTCAGCTTCGTTGCCGTCATCCTTGGAGGGCTAAGATTAGTAAAGTACCGAATCTCTATAGTAGGCTACGATACCTTTAAAAGGATCGACATCAGCAAACTCCGTCTTTACGATACCGTCGCTGTTGACGTACTTGAAGCACTGGTGAAGTGTGGAAGGAACGATCATGTTCTAGTGTATCCATGGACGTCCCAACAAGACGTTGTAGGATACATTAGCATTGATCACATAGCAAGAAACCTCCGTTCGGAGATCACCAATCTGGCACTTGAGATGGATCTTGCCCAGCGGGTGGCTTCGACCAGCATTGAAAGCCATGATAGTTGTGTTGGTTGCAGATAGCTTGTGCAGAGGGATTCCCAGAATTTGAAGCAAACTTCTAAGAATGATGCTGAGGGAGGATCCTGGATCGATGTGCATGCGGTCCACCTTGATCGCTCTGATATACCCTGTATCGTACAGGGGTCTATCATGACAATTATTTTTGAGTAGCATGTCATCCTGTGAAAAGGTGATATTGGGCACCACTTCCATAGTACTGTGGCAGTGAGGACAGGAGACAGGGTCTTCAGCGGAGGCTTTGACTTCAGCGAGATAAGAGTCGACATGTAGTAATGTCTCACTTAAGGCCTTCCGTGTTTTTTGAAGAGTCGCAACAGATAGAACAGAGACAACCTGGCAGGTGTATTGGCCAGCTGTAGCAGTATGTCAAAGTTGTAGGGCCGATCCATGCCTTCGGGAGCTGGTGCCTTCAAAGACTTGTCAAACCACGTCTACTTCTGCTTGGCTTTGTCGGTAGTTGAAGGCTTAGATAGGCCGGCTTCTGAGCTTGTGGGGGTAGCAGGAGCTTGAGAAGGTACTGCTTATTCTTGTGCGAGATCGTATGTCCGAAGATAAGTCTTCCTCGATCGCATCTCGCCAGATAGAACCTCGTAGATGGGAGAAGACACCATATGGCATGACTTGTATTTCTTGCCCCTTTTTGCTTTGGGAGGTACCACCCCTTGTGTCACTTCTTGCACAAGGTCCGGATAGACCCACATGATCTCACCACGTTCAGTCATGAGTGGCACCAAGGTTGAGTTAAAAGCTGGTGGTAGGTTGATGACTTCCATTATCGCCTTGGGGATCGGGACTACGCCGTCTGGAACTTCTGTGGGAGAAAAGTCACCAAACTGAAGAGAGATCATGTTAGAAGATATGACCTTGTCTTCAGCTTTGAGGTTGATCACTTGGCTGTCAATGAGCTGTTGTATCTTCTTCTTCAGGACGATGCAGTCCTTGGAGGAATGATGCACGTACTAATGATAGAGACAGTACTTGGGATTGTTGAGTTGGTTTGCCTCTGCAGGACATCGTGGTGGAGGCAATGTCAGCTTATTGCCCTTTGTCAATGTGTGAAAAATGGTAATGACAACGTCTTCGCCAAAGGAGAAGGTCTCCTTAGGCTTGTCGAAGGTGCCCTAAGAATTGGAAGCTCCCTTGGAAGTGTCGACCTTCAGGACTTCTTTCCCTTTACCCCCACGGATAAGGATAGTTTGAGGATGCTTGCCCTTGTCTTCAGTTTTGGGTGTTTCCAACCCTAGTAGTTCCAGGTTAGAAACGTCGTTTTCAACAGAATTAGCGGCCCCAATGAAAGCGGGCCATGTATCATACTTATGTATACCCAGACAAAACTTTACCGTAGGAAGGAAGTTATGTCGACAAGTATTCATAAGTTCTGAGTCTGGTATGCCGAAGGGCATCTTCAGTGCTAACCGTCTGAAGCGTTCGATAAAGGCGATTACAGACTCAGTCCTCCTTTGCTTGGTCTCGATGAGGGTGGACATACTAACATGAATGCCACTCTCGTAAAACCTGTTGAGGAACAACCTCTCCAAGTCTTTAAACGAATTGACACAACCGTCAGGCAGACTGCAGAACCATTCAAAAGCTACCCCCTGCAAGGTACTAATAAACAGCTTTGACAAGAACAAATCGTCCCTGGGTAAGTGTAGAGTCTGCGTGTTAAATTTTGTCATGTGTTGACGAGGAGAAGACAACCCGTCAAATAAATTTAGCGTCAGCGGCTTGTAGTTAGGAGGGTAAGTAGCATTCTCCCATTCAGGAGGATAAGGTTGAGATTTCCCTATCTTCTGAATCTCGTCTTTGTGTGAGATGGTGTCGAGACAGGCGACCAGGGAATCAATTGCATCCTATTGATTAAACAGGTGTTGGAAAATGCTGCTGAACAGTTGTCAGGCATTGTTGGCGAAGGACCACCCCCAGCATTTACAAGATTTGGGGGAGGCACAACAGAATGATACTCCTTTTGTATTGGAGGAGGGTTGTTGCTATGAGCCGAACTAGCGTGAGCTGAGATATTTTGTTGGGGTAGAGGAACAGCCCCAGCAGCTTGGACTGCCATGATATTGTTAAGCATATCAGTGTTCTTGGCGAATGCTGTTTCAAGACCCTCTAGCCATTTGCTAGTTCGATTACTAGATTCTTCAGGTCTTTCTCCGTCTGCCTTGTATATAGATAACATGTGAGGATGAACAGAGGAAACAATACAACTGGTGCTGATATTGTCTGTCTCTGAGTTGACATGTACCTCATCTTCAGGTAGAGGAGGCAGACAGTCGCCGTCAGACGCGAAAAGATCGTCGTCCTCTGAAAGGCTACCCCAGTATGAGGGTCATCCGCTTCAGACTCTGAAGGAATACTACCCCGAGCTTGGGAGTCTTCGTCATCTGTACGAAATCTCACCTTTGACCGAGTTCCTATATAGACTCCTTCAGACGTGACAGTCTGCTGGCCATCTGTTGGTAGACTTCATCTTCATCTTCTCGCAGAACTGAGAGAGAAAGTTGGGTTTATGGTCCACCGTCTTTGATTGGAGCTTCCGTGAGGGGGACCCCATGAAGCCATGTTGGATGAGACACACATCGACTTTTCATCGTCAAAGAAATCCAGCCGTCAAAACACAGACTGTCTCTGAGGCACTCTTGTTTCTTTGGAGCAGCAACAGTTGATGACAATACTGGTGCACGGATGTGCACTATGAATTGTTATATCCTCCCTTGCTTTACGCTTATGATTTATCATGTCGCGTAAGTCAGCGGAAGGGCATTTTGCCTTAAAACCCATGTTACATGCATCGCTGAGCTTTGCATATGGGTTTGTAAGGAGAGTTGGCACATCCGAACTTAGTTCATATGCAGGGGCAACCCCCACACCTAAGTTCTGTGATGTCCTTGAAGATAGCCCCGTGCTATACGCGTTGGGGCCTATCTTTTTGCTGTGTGCGCATAGGCCTAGTGACTGGCTTTGGGCACATGCTTCTTGGCAGCATGTTTGAGCCTCCTCGATGTGGGCACATAGTATGGATCAGTGGAGCCTAGGCGCATAGCCTTGGGCGCATGACCTTGGATGCCGAATCTGTCGAAGACGAAAGCATTCTGATTGGAGTTATGCGCCCAAACACCCCCTTGGGTGCATAGCTTTCGGCACATGCTTGGTGGAGCAGCGCTATTTTCTTCCAGCTTCGTCTCCTTCGTTTGTGAGCCTCGCTGGGTTTGTCCAGAGTGTCGAACACTCTGACTCTTGGCATCATATTGCTTTCCTTTGCCAAGTCTCGGGCGTCGAACACTCTGTTGTTGGTTGCGCAAGAGAGAAGTCGCTGGACTAGTAGAACCCATAACGGTATGAGCATTCTTCATTTGGGATGCTTCTGTGGCAGAGTCATGCGCCCATGTGACGGAGTCCTCCAGTTGTATATCTGTTATAGCACTAGCAGGATATGCACGACGAGCCTTCGGAAGCCAAGTCTTGCGAGACTTCTTTGGCTTCACCGATTTGGAGGGAGTAGAGCTGTCCCTCGAGAGAATCTCTTCGAACGCCTGTTGATCGAACTTTCCGATCAGCATCTTCTGAGTGCTCCCCGCTTTGTCGGTATCGGATTGCGTCACCACCTTCACGTCAGAGGAAACGGTAGTCCCCAGCAGAGTCGCCATTTTTATGGACACACAAAAAGAAGAAAAAATGTTGTCTTTTCTTTATATGTGCAAGGCACCACAAATCGAGTACGCCTGGGAGTCCTGCGCTGATGATCCCCGAGTACCAAAAAAATTTCTGGGGAATGGGACGATGGAGATCGAGCGGCAGTTGCTCCTTTACTCTGTTGACACTCCGATTACAAAAGTGGGAGAAAACATAAGAAAATTGCTAACTCTCGGCTCACTGGTTAGAAGTGCAGCAATTTGGCTCTTGAAAATGCTTTCCGTTCTGTCTTTTGAAGAGGAATGAGACCCCTTTTTATAGTAGTTTCTGAGCTGGAATGATGTCATGCACCAACATGAAGAAAACACATTGGTTTTCATATGGGCGCTAGTCCTGCCTTGGGCGCATAGGGTGTAGGCGCATGCAGGCTGCGAGATCCTGGGTTGGTCGTGGTGTTGATGTGGCCGCATGCTTCGGTGCACGACTGCTCGTGGAGACTGACATGGCAGTGCACTTAGGGGCACGTTTTGATCATGGATTTGATCGAGTCAAGCTTGGGCGCATATCCCTGTTTCAGGCTATGTGTCCTCCTCCTGGGGGAGCTTGTCTTGGGCATATAGAGCTTCACAGGATGACTTGGGCGTATAGTGCTTCACAGGATGACTTAGGCGCATATGTCCGCATTGGCTTGGGCGCATATGTTCTCATTGGCTTGGGCGTGTAGAAGCATGGAAAATATTAGAATAATGATCCATGCGGCTCGGAGTAAGAAGCTTATGCGGCTCACACAGGAGCGGCCCTATGCGGTTCAAAGAATACTCTCAATCGCATACGGCGCGGGAGCGTATGCGGTTCAGCAAGGCATATGCGGCTCGATGGATCCTTCCCTACAGCTGGTCGTTTGGGGGTAGCCTCATTTAATGCTCTGACACGACTTGACGACTGTGACTGCTCTGACATAAAGTGTCATAATGGCTCTGCCATAATGACGGACTTTTCGGGAAAGGAAGAAGATCTCTGACCCGAACCGTCAGAAATCCTAGGTTGACACGTGGCAACTCTCATGCGGCTTAAATGGAAAACAGCTCCATGCGGCTCACGAAGAAGTCACTCCATATGGTTAGCAGAAATCAGCCATATGCGGCCCACCGAGAGCTCAATCCCTGCGACTCAATACAATGCTAGCTCATGCGGCTCGCAAAGACTATGCATATGCGGCTCACGGAAGGTTCGTCCCCTGCGGCTCGATGAGGCATTGTCTTATGCGGCTCAGGAAGAGTATCTCTCTGCGGTTCGAGGATAGTCAATCCTATGCGGCTCTGACAGGACTCACAATTAGGACACGTGGCATGGGATCAATAAGAGATTTAACCGAATCTGAACAAATATATTTGACATCATCGTCATAATTACTGAGATCAGGGCATATTATTTATCATCAAGCTAATGGGACACGTGGCGAGCAATCAGACATTAGCATAATCAATCACAAGGATTTAAAGCAGCTAGCATTAATTACTCATGAGATATGATGCTATCCGCACTAATGGCCGAGATTCACTATAATCAGGATCAAGGGTTCAGATAGAATGAAGGAGCGCCGACATTCCAAACAGATAATCATTAGCAAACCCTAATGATCACCCCCCCACTCTTATAAATAGCCAGCATCATTCCCTTGAAAAAAAAGGAGAGAAGAGAGAGAGAGGTCGGCACCAAAAGAAATAAGAAGAGAGAGATCTACACAGAGAGAGCTCCCCCTTGATAATCACAGAGAGAGAGAGAGAAGCCAGAAGAGCAATCCAAGGAGAGCAAGGAGAGCGTTTCTTCGTCAACGCCAAGCAGATCTTTCCCGAGCCAAGGCTACATACTGATCGTCCAAGGAGTAAGGCAGAGCGGCCGTCGCTTTCCCGAGCCTCTATCGTCACCCCCCAGAATCAAAAATAAACAATCGTACTTAGTCTGCTGTACCTAGGTTTTCGTCCCTAGGCTTTCTTTGTACGAGCGAGTTTATATTGTGAGTCTAAGTTCAGTCCTCCGATAATTGTTCTGTTCTTTTACAATCAATGGCAAATACGATGGCGACTCTGCTGGGGACTAACTTCTCCACGGCTGAGGAGTTGGTGACGCAATCAGATGCAGCCAAACTTGGCTCCACACAAAAGAAGATGGTCGTCCGTTTCGACCAACAGGCGTTCGAAGAGATGCTCTCTGAAGGCAGCGCTGGCCCGGCCCAGAAGCGCACCCGCACCACGAAGGCTCGCAAAGAATGGAGACCGAAGTCATTTGCTCCTCCTCAAGCCCTCGATGGGATGCCCTCTGTTGCTCAAGACGGCGAGAAGGATTCTCCTGCGGTCCCACTTCAGATCGTAGACAACTCTGCTGTCCCCAAGTCCGGCAGAAGAAAACATTATGATGCTGGACTTGCAGGGACAAAGAGGGACTCTACGCGGACCGAACCGCAGAAGAGTATTAGCCGCAAGGAGAAAGCCCATGCGGCTACATCCGCCAACCGCATGAAGAAAACTCATGCGGCTACTTCTGTCAGCCGCATAACTTATGCGACTACAGTTCCCAACAACATGGATGAGACTCATGCGGCCAGTAAAGTCAATCGTTTGCAGAAAACCCATACGGCCACAGATGCCAACCGCATGCGGCCAGCCTACACGGTCGTGACCCCTAGCCGCATAAGAACTCGTCCGACGACAGGAGACAACCGCATGCAGACAGCCTGCACGGTTTTCGCTCCCAGCCGTATAGCACCTGCTCCATGCTCCTCTCGATCAGTTTTCGACCGCCTCTCGTACGGTCCGAACCCTGATGACTCTCTGGATGATAAGCCAGACTCTATGATGTTCAACTTGGACTCTTCCTATTATGCACCCACAAGTGCTAGAAAGAAGAAGTCTAGGGCAGCGCGGGCTCATCAAGCCCAGACAGCTGCCCCAACCTCTGACTATCAGGGCGTCCCGCTGATTATCACACGGGCCTCTGATGGGAAGTTGTACAGAACCGCTCAAGTCCAATCCCCGGCGGCGAACGGACAGAGTGGTTCCTCTGACCTGCGTGAGGCGATCCTCCACAAACGCAAGGAAAGAGAAGGGGCCTCGGCGTGCAAAGAATCTTCACATGGACGTCACTGCACCCAGATCATCGTCAACTGCTGCTGCAACAACGCGGCAGTGAAGGAAGATCGTCCGTCCGTCTTCCACAGACTACAGCACCCGAACTCAGAAGATGAGGCACCTCCTGTTGTCTCCTGCAATTCCGCTCAGAAGGTCCCCGCCGAGGGGAGAGGGAAGAAGACAAGCATCTCTAGTCCAAAGATATCAGCCACTACAGCTAAGAAATTGTCGGCTAAACGGCTGCCATCCACTGGAGTATACCAACACACCCGTTCGAAGACAAAATCTGCTGCAACAGGAGGCTCATCGTCCCCGACCCTGGGGGTCGTAGGAGCTGGGGGTAGTACTCCTCCGAACGTCCACAATAATCCAATGTTTCAAGGAGACGAACCCCGAGAAACAACCCTCCCATCGGGTACAACAGATGCTGATGTCCCCGAGGACATCCATGATTCTCTAGACGAAGCAAGCTCCGAAGCTGGGGGTAGTGTTCCTTCCGAGTCCGAACCTGAAGAGAACATCCCCACATATCCAGATGATTTCTCGAAGCATGGGTACGACTCGGAGGGTACATCGTCCACCACTCCCTCCGTCACTCCTCATGTGAAGACGGTATTCATGACAGACAGCAATCAAGGCGGTTCCAGCGATCGCCAGCGCATCGACACGTTGGAGGCCATATTGCATGCCTTGGTCAAGTCTGTAGACGAGATCAAAGCGGCACTTCCTACTCTGCAGGGAGTGACACCTGGCCAGACAAGCACGGGTCCCGCAATCAACGTAGATTCAAATTCAGCGGCGCCAAACCAGGGCAATAATCCTCCCGAGATAACGGCCCCTACCGCGACAGATGAGGCCCGAGAAGTAAGAAGAGAGGTTCAGGAGCTCCGAGCAATGTTCCACGCCCGAGAAAATTCTCAAGACCTCAGGATACGGCAACCATATCCTGCTGAATGGAGGGATGTTCCCTTTCCGCCAAGATATAAGCCGTTCAATATCAACCCATATGATGGCAAGACTTCAGCAAGTCGATACATCACTTACTTTGAGGTCACTACCGACCATCTACCCCATGATGACGCTATCCTCATGCGGTTATTCATTGGGGCACTGGAAGGAGTCGCCTTCGATTGGTACCGCAACCTGCCAGACAATTGCATCCACTCCTTCGCTGGCTTCAAACGCTTGTTCTTGGAGAGATTCTATGAGGTAGGGCAGGACGTTACGATGTCTACCCTTATGGACGTCGTTCAAGGAGAGAAAGAACTGACGAGAAATTACATTGAGCGGTTTCGTCAAACCGCAATGAAGTTACCATCTGGCAACCCGGACTCTTCTTTGATTGAAATTTGCCAAAATAGACTACTTCCAACAATTAGTCTCTGGATGGGCGAAAGTCAGTTCAAGGACTGGAAGGCTTTTATCATCAGTGCTACAAGTGCTGAAGAACGATTGAAGAAGGCTCGTCAACTAGGGTTGCATATCTCGGAGGGAGAGAACAAGAGCAAGCGTCCCAACACCAGCAACGACAATGGGGGTAGCCCCTCGAACAACCGGGACAACAAAGGCAAGCAGGCTATGGTGACCGATACAGCCCAGAAGCTCGAGCCACAGCCAGCAGACAAACAATGGCCTCAAAGCACTTACTCCTTTGAAGACGGTCACGTCAAGCCTATCTTGGACATGCTTATACAAGGAGACAGGATTCAGCTTCCTCCACCAAGACGGGAGCCTCGGCCGGCTGATTTGGAGAACCCAAAGTTCTGCCATTACCATCGCTACGTCCACCATGCTACACACGACTGCTATCAACTGAAACAGTTTATCCAAAACCTCATCGATTCGAACGTCCTGGCCATCGATTTCGAAGAGGTAACCGTGGCAGCCAACATGGTGTCCGTACAATTCGGCAGCTTCCCTCCAACAGAGACTCAGGACGGAGTTATATCCATCCCTCTGGCAACAATGGAGATTGCTAATCTGCCGCCTGCTCGCGATCAAGCCGCTGGTCTAGTACCCCTCACCACATCACGAGGGAAAATCATGTGGGTCCATCCGGACCTAGTCCACGAGGTAACTCAGCCCTCTCCACCTTCTAAAAGGAAAAGTGAAAAAGTCAGATCCTGCCGCACTGCCTCGGCGGAAGAAGAGGAAGTCTCGGCCGTCACTACTCGATCCGGAACACAAGCCCAACCGGTGATCGAAAGCGCGACTGATGATCATCCGCCCACTACCAATGATGCTCCGGGACCGGCTCAGCCTTCGACGATCGACAAGCCTAGGCCGAAGGAGACTCGCTTCGACAAGTCCCTCCGGAAGGAGACACCTCAGGGGCTGGAGAGGCCCTATAACTTCGACATCTTAGCGCAATTAGCTAATACCCCGGCCAAATTGTCCTTATATGAACTCCTCAGGCTCTCGAAGGATGTCCGTACGGCTTTAAGTGAGGCGCTCCAAAATGCCGACGCATACTTGGCTCAGGTCAACCTCACGGGACATAACCAACCTGCAGAGCTCCAAGATAGTGCGTGCACGGGAGCAATACCCAATATCGTCTTCTCTCCGCAAGATATGCTCATCGAAACTAACCTGCATGATCGCCCGCTATACTACACTGGATACATCGGAGACGTAAAGGTGGACCGAATGCACATTGATCCTGGGTCCTCTATAAGCATCATTCCGAAGGGTCTACTACATCATCTTCGCATTCCGATGCATCGCCTGACACCTAGAAGCACCGCCATTAGCGGTTTCAATTCGGGCAGGAGCTACCCAATAGGGAAGATCCGTTTGAAGTGTCAGATCGGCGATCTCCAATCAGAAGTCACCTGTTATGTCATAGATGCCGACACTTCTTACAATATCCTTCTGGGGCGGCCTTGGATACACGATTACATGATCGTGCCTTCCACACTACACCAGTGCTTCAAATATGTCGATAAGCACGGCTTCGTGAGGACAGAGTTTGCCGATATCGATCCCTTCAAGGGGGTCGAATCTTATTACTCAGACTCCTGTCTATACAAAAAATCAAAGAAGCATCTGGTCGAAGAAGATGTGCAAACTCACAACAAGACGGCTACAGGATCAGAAGAACCTCTAACAATCCACCTTCAGGCTCGCAAACCGGGCAATTCCGCACCCCTTACGGCCACTCTGCGTAAGGACGCAATCAGTCTCTCCGCACAAGAAGAACAGATGAGAATTCGGCTGCCAAAGTCCGGCCAAGCGTCGAGACCCGTAACAGGGCCACTTACTATCAGACTACCGAGAGTCGGTCAGCTCCAAACGGAGAAGCCTAATCCCTCCGACAGACCGCTCATAATACTCCTTCCCAAGAAGGTTCTTCACCACGATGCGAGGTCTGACACTTCTAGCGAACCAGCCACCCCTCGTCTCACATCAAGTATCAAACTGGGGGTCGCTAGTGCGCCAACAACTCCACGATCTGCTCCGCCAGTTGAGCCTCTGAAAATCAAGCTAACTAGGTCGTCCTCTCAGTCTTCATTTATACAGAGGGTGGCCGAAGAAGAACCAGAATTGGCCAAGTATGTGGCTGCCCACTCCGATACCCCCTCCGCAGATGATGTAATCCCTCTAGAAAAGATACCTTACTTCATCAATAAAGGATTATCTTTGAACTACACCGAGCTCAATAAGCTATGTACAATGTATGCTATGGAACACGGTATAGGCACTCACCTACATACACAGGTGACAAACGTATACACCGCCATCCGACTTACTCCAGTAGAAGACACTTACCGAATAGTCAAGGGAGGGGACCACCCGATCATCTTCGGCCGGACGAACAACCCACATCCCCCCGCTATGGAAGAAGTCGACTTCGGGTCAGATGCCGGAAGACTGCCTCTGTATCTCTATAGCCCTCAATCCAAATATCTCATGCAGAAACAGGGGTAATATCTAGAGACAACGCCAGGACTGAACTACGGCACTGGACGACGATTACCTTTGAAGACGCCAGCCCCGGCGGGCAAACCACGGAACTACTATAACAAAACCCTATGTGGTTTAGGGTATGTAACGCCTACTACGACCCCTGAAAGCTCAGATGAAGAATGCGACTGGCAGTCACATTCAACGGATCACCGACTTCCGACACAGATACCAGCATCGGAGACGTGTTCAGACAAATCATGTCAGTCAACATGGCGTTCGCTGACGCTTACGAGAAAGACGAAGACATCCCCGAAATCCTTGAGCTAGAGCCGTGGGCCCAGCAATTAGACGCGCAATGGGAAAAACGGTTCGAACTGAGAGAACCTCCTACTGAAGATGAGGTCATACAAGTGGATCTCGGCAGCGAATCTTCTCCAAAACCGATCTTTATCAATAAAAGCCTGACAAATGAAGAACGAGAATCGCTGCTGAAACTCGTCAGAGAATATATCGACGTGTTCGCATGGAGTTACGAGGACATGCCGGGGCTAGACCCCGATATCGCTCTTCACAAACTCAACATACGGCCAGATGCAAAGCCAGTTAAACAGCAACAACGACGCTTCCGCCCAGGCGTCATGGACGCAATTGAAGCCGAAGTCAACAAGCTAATAGCCAGCAGCTTCATTCGTGAAGAGCAACATCCTGACTGGGTCGCCAACATAGTGCCGGTCCTCAAGAAAAATGAGAAGATCCGAATCTGCATCGACTTTCGTAATCTGAATGAGGCATGTCCGAAGGACGAGTTTCCCCTCCCCATCATAGACATCATGATCGACAACACATGCGGCTTTGAACGTATGTCATTCATGGATGGATTCTCGGGGTACAATCAAATCAAGATGTCTCCCGACGACGAAAAGCACACATCATTCCGAACGCCGATTGGTACATACTGCTACACAGTCATGCCATTCGGTCTAAAGAATGCTGGCGCTACATATCAGCGGGCCATGAGTATCATTTTTCGAGAACATTTACGCAAAACAGTAGAATGCTATGTCGACGACATCGCCATTAAGAGTCGCCATAAGGAAGATCATCTGCAAGACCTGAGAACGGTATTCGACCTGATGAGAGCCCACAACCTGAAGATGAACCCTACGAAATCATTCTTGGGCATATCCAGCGGGAAATTCTTAGGCTTCATCATCACGGCACGGGGCATCCATGTAGACCCTGAGAAGACGAAGGCAATCATGGAGATGGGCCCTCCGAAAAACCTCCGCGAACTCAGAGGCCTCCAAGGGAGGCTAGCTTACATCAGGAGGTTCATTTCTATCCTCTCTGGACGATGCCGACCGTTCACACACCTCATGAAGAAGGGAGTCTCATTCGTATGGGACGAGGAATGCCAGCGTGCTTTCGACGACATCAAAGAATATTTGTCGAATCCCCCAGTCCTGGTGGCCCCGGTCCCCGAAAAAACCATTCCTGCTCTACGTACGAGCGATGGAACACTCCCTTGGTGCCCTGCTAGCACAAAATAACGATGCAGGCCACGAGCAGGCCATATATTATCTCAGCCGAATGATGATCGGGCCAGAACATCGATACACCGCCGTAGAGAAGGAGTGTCTCGCCCTGGTATTCGCTATTCAAAAGATGCGGCACTATGTCACAGGACAAACCATACATGTGATCTCGCGAGTCAACCCCCTCAGAGTCCTCATGACTAAACCAGGGGCCCTCAGCTCTCGCCTCGTCACATGGGCAATATTACTGTCCCCCTATCATATGATCTTCGTCCCGCAAAAGGCTGTTAAGGGTCAAGCCCTAGCAGACTTTTTGGCAGCCCATCCAGGATCGAAGTCATCCAGAATCTATGAAGAGATCCCAGACGAGGTTGCCGATTCAAATACAGCCACCCACGATAACATATGGCGAATGTTCTTCGATGGCGCCTCAAGGACCGGACCCAAGGGAAACATCGTCGTCGGAGTGGTATTAATCTCTCCTACTGGGCTGGTGATCAATTGCGCCTACTCCCTCACGAAACCCTGCTCCAACAATGTGGCCGAATATAACGCTCTGGTCATTGGCCTCCAACTTGCAAAAGAGCTGGGGGTAGAATACCTTGAAGCATACGGCGACTCCCAACTAATCGTCAATCAGATCAGGGGCTCGTACGAGGTTCGCCATGAAGACATGATCCCTACCATCAAATTGCGATCAACATTATCTCATCATTCGAGGGATTCTTCATCGAACACGTCCCCAGACTCCAAAATATCGAAGCCGATGCCCTAGCAGGCCTTGCCGCTTCCTTAGCAGTGCCAAACCACTCTCATCATTCGGTTGACGTAATAGGCCACGAACTGGTCTGTCCCAAGAACAACGTTCAAGCCATGGCAAGTTATTCCGCCCAGACGGTCGACGACACACCGGACTGGAGACAGCCGTTCATCGACTTCGTCGTATACGACATCCTCCCATAGAATCCAAAGGAAGCTACCTCTATCAGACGGCGTTCTCTTAGATTCTTCTACGATACAGAGACGAAAATGTTGTATCGCCGCTCCTACGACGGATTATTGCTCCGGTGCTTGTCGAACGCAGAAGCTACAAAAGCTGTACGAGAAGCTCACGACGGTGTCTGTGGGGCCCATCAACCCGGCCCTAAGCTACAGGACCGCCTTCGCCGAATGGGCTACTACTGGCCCGCAATGGTGGCAGATGCGATAGATTATGCCAAAAAATGCAAGGCCTGCCAAATCCATGCGGATTTCATTCATCAACCATCCGAGTTTCTGCATCTAACGGTGGCATCCTGGCCATTCGAAGCATAGAGAATGGATATCATTGGTCCAATCACCCCACCTTCCTCCCGAGGACACCGCTTCATACTTGCGATCACTGATTATTTCTCCAAATGGACGGAGGCTGTCCCACTCGCAGAAGTTAAAACTTCAAACGTGATCAGCTTCCTTAAGCATCACGTTATCTACCGCTTCGGACTACCACGAAGAATCATCCATGATAATGGTCCACAGTTTATAAGCCATGTATTCTACCGATTCTGCGATAAGCACCGTATTCAGAATGTCGCTTCGACACCATACAACCCGGCAGCAAACGGGTTGGCAGAAGCATTCAACAAAACAATCATCAAACTCCTCAAGAAGTTCGTCTCCTCCAACAAACGCGACTGGAACGAGAAGCTCGGCGAGTGCTTATGGGCTTATCGCACCACGGTTCGAACAGCCACCGGGAATACACCATTCTTTTTGGTGTACGGGAACGAGGCAGTCCTCCCTTTGGAGACTCAGATCCCCTCACTCCGCGTCGCCCTCACTTATCAATTGACGACGGATGATAACTACCGACGATGACTACAAGAGTTGGAGGCTTTAGATGAAAAGCGCCTCCTAGCTCAGCAAAGGATCGAGCTATACCAAGCACGCATCTCAGGAGCCTTCAACAAGAAAGTTAAAATCAGAACATTCCAAGTGGGTGATCTTGTTCTGGCAGTCCGAAGGCCGATGGTCATGACTCATAAGACCACCGGTAAGTTCCAGCCAAAATGGGAAGGTCCATTTGTCATCGAGACCGTGTTCTCCAACGGCGCCTACCGCCTCGCTAAGCCGAACGGAGATTTGCTCATGTTGCCCGTCAACGGCAAGTTCCTGAAGAAATACTATGTTTGAACATCATTCTCCAGATTATCGAGTCATGTACCCCTTTAGTACCACTGAACTCTCATCCATCATCCTCCAGATTATCAAGTCATGTACCCCTTTAGTACCACTGAACTCTCATCCACCCTATTTCAGATTATCGAGCCATGCACCCGCTGGTGCCGCTGAACTCCTACTCCCTTAATAGTCCGAATTACCAAGTTATGTACCAACTGGTGCCTCTGAACTTACATTCCGGTCACTCTTTCAGATAATAAGTCAAGTATGATCATACCTCTGAACTTTCTTCCTGACAGAGATCCTCCTTCGGGATTCACTACCCGCACTCCCAGTGCACAAAAAGGGTAGTCGATCCACCAATTTCTAAAACGGCCATGTCCTCATTACCTCTGAGTCGTTTTACTTCCACCAAAAACAAACCGTCCCCTCACATAGAACTTCCACGTTCTTCTACCTCTGAGTCGTTCTATGTACCCAATCTTCATTGAGCCCACTCCTGCCATGTCCTCACTACCTCTGAGTGGGAAGGCTCCGTCGAAGAAATTGTCATATTTGCCATGTCCACATTACCTCTGAGCAAGTATGTCGGTCCTCTTTTAACCTATTATCTGTACCCATAACCGGAGTACGACAAGGATAATAGGTCCACAAATGTCCTCTGTTGACCACAAATAGCTTCCGTAAAGTCTCTCCTGCCATGTTCTCATTACCGCTGAGCAGGAAGATTTCATGATAAAACCTTCATGTTTGCCATGTCATCATAACCTCTGAGCAAATGTGATTGGTTTCCTTTCATCCCATTATCCGTATCCTGAACCAGGGTACGCCAAGGATAATAGGCCCACAAATATCCCTTGCTAAGCTTCTTAGCATAAATCCACCATCTTACCATGCCCCGGGAGCCCAGCTGCTCTACGGCCTTTCTTTCCCCAGTACCGAGAACATCCATGGCCTGTCTGCCGTAGCTGTCCCGGACATCCTAATCAAACTTGTTATCCGTACCTAAAACCAAGGTATGCCTAGGATAACAGGTCCACAAATAATCCCCCAGCAAGTCCGATTCCATGAACACCGATACAAGAAAGCAAAGATGAGATGAAACATGTTTATTTTCGAGATCATATCACTGTTACAAAGTAGAAATAAAAGGACAAACAAGCAAGACAAGACAAAGAAACGACTATGGTTCAGAGGTACACAACGTCGAGGGATGGTCCTTCAGCAGGATAGTCAACCGCTCAAACTATCGATTAGTTCCACATACTGCTTTTGGAGTCAACAGCGTCACATATCCCCGAGGAGCAAAGGTTCCATGGGGAAATAAAATCCCCAGGCTTAACATAACCCCACCCTTTCAGGATACGTATGCCGATCATATTCTAGACTATCGTCTACATCCATAACGGAGTACATTAAGGATACAAAGTTCATATAGAATATCCTGTTAAAGGCGACCATTACAAGAAAAGAGGGAAGCAAATATATTCCATTCATTGAAACGATCGGCCACATTCACATGACTAACAAACAAAGCTAAAAAGAACTTTTCACTACTTCATTCAGACGGAAAGGAAAGGCACAAACTACAGAAACATACGGGCAGAAGACAAACATCCACAAGAAATTCCTAAAAACTAGTTGCAGAAGCGCCCATACCACTCCCTCAACCACCTTACATAGGAAGGATGCAGTTGAAGGAGATCCTCATCTGGAATAGGAGTATCAGAATTCCCCGAGCTACCACCCCCAGTTGTTTCGACACTCGGAGAGAGACCATCCTGTGCAGACGACGAGTCTTCCTTCTTCGTTTCTTCCTTAATGGAGGGAGACCCCTGGTCGACGACAGGGGGTGGCGGTTCCTCTGTGACTGCAACCTCAGCGCTCAGCGGAGATACTGAAAGAATCAAAGATGGAAAGACAAAATAAAAAGATATTCAGAAAATAGTCATACAGCTCGTTTAAAGACAATTCACAGGCGGCTCCGACAGGGGGCATACCCCATGCATGGGGCGTGTAGGCGAACCACGTAATTCGTATGCGGCCCAGACATGGGGTATACCCCATGCGGCTCGATCAAGGGACGTGTATGCGGGCCATATGGTTGCGTGCACGGAGTAAGCAGTAGAGCAGACCCTATTAGGGTTTCATGGGACGTGCATGCGGACCACATAACCCGTGTGCGGCTCAGACATAGGGAATACCCCATGCGGCTCGATCAGGGGGCGTGTATGTGGGTCACGTGGTTGCGTGCATGGAGTAGGCATCAGAGCAGACCCTGTTAGGGTTTCAAAATACCCAATCTTCTACATAGGTTATTACCTTCGATGGTGACGTGAACATCGAGGCGGACGGAGGGGGGGGGGGCGACGGTCGGCGACGAAGCCGATTTCTTCCTCCTTGCCGCGGCCTTCTTCACAGTCTTGGAGACCCTAGGCGCCATTGCTGTTTGTCGGTTGGAGGAAGAAAACAAGACAGGAGTTTTTCAGTCAAGAAAAACCTAAAGTCTAAACCAAACACCCACCTATTTATAGATAGAGAAAGAAGGATTGATGACCGACGCTTCGTACGACGTGATCGACCCTTCGGCTATCAAGGCAAAAACCGACTCTTGGGATCCTCCCCCAAAAAGGCGGCGTTAAATCAAATCAAAGGCACTTAATGAAGATTTGCACACGTGTTCAGGACACGTGGCAACCAGTTTATGCGGCCAGATGAATTCATGCGGCTAAGGCACTTATGCGGCTAGGAAGCTCAGGCAGACAGAAAAATCCTATGTGGCATGAACGGGGCCATGCTTCTTGTTCAAAGTATTCCAATTTTTACAAATTGAAAACTTTGAAAGGGGTCCTGTAGAAGCATGAAAAATATTAGAATAATGATCTATGCGGCTCGGAGTAAGAAGCTTATGCGGCTCATACAGGAGCGGCCCTATGCGGTTCAAAGAATACACTCAATCGCATGTGGCTCGGGAGCGTATGCGGTTCAGCAAGGCATATGCGGCTCGATGGATCCTTCCCTACAGCTGGTCATTTGGGGGTGGCCTCATTTAATGATCTGACACGACTTGGCGACTGTGACTGCTCTGACATAAAGTGTCATAATGGCTCTGCCATAATGACAGACTTTTCGGGAAAGGAAGAAGATCTCTGACCCGAACCGTCAGAAATCCTAGGTTGCCACGTGGCAACTCTCATGCGGCTTAAATGGAAAATAGCTCCATACGGCTCACGAAGAAGTCACTCCATATGGTTAGCAGAAATCAGCCATATGCGGCCCACCGAGAGCTCAATCCCTGCGACTCAATACAATGCTAGCTCATGCGGCTCGCAAAGACTATGCATATGCGGCTCACAAAAGGTTCGTCCCCTGCGGCTCGATGAGGCATTGTCTTATGCGGCTCAGGAAGAGTATCTCTCTGCGGTTCGAGGATAGTCAATCCTATGCGGCTCTGACAGGACTCACAATTAGGACACGTGGCATGGGATCAATAAGAGATTTAACCGAATCTCAACAAATATATTTGACATCATCGTCATAATTACTGAGATCAGGGCATATCATTTATCATCAAGCTAATAGGACACGTGGCGAGCAATCAGACATTAGCATAATCAATCACAAGGATTTAAAGCAGCTAGAATTAAATACTCATGAGATATGATGCTATCCGCACTAATGGCCGAGATTCACTATAATCAGGATCAAGGGTTCAGATAGAATGAAGGAGTGCCGACATTCCAAACAGATAATCATTAGCAAACCCTAATGATCACCCCCCCACTCTTATAAATAGCCAGCATCATTCCCTTGAAAAAAAAAGAGGAGAGAAGAGAGAGAGAGGTCGGCACCAAAAGAAATAAGAAGAGAGAGATCTACACAGAGAGAGCTCCCCCTTGATAATCACAGAGAGAGAGAAGCCAGAAGAGCAATCCGAGGAGAGCAAGGAGAGCGTTTCTTCGTCAACGCTAAGCAGATCTTCCCCGAGCCAAGGCTACATACTGATCGTCCAAGGAGTAGGGCAGAGCGGCCGTCGCTTTCCCGAGCCTCTATCGTCACCCCCCAGAATCAAAAATAAACAATCGTACTTAGTCTGCTGTACCTAGGTTTTCGTCCCTAGGCTTTCTTTGTACGAGTGAGTTTGTATTGTGAGTCTAAGTTCAGTCCTCCGATAATTGTTCTGTTCTTTTACAATCAATGGCAAACAGGGCGCATAAGGCTTCATTACTGAAATTTTCATTCTTCTACAGAAACTAAGACAACGACCTACAACTTTCCTATTTTGAGATTTCTGTGATTCAGGCTACATCATGGATGAAATCAAGCTTGAAGTTGAGTCAAAGATGCTGTGAAAAAAATATGAACCAAAATAACTATTTTCTACTTATTATATGACTTACTTTTTTTGGTTTGAAAAGTTATAACTTTTAGAGGATATGTGGGAAGATATTGTGGGCTTGAAACAACTAATTTAGGATGTATAAAAGGAAAGGAAGCACACAACATACAACTCTTCTTCTTCTTCTTCTTTTGATGTTGTAGGTGCTTTCTTTACTAGGATGTCAAACTCTTTACCATTTCTCAAAATGATTGTACTTATATTTTTTTGGATTTATTATCATTTAAGATGATAATTTTTTCAAACTTTGTGCCCCCAACTTATTAATTGCTGTAGACATTTGACTCATTCGATTATCCAAGATTTGAATACTGGCCCTTTTTTTCCTGAATACAAGCCTTGTCTCCTGTTGAAATTGTAAAGTATTAGTGGCAAGTGACTTAACAATTTCTTCTAAAGACATACCAGAGTTAGAAGTTTGGCATGATTGTTGTTCATGGGAATATGGTTGCATGTACCGCTGGTAACTTGGACGATTTGAGTTATATTGGGCTCGTCTTGAAGTATTGGACAAATAACAATTGGATGCCCTACTACTAAACAAATATCACAAGTCATTGTTGTTTGTATGTTACCTACTACCATTTGATGAACAAGAGACGTTAAACTAGAAATTTGTTGTTCAAGAGAAGAAATATTTACATCATTAGCATGCCAAGATGGAAGATCGAGCCAAGTGCCAAATTGTTGAGAATTGGATGCCATGTCCTGTTAAAGGTTTTTTTTGCTGATAAAAAAAAATTTATTACAAGAACGAAATAAAGATTATAAAAGCACAAAAATTAACAAAAATTACTCCCCAGCAATGGCGCCAAAATTTGGTGTGTTGTCGTAGGCACCCAAAATTAAAACCTATGCTCTTGGAAATTATTTGTAGTAGTGAGAGTAAGGATCGTTTCTACGGAGAGTAATTAGTATAATTTTGTGCTACGTGTATAATGAAAGGGGTGATGAATAAAATAAAAGTTAATAAAAAAGAGCAAGTAGAATATGAAAATAAATCCAAATAACAAACGTTGGTCTAAGTCTACTTCTACTATCGGAATCTTAAAATTGATCATAGATGCAAACATATATTGGTATGTATTATGAATATTCATAGTTGGAATTATTTTTCTATCTCCTTTAGACACAGTTAATTAGAAACAAGCGACCTAATTAACCTTAACTACTAAACAACACCAGACAAGTGCTAAATGTTTAATCTAGTAGCGTATTAAATTCAATAAGACCGATGAAACAAAATAACACAAGCATAAGCGGTTGCATTTAAATCAATCGAATAGATTCTTCTTAAGATTTAATAATATAAAGCAGTAATTTATTAAATCTTGGTTGCTTAACAAATTGGAGGGATAAAACAATTCCGGATTCAATATCTAATTTAGCAGTAGATTATCAAGAATAATAAACAAGTATGCATCCTACTAATGAAATAAGATAATCATGAAATGTTCATAAGAAAACATTTGATACTCAAAGTACAAATCAAACATATAAGACAAATTAGTTCTCACATGTTTTTATTAATTTCGAGGCTTCCGTTTCCTTCGACCAACAAGACTTTTGGCCGCACATGTTCATCAAAACTTCAAAAGAAAAGTTGGAGAAGAAGAGAAGAGTTGTGTTGTGGTTTCCTTCTCGTGATTTCTACCACTTTTATACACCATAAATTAATTGTTCGAAGCCCACAATATCTCCCCACAAATCTTCTAAAAGTTACAACTTCTCAAACAAAAAAAACTAAGTCATAGAACAAGTAAAAAAATAGTTATTTTCGTTCCTATTTTTGTTCACATCATCTTTGACCCAACTTTAAGCCTAAATTTGTCCATGATACAGCCTGAATTTCCAAAAACTCCAAACACTACACCAAAAAGGATAATTTGAAACATTTAATATTTTAGACTTTGGAACGATTTTTAAGTGTTCCTAGACCTTGGAACATGTGTTAACTGTTCCAAACTGCTAAAGTGTTCCTAAAGTTAATTTACTTAAAATTAAATTAAAATTTTATGTTTGGGAACGGTCAATAAATGTTTTTGTTTATGTTCAATCACATATATTAATCACATGATTAAGAAGGAAGCGTTCCAATTCTTCATTCTAACCTAAATACCCCCTCATGAGGGTCATGTATTCCACAAAAATTCTAATTCTCCCACACTTATTTTTCAGGTTTCCCTCTCCTCCCTCCTTCTCTCATGGATCTTTCTCTACTCTTAAACTGCAATTTTCTAAATTTCTTCATTTGTAGTTCATCTTGCTTGTAACATCTTTTTTCTTCATCTATAATTTATTCGTGATTATGAATAAGGTTTTCATCTAATTCTTAATTCCTCAAAAGTGTTACTGATGTTTCTTCTTATGTTGAATATTCATTGGAGAAGGAGGAGGTGTTCGAGATGCATAGGTTGCACCCCTACGACCGATGTGCCACAGAGGAATGGATCGATCCCAAGGGTCTGATCCCGTCGACGCGTCATACTCGGGGAATAGATCGATCTCTATGGTCCCATAGGATGAGGTCCCGAAGAGGAGGTCGTCGTCTAATGCCGTCGAGGAGAATCAGTGGTACGTATGGAAGGAATTGTTATGGGCAAGGAGGACCATCTCCATCACCCCTTTAGTTTGTACACACAATATGTTTGTTGAAATGCTTGAGTAGAATAAAATTAGTTAGCTTGTGCGATCCAATTCGTTTTGGTATGATTGAAACTAGCTTGTACGATCCAAAATAATAAGATTCAATTCAGAGTACATATGCATAATGTGCATAGTTTATGTGAATCTGACATTGAGGAGTAGCAGGGTTGGACATCCAACATAGGAGAACGAAGAAACAAATTCAACATAAACAGAATTAAGAATATCTCAGAATCAACAGAACATACATTCATGCTTTAGAAATGCACACAACAAAACTAGCAAACTGGAATTTCACCATATAAGGTAGGCGCATTTGCTAGTTTCAAGTAAATAGTACAGGCAGTGAGCTCACTTATACAATAATAATAATACAATTTCCTCCAAATCAATGGGATGCTTCTTCAAATATCTTTTCACCACAATTATTCCTTCTCGTCAATTATTGGGTTGGCATCCTGTTATTCTCTGCAGCTCTCACTTGGAGAAAACACGGATGCGACTGCTCATACACAAAGAGATTGATTAGATGAGGCCCCGACAGCCATAGCCTAGGAGAAGCACTAAAAATCCAAAAATCTGGGCCATGTTGTGTTGGACGCATATAGAATACACTGCGGACACTCCAAATACACTAGTGCATCAAAATAGGTGTTGTTTTCGTGTCACTATGGCCTTACCATGTTGTGTCGTATCTGTGTTTGTGCAACACAGACCGTAGCATAAGAACATCAAGAATACTACAATGCATCTTCTAAAATATAGCATCGCTGCAGTTCATTCAGCTATTTAAGTCGAGGCAGGTGAATCCAGTAAAAAATAAATAAGTAGCAATATGAAAACGATAAGAGGTTTATTGACTGATGATATTCTTTAACCAGAATGAGCAAGTTTAAACACTCTGTTCTTACTGAAGACGTCTTATATGAAGTTGGATGAAACGATTTCTTCCTTGCCATATCTATATTTCTTAGTGTTCTGTTTGTACTAAAAGAAATCACCTTTCGGTGCAAGCTTTCCAAGAACTTACACAAGCATGATTTCCGTCATATTTTAGATGACTTAAATCTTAGCAGACCCTTCAAAACAAATCAGAACCTGAACCTTGTCCCGTTCTACTTGTCAATCATGTATCTATACCTATATTTACTTATCTACTGTCTAGGCAGGGCCTCTTCTATATCTAATCTTCCATGAGTGTTGCCAGAACTTAAACAAACATTTAAAATGCATAAGTGCTGCCAGAACTAGAACAAGTAATTAAAATATAAGGCAATCTGCTCACTTATATAAGATGGACCTTCACTGACAAATCGAGTCTTGTACAACACCCTGGCTAATTGTAGAAGGGAGCAACCTGCTTTTGGTCATCAGAGGAAAAGAGGGTCAGCACTAGTACCGATCTTCATAGCCTAAGGTCAATCAGCTATCAATCCTAATTCATCAATGTCTTTTACTTCACCCATTCCCTTTCTCAAGTATGAGGTGATGTCAACCTGTCGATTCAGGACAACTTGCAAGAGTTTCGAGAAGCTAGACTTGTTTGTCCAGCCTAAGAAACTGAACCGTCTTATTTCTTAATTATAACAAATATGTGCATCTTGTTCAAAAGGGCAAGAGTAAGTTAGTAGCTCAGGAAACAAGTGAGAATGCTTTCAAACTACACTAATTAAGATCAGCGATGAAGGCTCTCGGCACTATTATATCTATCTCCAAGCAGCAATGGACGTCAAACAGAAAAATTGCAATAACACTTGCAATCTTCAGCCATAATCTTATGCTCTTGTAGGGTTGTAGCTAACAAACTCCAAAAAGCCTCAAACATGGATTTAGACATCATTGCAAAAAAGAAAAGACACTCAAGCCAAAAGTTTACTCTTATAAGTATCCTTATTCATATATAGGGTGAAAGATTTTCTATTACTTAATTTGGAATATTCCTACATATAAAGATAAATTGTTGGATAGCAAAACAAGGCTTGGTAAAAGGGATAAGTAGATAATATGATCAAGATTACATCATGAACAATTATAATCAGGAATCAGGTCTTATGATTTCAACCCGCGTCATTTGCTTAAACCGTAATATGATACAAAGGTAATTTAACCTAGATATTTATCCATGATAATATAAGGTTTGTTGATTTAAGACCTAGCTATAAGCTGTATCTTTATAGTACAGGTCATCATTTCATACAAATTTCTAGTCCCTTCTGTTGACTATCTAAACCAATTGTTAACGGAAAGGTACATGGAGTCAACCCCAGATTGATAATCTTTGTCAATCATGTATAATTGGTTCATTTTGTGTACCATTTGTTTTCAATGGCTGTATTTCAACTTATAGAATTATATTCAGAGAACTAACCTCAGCAACTATATGGACAGGAAGCGGCAGAGTTGTTGAAGGATGGGATTGACTTGGTGACGGACTGTGATACAGCTCTGTTAAATCTTTTGTCTTATCCTTTGCACTCCACTTTGGCCAGGTACTTATGAAACTAAACTTTTTCTGGATACTAGTCGGAGCAGGTCTAGGTCTAGGTCACACAGTTTATTTTGAGCCAGCAATGTCTAGTTCAGTGTTTTATACGAAATGATACACTGACATTATGAAACATTTTACCCATGTATCTTGAAATGTATGCATATAATTCAAACTTTCTACTCATAATTATCATGATCTGTACCTTTGACTTAATTGTTTTGAGTTCTTCTATTATGTTCGTAATGTGGTAGCCTTTGAAGGAACTCAAATTTAATGTTGATATATAACAAGTTTTTTTCACCTGCCTTGTTTTAAAGAAGCATTCCATATGAGAAGATCCTACTCAGCAGCCATGACATCATGTTCTGATTATGTTATATTGTTTTATATATTTTAACCTATCCAAGTCATGTTTTAGTTCCAACTGCTCTCTATTTTAGGTACCCATCTATATGAAATGTTGCAAAGGATCAAAAAGGAATTTTAATTGGTTTGTCGAAAGATGAAACTTTAGAGGCTATTATGGATAACACAAAGGATGAGAAAAATGTTATCCAGTGCCTGCATAGTTTCTCTTGGATCCTGTTTTCTAATGCATACTACTGTGTGGGGCTAGTTGAAATGAGGAAAACATCTTGATGAAACCATTTGAGAGGTTGCCACAATGTGAAGTTACCCTAGTGTTATAACTTCTCTATCTCAATCTTTAGATGGTTTTAACTTCCAAAATTAAAACGTTCAAATGGTAATGAATATATCTTAACATTTGCAGGAAATCCACCACATTTATAGAGTTATTGATAATTTCTAGTTGGGTTCCAAATGGGTTCATATTTGTATGGACTTCACCGCATCCGGACAGGAAATCACTGATCTGTGCTTACTAATGCATAGTGCCTTATACTATACTGAGTGGAATATATTGGACACAATGATGTTTTTTATCTAGTAAACTAACCCCCAAGTGCCCTTATCAGTACCTTTATATATCATGTGAAATCATCAATTACAAGATTTGACATGGAAAAGTGAGCTGCTGTAACTATTTCTTCTGTATTGATCGCTTTTCCTTTAATGTCCACATATCTGTTTATTAAATTAAATACCAATAATTGAATATATTTAATAACCACTTTCTTACATCTATGTATTTAACTATTGTCAGATGCGGAAAAAAATGAAGACAAGTATTCAAGCTTGTTATTTTTGTGGTTTTTTCTGTTTTGGGAGAACTGGAAAACTTACTCGATGGTATTTGGAAGTCATGTCTCTATGATTGACCTTAAGATGTTAGAGATGCAATATATGTGTTCCACCGTTATAATGCAACTATATGTTACTTGATAATATTTATGAAATCCTTCTTTGATATCCTTATTCAGGTTTCTACATGAAGATGTTTATGCAGATTTATAATTTATTTATAATTACAAAACTGATAATGGCTATATATTTCTATTCAACAGTTGTGGAATAGATACAGATCCGTGAATCTTAATGAATCAGGCAAGATAATAGTCTCTCAAGCTTCCAGCTATTCAACTGCAGTTTTATAGCAGGAACGTGTGCCAAAGCTGTGTGTCACCTTCTTGATGTAGTAAAGAAGAGGTTTCAGGTATG
Organism: Iris pallida; assembly: GCA_029216955.1. Classification (NCBI taxonomy): domain Eukaryota; kingdom Viridiplantae; phylum Streptophyta; class Magnoliopsida; order Asparagales; family Iridaceae; genus Iris; species Iris pallida. Next base: position 4,977,099 of record JANAVB010021798.1, read on the forward strand.
AACCTAGCTTCCAAACTTTAAATGCTTTAGGCCTAGTTTGGATTGCAGTTATGTTCCTCTCATTTGCCAAACGCCCATTCCCTGGATGCTAGTTGGGTTGTATTTTGGGAACGACCATTTGACCCCGAAACATCCGTACAAATGAAAAACATTTTGCTAGCCCCTTTCATATTGACAACAAATGGAGTCCCGGATGAATCATAACTGCAATCCAAACAGGCCCTTAATCTCACATCTCTTGACCAAGTCACAAGGACCCATATCTTAAGGTGTACTTTAAAGCTGAGCGAGAATCCTAAAAGTGTAATGACTCTTCCAATTTGGCAAAGGATCTGATATACAAATTCCAACGAGAATGTAGCAATATGTTCTTGGAGGAAGTGGATTTTGCTAAGCATGGAAAGGTTTATAAGATCTTCTCTAATCTACTTTTTTTTTTCTATTTGGCAAATGTGAGATAGTAACTTCAATATCTTGATGGATTGCAGATTTCTGTTAACGAATATGCACTTTGGTAGCGGATGCTATATAAAAAAAGAATATATATCAGTTGATGGTGGCAAGAGTTTGACATGTTTTAAGATATCAGAAGATTTTTGTGTCGTACATGTCATATGAGAGAGAGCAAGATCAAAGTAGGTGTACTACAGAAGTTGGGCCATCCATCAGTTTATCTAGGAGGGAGTTTGATGGTGCTTGATTTTAAATTGTCCTAGTTTTATTTTGAATATTAGGAACTAGAGATGAATGTTATCATATGCTCTACTTTTCAATAATTTTGAACTATTTTAATTTTCTTGTGAATATTTGTGACTTGTGCAAAGCTTTAGTTGCTTTTTCTCTTGTAGTGATGTTTATATTGCTGTTTGTAAGGAAAGTTTTGACTGTTGTCTGTTTAAAATAATATATTAAGGTGTTATTTGTTTTAAAAGAGTAACATTGTGGATCTATGGAAGAGTTTTTTTTATGTGTTAATAAATTTATCAAATGTTCTCTCATTTACTGTTGTGTTTAAGCTATTACTTCATTTTGTTTCATCAGCCCTACTTGATTTAGAATAGTAAAAAAAAGGTAATGGATGAATATAGTATGTTGTATCTATATTCTTGATATCATCATTTATTGTGCTATTTTCAAAAATCTGATTGTAGCAGCACTTATTATGTGTTCCCATGTTCAGTTAAGATATCATTAGATTTAATTATGCTTCAAACTAAAAATTGGAACGCAAAAATAAAATTGAAAAATAAACAGGAACGTTAATAATGTGTTGCAAACATAGCCATATGGATAATGCAAAAGTGTTGCAAATTATATTTTGGAACGAGCTGAAAGCGTTTCAAAATGCCATTTCGAAACGTTTTAAAGATGTTCCAAAAAATAATTTAGAAACACATTTTATATGTTCCAAAATCTAATTTTGGAACTCCTTATAACTGTTCCAAACTAAATATAGGAACGCTTTAGAACTGTTCCAAATATTGCAACGCCACTTTTAGGAACGGTTATGATATGTTCCTAAAATTATTAGGAACATATAAAAACTGTTCCAAAATACCTTTTTTGGTGTAGTGAAATATGAAAGTTGTAGCTCTTTGTCTTAGCTTTCCAAATCTTTTTGAATTACCTCAATTGCATATAGGAGGAGAAAAGTATACCCATTTTGGTTAAATATTTTCCTACTTGGTCTGGGTGCATTTCATACGCTGTAACTAGATCAGGGGGCACATCACTCACATACACCTCCAGATGCTTGGCTTTTCCATGTGCCTGAAGAGGGTGTAAATGTGAACATCTACTCATACAATCTACGTAATATGATCATTCACAAATGTAGATCAGGGGAGATGACTACCACACATAACGTACCCCTCACAGGGTATACTTGTGCTATGATCACCATCAACTACTAATGTTACAAAACTGTGGCCCCACCACAAAGACTATCTGTGTTCCAGTGACCGCAATCTGTTGTACCTGTCCAACATCATCTCAGAAAGAAGGTGCCAATCGAAGACGAGGATGAACTCTTGGTCGCCTCGTACCACATCATCTCCAGTTTCCCTTCTCCCAAGAGAAATATAAAAACTAATAACCCTCCGGCCTCATCTAGTAAGAGCCGACCGAAAGGAATAAAGCAATCATCCCTACAGTCGGGGTATTCCAGAATACCCAATCAAAAGTGAAGACTGCATCAACAGTGCAGGCTGGGGTAAGAAGAGGACATCTGTCAGTGAACTGGCACTGACGCAATTGGAGGTAGCCGACTCTGGGATTCAGAGGAGGAAGCCCTGGTGTTGACCTTACCGCAAAAAAATGAGGCTGAAAGTGAAATGTCAACCGTTCCGTCTACGTCAGCCCACGTTATGCCTATTTATATGATAAGGGGTAGAAATGAAGAAGAATGAGATGCTTCGGCTCCGGATCTCGTGCATCGCATGGATACCATGGAGACGGGTCATAAAACTCTCTCCACCTCCATGCAAGCTTTGACACAGGTCATGTTCGACATCCGGAACACCTTGGCTGCCCAACCTCTGCTAAGGGCCCCTACATCCACCAGTCCCGACCCAGGAACCAATGGGGAATCGAATGTACCACCTCAGCAGGTGCCTTCGGGACGAATTATCATACTTTGCCTCGATCGTCCGCTTCCTTGGGAGCCGATCATCATACCTTCCCCCGGTCATCTGCTCCTGCCTCTACTGAGGAATTGATCGAGCAGGTGAGAGCTACGCGCTCTGGTAGAGGCTAAGGACAAACATGAGGAGCGTCAAAAGCTCGGGATCCAACAGCCTTACCCTCTTGAATGGAACAATGTGGTTTATCCCCCCAAGTATAAACTACAGTCGCTGATACCATTCGATAAAAAGGAGTCACCTCGTCGGTATCTAACCTATTTCTACTCTATGATGGGGCATTTGCAAAAGGATGATGCCTTGGTCACAAGTCTCTTCAATGGGCATTGAAGGGGGTGGCCTATGAATGGTTCTGTAGCCTCCTTTATAATTGTGTATCCTTCTTCGAGGATCTAAAGCATCTCTTTCTTTCTCGATTCCATGACGGTGGAATGGACATGACAATGTCTTCCCTCATGGAAATCACCCAGAAGGAAAAAAGACAGTTCGAGCCTATATCGAGCGCTTTTGTCAAGCATGTCTAAGGCTACCTCCTGGTATTCCTGTGCTAGTGCTGATGGATTCCTGCCGCAAGAAAATGGCACCGATAGTTAAACTTTGTGTCGACTCCACCCAATACACCGACTGGACCGCGCTCATTATCAGTGCTGAAAGCATCGAAATAAAGGCCCGAGATGCACACCTCTTGGGAGTTTGCTTTCCTACGTTCGACGACAAGGGAAAACGCCCTGCAAGCAAGAATAACAGTGGGCGCGAGTCCAAGAGAAAGAAGGCATTGACTGTGAATACCTCTAAGGATGCGTCGGCTCCCAATCAAAATCCACCAGCCCTACCACGACAGAAGTATGTCTACTCCTTCAATGATGAAGACACTTTGCAGCTTCATCAGACCTCCAACTCAAAACTGCTACATACTAAAGAACTGCATCCAACCTTTAATGCTAATGTCCTCTCCCTCGGCTATGAGGACAAGACAGTCTCGACGAATATGGTGTCCCTTCAGTTTGGCCCTCTGCAGCCAACTGAGGCTCAAGATGGCATCGTCTCCATACCAATGGTGACAATGAAAGTAACCAATCTTTCACCAACTCATGACAACGTGAGTGGAATGGTGCCACTCACTACAGCCCAGGGCGAGATCATGTGGGTTCACCCAGATCTAGCTCCCGAGCTGACTCAATCGGTGGTATACCCTACAACCAAAACCAAAGGCAAGAAAACCAAGTCTTGTCTAATGGTCAATGCCTCCTCTGAAGAAGCCCTGCTGGTGACGACAGTGTCAAGGCGGAACACTCAACAAGAGGAGGCTCCAACTGAAGAAGCGCCTCTTGCCGCTTCAAGAGAGGGTCCATCCCAACCTACGACAGGTGATAAACAAAAGCAAAATGAGGCACATTTTGACAAGCCTCTACGAAAAGATGGTGCTTTGGGGTTGACTAAACCCCACAACTTCGACATATGGGCACAGCTTGCCAATACGTCGGCTCAACTATCCCTATTTGAGCTTCTTCGATCCTCTAAAGATACTCAAGATGCTCTTTGTAAAGCACTGGAGGATGCCGAGTCTTTTATAAGCCAGGTCCCACAACCTGAAGAAGACCCAGCTGCATATCCATACTGCCATAGTGCAGGAATGATCATCCCTAATATTAAGTTCACTCAACAGGACATGCTACTCAAGAATAACAGGCACAACAGGCTGTTGTATTGCACAGGTTGCATTGGCGCCATCAAGGTGGACCAGATACAAATCGATCCAGGGTCTTCTCTAAGCATCATCCCTCGGACTTTGCTCCAAAACATGGGGATACCGATGCACCAGTTGACTGCATCCAATACTACCATCAGCGGCTTCAATGCTGGAAAGAGTTATCCTTTGGGCAAGATCTATCTAAAGTGCCACATTAGGGATCTTCAGACGGAGGTGACCATCTATGTCATCCATGCCAACATCTCCTACAATGTCTTGCTGGTACGTCCATGGATACATGAGTACATGGTCTGGCCGTCCACCCTCCATTAGTGCATAAAATACGTAGCTAGCAAAGGCAACTTCAGGACGAAGTTCGTTGATGTCGATCCCTTCAGAGGAATCAAGGCATTCTTCACTGACTCCGATCTGTATAAACTAATCCATCTGGACGATGATGCCAACGACGTTGATGATAAGGCAAAAGCCAAAGCAGTTACAGAAAAGCCACTAAAAGTACAACTCAAAGAGAAACCTCCCCAAGTGTCGGCTCCCCTCGTAGCTAAGTTGCAAGGATAGGCTTCGGCCCCTCTAACCCTCAAACTCCCAGGCAGGGCCCAGGAGCCTATCAGAGTCAGACTTCTAAGAAGGTCTCCAGAAACTACTCTGGCCAAGACGTCAGCTCCGCTGGTGGCCAAGATACGGCAAAAGGCTCCTGCACCTCCTCCAAAGGCTGTTCTAGTTCTAACAGATGAAGAGCTAGGAGATTACATATCTGCCAATATTGAGGCACCCTCTTTGGATGATATAATTCTTCGGGACAAGGTCCCTTATTTTATCAATAAAAGGCTGTCTTTAAACTACTCTAATATTTCACATTGAATGCTATGTATACTTTAGATAATGCCTTAGAAGCATTACAAATGCAAGTAATGACTGTCAATAACATAAATTGGGTTGTCCCGTACTGAGAAGTCTGCTATATAGGCCCGTCCTAAAATAAGGACAAAAAACCTATCATATTTGGCAAGGTCGAACGTCATCAGGACCTCCGTCTAGCCGACCTGGAGCCCGATAACGGCAAAATACAAATATACCTTTATACTAATCAAGCAAAGTATCTCATCCAAAAGATGGGTTACGACTTGAATAGCGATAAAGGCTTAAACTACGGGAAAAGTCGATGCCTTCCTTTGAGACTCCCCATTCCAAAGGGGAAGCCTCTAGACTACTGCTACCGTAATCGACGGAGGGTAGGCTACATTGTGCCTTCGACAACCCCAAAGAGTTTGGAGACTGAGGCAGTAGTGCATTCCCACTCATCTGAAGCTTCAACTTAGGATTCTGATACCAGCATCGACCCAATCTTCAAGAAATTATTGGCAGCCAACATGAAATCCACACATCCTTTAGAGGAAGAAGACGATCAGACACCAGAATTCTTCGAGGAAGAACATTGGACATCCTCGAGGGGGGTCTGTCAGTGATGGCCCCCACCTCTGTGCCAAGTTACATAGGCCCACGTGTCATACTTAAAGAGAAATGATGGCCGGGTAGCAGGGGAGCACAGAGCCCCCTATGCAGTGTCTCGTTCACAGTGTGCATGTCCAGTTTTGACACGGACACAGCATGAAGTCACCTCAGAGTTAGGGTTTTGTGTTCCTTTCTTATAGGGCTACAAATCCCTTCAAATAGAATTTTAAATTAGAAATATTAATTCCTATCAAGCATTTCATTGAACACCAATTCAAAAACACCGATACGTGTCTGATACGGACACAAAATGGACACGAATTTCTACCAAACTTGGGCTACACCTAGGGGAACCCTAAATGGATGCATCTATGTAAAAAAATCAAGAATTTATTAGGGTTTTTCGGGTTTTACCTATTGAGAGTTCAAACTCAATGTAAAGGGCTCCGAAATGAGAAGTTCCCTTCCTCAAGCGATGTCCAATTGAGCTCCACTTCTTGCAAGCAAGCCCCCACTAGCCTCTACTTCTGAAATGGATCCAAATACAAGAGAGTAGCCTCAATTTGGGGTCAATTTGGATAAAGATGGAAGAATTTGGGGAAGAACAAGTTAGGGTTCTTTGTAGGTGTTAAAAGAGGCAAGGTTTTTCTAAAGGATACTTTATAGGAGGGGGGATTACTATTGTGGCTGCCACTAGATGAATTAGGGTTAGGTTTAGATGTATATGAGTGGCTAAGGTTCCTCCACCTAATTTCAAGTCCTCCTATTGGTCCAATTAGTCCTAAGGCTTTCTTTTTCACAAATATCCTAAGGAGAAAATATCATATTTAGAAATATCTAGATATTGTTAAGCTTGTCACTTAGTAGGTTATCCTAATCAAGATTCTATGCTCAAGGCTAATCTAGATTAGGCTAAGATTCTAGGTCAAGTCTCAACTAAACAAATAGCACATATTTAATTAATAAAATTTCAAAATCACCAAAAATTCAAAATGACCAAAATACCCTCAAGCCAAAAATATGGTAGTGACAAGTCTAACCTCCTTAAAAGAATTTCGTTCTCAAAATTGAAAGGCAAAACTAAACTGGTGAAGGATAGAAAATCATACCTCAAGGTCCAAAAAGATAAGTATATCGCTCGCGCATCTCATCCTCCCACTCCCAGGTAGACTCTCCTGGAGAATGATGCCTCCATGCTACACGAACCAAGGGTATCGTTTGGTTCCTTAGTACCTTCTCTCGTCGATCCAAAATCTCCACAGGCTGCTCTGGATAGCTAAGAGTTGGTCCTACCTCGATCTCCGAATGATCGAGTATATGGCTAGGGTCCGCCACGTACCGTCTCAACTGCGACACGTAAAATACGTTGTGGACTCCCACTAATGCAGGTGGCAAATCTAGCCTGTAAGCCACGTCACCGACTCTTTCGCTGATAACGAAAGGTCCGATGAGGCGCGGGCTAAGCTTTCCACCTCCACCAAAATGTATGGTACCACGTGTCAGAGATATCCTCAGAAAAATCAGATCTCCAACCTAATCACAAACAAGGTCTCAAATTAACTATAAAAATCAAACATGATCAATAAAATCACAAAACAACAAACCTACTTCTAATCCTATCTCTAAGTTGTGTAGGAACGAAATCGTAAAGCGCAATACTCTAGAGGGCGGTGAATAGAGTTGGCAGCGAAATAATGCTAATTAAAAATTATTAGCAGTAAGATCACAGAATAATAATCACAACTAAATAACGTAAAGGCAGAGATAAGAAAGCAAATACAAAGACAACGATGTATACTGGTTTTCCTCTGTTGAGGACTAGTCCAGTCGGAAGAACTCTTGCTACCAGTTGAATCCACTATTTGCAAAACCGCAAGTTTTCTTACGAAGTCCTTGCAACTTCTACAACGCGAGCTTTGATACGAAAAACTCGTCCAACTTCAATTTTGAAGAGGTATTCTTCTATCAAGTCTCAGATTACAATCACTCTGAAACTTCTAGACCGCACCGTACTGGCAAATCGACTAGAGGATTGTAACTGGCTTGGGATCTGAAAATTAAAGCTCGAGAAAAACTCTTTGTAAGATAGTAGGCTTTAAATAGAGAGAAGATTGAAATTGAATGAGTGAGTTAAAATGATCGAAATTCTTCTCTATTTATAGGAGTTCCAAAGACAGAATTCTGGCAGAATTCGGGCAGAATTCGGGCAGAACTCGATGAGCAAATCTCGATCAAATTCGCAACTACAGGAGGACCAAGTTTCAACGAATTCAAAAATCAAAACGGCCACTAACCGAACTCTGGCCGAACTCTGGCCGAGTTCTGTCCGGGTTTGGTTAGGGTTTTTCAAAATAGATTTTGGAGAATTTTGAAAACCTTTTTGGAGCTTTTGTAAATACGAATGTTTTTCAAAACTAAAGACATTTTAAAAATATTTTGAAATCATTTTGGAATAGCCTATTTGCCAGTACGACTCGGTGTACAATGTATTTCTAGACTTAATAAAATAAAAGATTATATTGCTCAAAGAAATACAGACTCGAACAAGCAAACAACGCTTCGGTCTTGAACTGAGTAGATAGCCGTTCTAGATCATGTCCAAGAGTCCGAGATATCCTGACTATCTCCATATATCGAGACAAAGTTTGATGAATTATTAAAATTAGTTTGACCATATGACCAATAGGCCAACAATCTCCCCTATTTTAATAATTGACAAACTATAAATGATATAACATCTTTTGAGATAAGATACCACAAAAATTGTTCAAAATTGTTCAATCCATGTATTATTCTCAAAACAAAATGTTAGATCCTTTTCTCCCCCATTGTCACTTAGCAAAATAATTATGAAGAAATAGGCTCCCCCGTAATTAATGCATAAGCTACAACAGTGAAGAAACACAAGAAAATAATATCTCATGCAGTGAGAATATACAAGACATAACAGAGAAGTATTTCACAGGCAGTTTATAATATAGAAGCAGATAAAGATGCTATAAAGAATAAATAAACTGATATGAAAGATAAACTACGCATCCCATAAAAATAAAATGATGTTCAAGCGACATCAAGAAATATCCAGTACAAGTCCTCAAAAAAAACTGATAATAAAAGCTAAAAAGAATGAAACTTCGAATGTCGGAGCATTTCCAAGTGTACAGTAGACAATATACTAAGTCTCAAAATCAGCTAATACATCATCATCACATCTCCTCATCATCCTCCTCATCATCATCAGCTGCAGCACCACCATGTCCAGAAGGACCAGCTCTAGAAGTACCAGCACCAGAGATACGAGGAGTGGCGCCAGTGTAAAACTCACCGACATAGTCTCGAGGAAGGGCACGAGCAGTACGATACCAATCATAAGCGTTACCGGGCTAAAAGTAGGCATGAACAGCCTCATCCTCACAGCGGTAACGAGAAAAGCTGGATCTCTAGGAATAGAACCGGCAGAATGTCCAAGCTGAGCAAATCGGAGATCAGCTAGAGAATTCGCTATCGCCTGATAACGAGTGACATCGCAGAACTCACGTTCGCGGGCCATATTCGTCATCGAGACGTGTAAATCAGAAAGATGCTGGTGTATGCCATCAAAGGTCATGGCATACCGCTGAGTAGGTGGAGGAGGTGGAGCAGTAGGAAGAGCAGCAGCAGTCATACTACGACGAGATAGCTTAAGAAACTTGGGCTCAGGGTCTTCAGTACAAGTTGACAGATCAATATCAAAATGCTGAAAGATGCGTGGGAGAATCATCGCATAAGAGAGATTTTTATCTCTTGCACGACAACGTCCCATCATCTGGATAATAGTCTTAGGGGCAGAAAAGGGAATCCTTTTAAGAATATGATACATAGCAGACAGCTCAAGTGATGTGACATCATCCTTTGAAGTAGACTTCGGAAGGAGAGTGGAGTAGATGATGTGATGCAATTGATAACTAAACAAGTTCAAGTTATTGGCCTTGAACTTTCCAGAGCGAACTCGATCAGGGGCACAGAGTTCAGCTTTGAAACTAGCAAGTGTCGTGACGTCGGGGAAATCAAATTCAGTGATATCATCAAGCGGTGCACCTTCGTTAGAAATACTAAGGACTTCTGCTAAGAGGACATCATTGAACTCGATATCTAGTCTGCCAATACGAGTACTTACGTCAAACGTATTTAGTACGATATTACAATAGAAAAGTCTAATGGCATTAGTAGCTACCGGGAAATAAAGTTTAGCAAAGTGTTGTAACCCTAATGCTTCAAAATAAGGGTGGTGATCTAGAAACACAGTCCATTTGATAGGAGCGCCTGTGCATATGGATCTTATAGAAAAGTCTCCATACCATAGAAGGGCTTGATCTAGGGTTTGAAAATAAAACCCGTCGAACGCGCCATCGCTCGATTGAACTGGCAAAAAGCGGGAATCCGTATGTGGATTTGAAGATGATCCTTCGTCACTAGGATTGGTCGCCTTCTTCCTCTTGAAGGGGTTGAATCCCTTAGGCATTGTACAAATAAAGTAAATACGCACGAATTTGAAAAGAGGAGAAATACGGAGTTATACCTCCCGAGATTCAAGTATGCTGTAGAGGACAACGATCTCCGCACGAATCCAAAATTTGGATGTATTTTACCACGTAGATTGGGAGAAACGAAGTGGTGAAGAACTAGGGTTAGGAGAGCTTCGCGCGGCTGCTGTTGCTGTGGAAGAGGTTTTAGAAGCAATAAATAAGAAGAGGCTCTCGGGTTCTGGTTATATAACCAGATACCACTAACCGAACTCAGGCCGAATTGGATCCGAACTCTGGCCGAATTTGCCTAGGGGTTCTGTTAGTTGGTTTGGGCCACTTTTTTTTTTTCATTGACTCATTTCAAAAATTTAATTCAAAGATTAGTAATTTCAACCTTCAATTAATATAATTAATATTATTTTATAGATTAAATTTTGTTACACAGCGACTGTCTCAGATTATCTGTAGGAGTACTGTCCCAGCTGACGGAGGTTCACCGGGGAACGCTTACATACCCCTTCGCTTCAACCGTAGTTGTAGTGACAGACATACTCTTTATTGGCTTGTCTCTAACACAGTTTTTGTATATTAAAATATAATCATAAAACAAAATTAATTAACATTATTGACGTCCAAAATTCCTAATTCTCGACGTAAATAATTGAAACAATCTTCTTCTAGAGGTTTTGTGAAGATGTCAGCTAATTGATTCTCAGTGTCTATGTATACAAGGTCAATATCTCCATTCTGATGATGATCTCTAAGAAAATGATGTCGGATCTCGATATGCTTAGTACGAGAGTGACATACTGGATTCTTACTCAAATTAATTATGCTCGTGTTGTCACAAAAAATGGGAATGTGTGTGAAAAATAAATCATAGTCTTCCAAGGTTTGTGTCATCCACAAAATCTGAGCACAACAACGTCCTGCAGCAATATACTCAGCCTCTGTTGTTGATAGGGTTACAAAATTTTGCTTTTTACTAAACCATGAGACTAAAGCCTTGCCTAAGAAATGACATGTGCCGCTGGTACTTTTTCTATCAACTTTGCATCCAGCAAAATCTGCATTCGAGTAACCAATAAGGTCAAAGGACTTGGTTTTGGGATACCATAAGCCAACAGAAGAAGTGTCCTTAAGGTATCGAAAGATACGCTTAACTGCGCATAGATGTGATTCCTTTGGATTAGCTTGAAAACGTGCACACAGACAAACACTAAACATAATATCTGGACGACTAGCAGTTAAATAAAGTAAACTACCGATCATACCTCGATACTTACGTGTGTCGACAGGCTTGCCTTGTTCATCAATATCAAGCTTTGTTGAAGTTGCCATTAGAGTGCCAATAGGTTTGACATTGTCCTGATCAAACTTCTTTAGCAAATCATTTGTGTACTTGGCTTGATTTATGAATGTCCTATTGTCAGTTTGTTTGATTTGCAGTCCGAGAAAGAATTTCAGCTCTCCCATCATGCTCATCTCAAACTCATTCTGCATACACTTAGAGAATTCTTGACAAAGAGATTCATCAGTAGATCCAAATATAATATCATCAACATAGACTTGTATTAAGAGAAGCTTGCCATTAAAAGACTTGATAAAAAATGTAGTGTCAACCTTGCCCTTTAAAAAACCGTTGTCAAGTAGGAAAGAGCTTAGACGATCATACCAAGCACGAGGGGCTTGTTTTAAACCGTACAAAGCTTTCTTCAACTTGAAAACATGATCAGGGTTTTTAAAATCTGTGAAACCTGGAGGTTGTGCTAATAAATTTCTTCTTTTATAAAACCATTTAAAAATGCACTCTTGACATCCATTTGAAATAATTTGAAATTATGAAAATATGCAAATGCACATAACATGCGAATAAATTCTAATCTCGCAACTGGGGCATAAGTCTCATCGTAGTCGATACATTCTTCCTGATTGTATCCTTGAGCTACGAGTCGAGCCTTATTGCGAGTCACTAAACCATTCTTGTTCAGTTTATTTCGGAATACCCATCGGGTGCCAATGACCGGATGATCAATAGGCTTGGGAACAAGTTCCCAAACTTGATTTCGTTCAAATTGGTTTAATTCCTCTTGCATAGCATCTATCCAAAAATTATCACTACATGCTTCATCAATATTTTTGGGTTCAAACTGAGATACAAAAGCAACACAAGAAGCTATATTTTTATTAGAGGAGCGAGTACTTACACCTTTGGTAATCTCACCAATTACCAAATCCTTTGGATGATCAGCCGTGAACTTCAATCTTTTTGGCAGACTCCGAAGGTAGCTAGTTCCTGGATCTTCTCTAGGAGGATCAGCTGGTGCTTTGTTGGGTACATTGAGATCTTCATCATTGTCATCGATTGACGTTTGATTTAGTTCATCAAAGGTGACATTGATCGACTCTTCGATGATCATAGTTCTTTTATTGAAGACTCTGTATCCTTTGCTTTTGCCCGTATAACCTAAAAATATACCTTCATCGGCCTTTTCGTCAAACTTTTCCAAATTATCTTTAGTATTAAGAATAAAACATTTACAACCAAATATTCTAAAATATAAAACTGATGGAATTCTATCAAACCATAACTCCAATGGAGTCTTCTTCGATTTGGGTCGAACTAGAACTCTATTGAGAACAAAAGAAGCTGTATTGACAGCTTCAGCCCACAAATACTTGGGTAGACTAAACTGGTTTAACATTACTCTGGCCATTTCGGATAGAGTTCTGTTCTTACGTTCCATAACTCCATTTTGTTGTGGAGTCCTAGGGCTGGAGAATTCGTGTATAAAATCGTGTGTGTCATAAAATTGCTCAAACTCTACATTCTCGAATTTGCCTCCATGATCGCTTCTAATACGAGTGATCATGTAACCTTTTTCATTCTGTACTTTCTTGCAAAAGGTGACAAATTCCGATAATACATCGTTTTTGCGTGTCAGAAAATATACCCACGTGTATCAAGAATAATCATCTCCAATTACAAAAGCATATAGCATACCTCTGAGACTAGCAACTCTGCTAGGACCAAATAAGTCAATATGTAGTAATTGTAGAGGTCTAGTAGTACATACAGCATTTACTGACTTAAAAAAGGATCGAGTAGCTTTGTTCTTTCACCTTGACTGCATACCGTACCCTTCTTGAATGTAATGTCCGGTAAACCGCATACTAGCTTCTTTGTGGATAATCTGGAAATAGTATCCATATTTGCATGACCGAGTCTCATATGCCACAGATGACTCTCATCACTTTTAGCCATTAAATATCTACCTGAAATGTTAGTATCTTCCAACAAATAGAAAATATATATATTATCTTCTCTAATACCTGCAAATATAGTATTACCAGTTGAACTATCAATAATAGTACATTTGTCTTTTACGAAGTTAATACCATAACCGTGATCAGCTAAATGGCTTATGCTGAGCAGATTATGTTTTAATTCAGTAACAAGACAAACATCTTTAATTACTGGATAAGGAGCTTTACCAATATCACCAATACCGATTATATATCCTTTTAAATTATTGCCGAAGGAGACATATCCTTCTTTATTCCTCTTCGACAGTGTTGCGAATAATGAAACGTCACCGGTCATATGCCGTGAACAACCGCTGTCGAGGATCCATTTGCTTTTAGCATGTGAAAGGTGTTCCACCTACAAAATAATTTGTAGATGAAACTTTTGGTACCCATTTCTTGTAGGGACCTAAAATGTTAGCTTTTTGTATCCTTGCATAAATATTTAAATCAACAAGCTTTCTGATTCTACATGCAGGAGAAATATGACCAGTGTGGCCACAATAATGACATTGTGCATGTTGAGTGTTGAAAGCTGAGTGGTGTGCATGGTTGGTAGGTTTAGATTTTTTAGTATAGAAGAAAGCATACCTATAATCCTGTTTGGGCTTAACCTTTTGGGGTAAAGGTTTGATATGGTTAGGTCTGACAGTGTTTGGTTTAGGAATGTTCCGATTATTCGGTAAGTGACACGTGTTAGGGTAGGAAGCAGCAGTCTCAGGCTGTTTTCCTAAACTAATTTCCAATCTTTTGGAAGTGTCATACAACTTAGTATAGTCAGAAGTGAGTGCTTCCATTCTGACTTGTGCACTTTGAAGACTTTTCTTCTCTTTAGAAAGTTCTTCTTTCAGTTGGTCAATAACCTTGTCTTTTTCTTTGGATGACTTGGTAGTCTCGTGTAATAAGAGCTTAATAGAAGAAAGCTCACCAGACTCACTAACATTATCTTTAACCTTAACTAGTAGGTCGGTAAGTCTTCCTATTTCATCTTTGTACTCTTTGAGTACCTTCTTAGAGGTCTGATATTTGCTACGCAGTTTCCTGTAATCACTTATCAGTTCACTGAAGGCTTCTCCTAATTGCTCAAAGGGGAAGTCATCATATGTATCAACGATAGGTTCAGAGAGTACCTGATCGGATGCCATAAAGCATACATTTGCAGTGTCTTCTGATTGTTCGTCTTCTGAGTCGCTGGCTTCACTTTCATGCCATATGCTGGTGTTGGCATACTTCCGAGATGTTGATCTCTTCAGGTTCCTTTTCTCGTATCTGTTGCTCTTCTTGCTTATTGATGTATTTATAGGACAGTCCTTTTTTATGTGTCCTTTCTTCTTGCAGCCGTATCAGACAGCGTCATCTTGATACCAGCTGTTGTCGCCATTGTTCTCTTTTGTCTTCTTTTCATATCTCAAGAATCTTTTGAATTATCTTGCAAGGAGTGCTTGATCTTCAGCATCAGATTCACTGTTGTCTGAATCATCTTCAGCAGATCTTTTGTGCTGAGCCTTGAAAGCGATCGTCTTCTCCTCTGGTGCAAGCTCTTCAAAGTCTTGCAGCTCTAGTTCATGAGTGAGTAGCTTACCCATAAGTACTTCAAGTGTCATGGTAGTGAGGTCGTTTCCTTCAAAGATTGCAGTAGCCTTCGGAATCTAGTTCTTTGTAAGTGCTCGCAGGAGTTTGCGAATCTTTTCATGGTTACTGTAATCTTTGCCTAGGGAGGACAAAGGATTTACAATATCCAAGAATCTTTCGAACATCTGAGTAACTGTTTCGTTGGGCTTCATCTTGAACACCTCATACTCTTGTGTAAGTCTGCTGACCTTTGATTCTTTGACTTGAGTTTTGCCCTCATGTGTGACTTCAAGAAGTTTCTATACTTCATTTGCAGTTGTGCAGATAGACACCCTGTTGAATTCAGTTCTGTCTAAAGCACAAAATAAAGTGTTAATAGCACGTGCATCAAGACTGGCCTTTTTTTCTTTTTCTGTATATCTGTTATGGGGTTTTTCAGTTAAAACACCATCAACATTTATACAAGGTGCTTTTGATATCCATCAATAACAATAGACCATAAATCAAAATCAAAAGATTTCAGAAAGAAACTCATACGTGTTTTCCAATAAGTGTAGTTTGTGCCGTCAAACAGTGGAGGTCTGTTTGTGGCTTGGCCTTCACTTGTGAATTTCACAGTTGCCATGTGTAAAGCTGTGATCTATATAAAATTTAATATAACTGTTGTTTTACCTTGCTTTACCTGTATAACCTGCTCTGATACCAATTGTAGGAACGAAATCGTAAAGTGCAATACTCTAGAGGGGGGTGAATAGAGTTGGCAGCGGAATAATGCTAATTAAAAATTATTAGCAGCAAGATCACAGAATAATAATCATAACTAAATAATGTAAAGGTAGAGATAAGAAAGCAAACGCAAAGACAGCGATGTATACTGGTTTTTCTCTGTTGAGGACTAGTCCAGTCGGTAGAACTCTTGCTTCCAGTTGAATCCACTATTTACAAAATCGTAAGTTTTCTTACGAAGTCCTTACAACTTCTACAACGCGAGCTTTGATACGAAGAATTCGTCCAACTTCAATTGTGAAGAGGTATTCTTCTATCAAGCCTCTGATTACAATCACTCTGAAACTTCTAGACCGCACCGCACTGGCAAATCGACTAGAGGATTGTAACTGGCTTGGGATCTGAAAATTAAAGGTCGAAAAAAACTCTTTGTAAGACAGTAGGCTTTAAATAGAGAGAAGATTGAAAGTGAATGAGTGAGTTAAAATGATCGAAATCCTTCTCTATTTATAGGAGTTCCAAAGACAGAATTCTGGCAGAATTCGGGCAGAACTCGATGAGCAAATCTCGGTCAAATCCGCAACTGCAGGAGGACTAAGTTTCAAGGAATTCAAAAATCAAAACGGCCACTAACCGAACTCTGGCCGAACTCTGACAGAACTCCGAGTTCTGTCAGGGTTTGGTTAGGGTTTTTCAAAATAGATTTTGGAGAATTTTGAAAACCTTTTTGGAGCTTTTGTAAATACGAATGTTTTTCAAAACTAAGGACATTTTAAAAACATTTTGAAATCATTTTGGAATAGCCTATTTGCCAGTATGACTCGGTGTACAATGTATTTCTAGACTCAATAAAATAAAAGATTATAATGCTCAAAGAAATACAGACTCGAACAGGCAAACAACGCTTCGGTCTTGAACTGAGTAGATAGCCGTTCTTGATCATGTCCAAGAGTCCGATATATCCTGAGTAGCTCCATATATCGAGACAAAGTTTGATCAATTATTAAAATTAGTTTGACCATATGACCAATGGGCGAACAAGTTGTACCTCAAACTCCAACGACCTACGGTGGCTATCGGCCCAATGCCGATGTCTGTCCTGTGCCACGCGAAGTCGATCTCTGATGTGCTTCACTTTTTCGGCTGCATCCACAACCATCTCAGGTCCCAATAAAGCTCGCTCTCCAACGTCATCCCAAGACAAGGGTGTACGATATCTACGCCCGTACAATGCCTCGAACGGTGACATCTCAATGCTGGCCTGAAAACTATTGCTGTATGCAAACTCCAATAAGTACAGGTGATCCTCCCAGAAACCTCCAAAATCTAAGACACAGGTCCGCAGTATATCCTTGAATGTCTGAATAGTCCTCTCTGACTGTCCGTCCGTTTGAGGGTGGTATGCAGTACTAAACTTGAGCTGAGTGTCCAAACTAATCTACAGACTCTGCCAGAAATGGGAAGTAAAGCGACTATCCCGACCTGAGACAATGCTTACCGGAACTCCATGAATCCTGACAATCTGCCACATATACATCTTTGCTAGCTTCTCGGTAGACAAATCCACCTTGAATGGCAAAAAGTGAGCTGATTTGGTCAACCTATCTACGATGACCCAAATTGCATCTTTCCCTCCTTGCGTACGCGACAATCCCGAAACAAAGTCCATCGTGATCTGCTCCTACTTCCACTCTGGAATGGGCAACGGCTGCAACATACCTCATGGCCTCTGTCTCTCTGCCTTCACCTGCTAGCAGACCAAACATCTAGCGACGAAGCGTGCTACCTCCCGCTTCATCCCACACCACCATACATGCTCCCTCAGATCCCTATATATCTTGTTTGCACCTTGATGCATAGAGTACTAAGATCGGTGGGCCTCCTGCATAACTTGCTCCCGAAGCTCTACACTGGGCATACACAGTCTGGAACCGTGCCTCAATGCGCCATCCTCTGCAATGGTGAACTCCTCATCCACCAATACTGCTCGAGCCTGCTTTCGGATGCACCGCAGAGTAACATCGTCGAACTGAGTCGACTTGATCCTCTCTATCAAGTTCGACTTAATTTGTAGACCCCACATCTGTATCTCCACTCCTCACATTAGCACCTCGATCCCCAGGCTCTCCAGATCTGCTATCAAGTGACGATCTGTCGTCAAACACATGGCTGTCGGATATCTGCTTAAAGCAACGGCAACCACGTTGGCCTTCCCTGAATGATACTACAGTGCAATGTCGAAGTCCTTCATCAACTCCAACCATCTACGCTGCCTCATGTTGAGCTCCTTCTGTGTAAACACATACTTCAAGCTCTTGTGGTCTGTGAAGATCTTCACACGCTCTTCGTATAGATAGTATTTCCATAATTTCAGAGAAAAGATAACTACTGCCAACTCCAAGTCGTGGGTAGGGTAGTTCTTCTCATGCAGACGTAACTGCCTGGAAGCATATGTAATTACCTTCCCATGCTGCTGCAAGACACAACCCAAACCCTTCCCCGAGGCGTCACTGTAATAGTAAATCTGCCTGATCCTGATGGCAATGTCAGAATTGGAGCTGTCGTCAACCGCTTTTTCAACTCGTCAAAAGCGACCTGACACTCCTCTGACCAGATAAACTCTGCGTCCTTCCGGGTCAGCCTAGTCAATGGCTCTGCAACACGGAAGAAATCCTGAACGAACCTCCTGTAGTAGCCTGCCAATCCCAGGAAGCTCTTGATCTCCATAACTGAACTCGGTGCTGCCCACGCCTCAACTGTCGTGATCTTCCTCGGGTCAACTGAGATCCCATCTCTAGTCACAACATGACCCAGGAAATCAACTCGAACCAGGAAGAACTCACACTTCGAGAGCTTGCCTTAAAGCTCCTCCTTCTTGAGAGTCTCAAGAACCACTCTCAAATGCTCTTCATACTCCTCTGCGGTCTTCGAGTACACCAAGATATCATCGATGAACACTACCACGAACTTGTCCAATTACTGGTGGAACACCTTGTTTGTCAGGTTCATGAATACCGTCGGGGCATTAGTCAACCCAAACGGCATCACCATAAACTCGAACTAGCCGTACCGCGTCCTAAATTCTATCTTCGGGATATCCTCCCTCTTCACCTTCACCTGATGGTAAGCTGACCTCAGACCAATCTTCGAAAATACCCTAGCTTCGCTCAACTGATCAAAGAGATCATCGATCCACGGCAGCGGGTACCTGTTCTTGATCGTAAAGTTATTCAGTGCCCTGTAATCGATACACATCCGTATCGTCCCATCCTTCTTCGGTATAAAAAGCACCGATGCACCCCATGGTGAAGAACAAGATCAGATGAAGCCTTTATCCTGTAACTCATCCACCTGTTTCTTCAACTCCATGAACTCACTGTTGTTCATCCTATAGACGTGCTGAGGTATCGGTTCTGCGTCGAGCACTAAGTCTATAGAGAACTCAACGTCTCTGTCCGGTGGTAGTCCTTGTAAGTCCTCCAAAAAGACATCAATAAACTCTACTATCAATGGATGTGGCACTGTCTGCTCCTCAACTGAAACTCCGTAGAAGACTCCGCTGCTCTGCTCCGCCTCTCGACTAGCGAACTCGAACTCTGGCTCTCCTAGAGGACAGAAAAGAACTCTGCCACAGCGATAATCTATACTGGCATGGTGCCTGCTCAACCAATCTATCCTGTGTACTATATCATAGTTTGGTAGTGGCATTACGAGCAAACTCACATGCAGTTCTCGGCCTCCCAAAACTACTCTCCGATCCTTGAAAATATCACTACCGAGGATAATGCCACCCTCGGTCGTGATCTTGCAAGTCCTAAACAATGATTCAGAAGCAAGATGGTGTCGAATAGCAAAAGATACTGACACAAAGAGACAGCTAAAAGTTGTAGCTCTTTGTCTTAGCTTTCCAAATCTTTTTGAATCACCTCAATTGCATATAGAAGAAGAAAAGTGTACTCATTTTTGTTAAATATTTTCCTACTTGGTCTAGGTGTATTTTATACGCTGTAACTAGATCAGAGGACACATCACTCACATACACCTCTAGATGCTTGGCTTTTCCATGTGCCTGAAGAGGGTGTAAATGTGAACATCTACTCATACAATCTACGTAATATGATCATTCATAAACATAGATCAGGGGAGATGACTACCACACATAACACACCCCTCACAGGGTATACTTGTGCTATGATCACCATCAACTGCTAATGTTACAAAACTGTGGCCCTACCACAAAGGCTGTCTGTGTTCCGGCGACCGCAATCTGTTGTACCTGTCCATCATCATCTCAGAAAGAAGGTGCCAATCGAAGACGAGGATGAACTCTTGGTCGCCTCGTACCACGTCATCTCCAGTTTCCCTTCTCCTAAGAAAAATGTAAAAACTAATAACCCTCCGGCCTCATCTAGTAAGAGCCGACCGAAAGGAATAAAGCAATCATCCCTACAGTCGGGGTATTCCAGAATACCCAATCAAAAGTGAAGACTGCATCAACAGTGCAGGCTGGGGGTAGCCATACTCCGATTATCCATAATAACCCCTAATTTGAAGAAGAGGACATCTGTCAGGGAACTGGCACTGACGCAATTGGAGGTAGCCGAATCTGGGATTCAGAGAAGGAAGCCCTGGTGTTGACCTTACCGCAAAAAAATGAGGTTGAAAGTGAAATGTCAATCGTTCCGTCTACTTTCGCCCACGTTATGCCTATTTACATGATAAGGGGTAGAAATAAAGAAGAATTAGATGCTTCGGCTCCGAATCTCGTGCATCGCATGGATACCTTGGAGACGGGTCATAAAACTCTCTCCACCTCCATGCAAGCTTTGACACAGGTCATGTTCGACATCCGGAACACCTTGGCTGCCCAACCTCTGCTAAGGGCCCCTACATCCACCAGTCCTGACCCAGGAAACAATGGGGAATCGAATGTACCACCTCAGCAGGTGCCTTCGGGACAGATTATCATACTTTGCCTCGATCGTCCACTTCTTTGGGAGCCGATCATCATACCTTGCCCCGGTCATCTGCTCCTGCCTCTACTGAGGTATTGATCGAGCAGGTGAGAGCTACGCGCTCTGGTAGAGGCTAAGGATAAACAGAAGGAGCGTCAAAAACTCGGGATCCGACAGCCTTATCCTCTTGAGTGGAACAATGTGGTTTATCCCCCCAAGTATAAACTACAGTCGCTGATACCATTCGATGAAAAGGAGTCACCTCGTCGGTATCTAACCTATTTCCACTCTATGATGGGGCATTTGCCAAAGGACGATGCCTTGGTCACAAGTCTCTTCATCGGGCATTGAAGGGGGTGGCCTATGAATGGTTCTGTAGCCTCTGTAACGCCCCAGTCCCAAAATACGTAGGACTAGGAACGTAAACATGCCAGCTGTATTCATACGAAGTATACTCCAATATATGGAACCCTCGTATGAATACATGAGCTGTAAAATGTAGTAGAACCATAACTAATCTCATCCACACAAAATAAATGAATAAAAGATATCATATAATGAGAATGAATTTGTCTTTGGTACATGTAGTTGGGCGGAGACAAATCACTACCAGCTATGAGAAGAAATACAAGATATACAAAAGAATAAATTTTGGCGAGCAAAGCGAAGACGACCAAAGTGCAATCATCCTCGAAGAAATAGAGCGGATCACGACTAGAACTAGAATACCTGCGAAAGACAATAGCACACACCTGGAGAGATAACCAGGTCCTCAGAGGGACGTAACAAGACACATAATATCATGCCATTTAAACTGAATAAATATTGCCCAAATAAATATGTAAATCGAATTATAACATGTTCCAATACGCACCTACTGAACGAGCGTACCATCCCCCCAACCAAACAAGGAAAGGAGATGGTAAACTAATTCACGGTAACGTATCTTCCCATGCTATGAATCCAATATGGTATCCGGACCCCAACAAGGTTCAATACCTTCTCATCGAAGTAGTAAGTCACACCTACAACCAAACAAGGACAAGATGTGACGAACTAATCCGCGACAAGTTATTGTTCCAAGCTACGGTCAGATACAAGTACCCAAACCAAAAGTACTCGTACCTAACGGATAAAGGTGCCTAGCCGTTCTATGTGAAATGTAGTTAAGAACAATCCTTCCTACGCATGGACCCTGGCTGAATAGGATCGGCATAGTCCCCCCTTGGGCACCAGAGGCCCCATCAGTAAGAGCATGACGTTCCGCAGAATCGTCAGTGGCCGTCAGTAATCATGGGTCATCAACCTCGTATCTCCAGCGGAGAGTTTGGGTCACAAGGGAAAGTGCATCGAAGCCCATACGCTAAGGAATTGTCCTACCCGCCCAATGCCTTCTGTGTTGTATCCACAACACAAAACCACTATAACCGCTAAGTCAAACTAGCATGCAACCTCTATTAGCGGTTATTCCTATCGCACGGCTTGTACGTACTAGTGGCCAGCCAATCACGCACTTTCGTATCCTATATGCGACACACAACTTCGTGTTACAACGTGTCAAGGCCAATGAATGCTATACACAAGGTGGTCCCTTAAATCTAGGTTTAATTTGTAAGAAAATAATACACAGCAAAAAATACAATGAACAGTAAGTTCTAACAGGTTAAGCCATGTATCACAGTTTATTTTGCATAAAGAAAATAAGTAATACATGAAATATGAGCTAGAATAAATAAACAGCTAATGGCAAGGTATCTTGCCCGATAGGGCGCCTGGTGTGCTGCGATGATCAATGTGGCACGAACTGCGACTTTGGTGCAACAACTATGCATGGTGACCTCGGGTAGTGGCACGGACAGTTCTATTGGGTTTAGAAGGGTCAAATTATTTAGGGTGGACATAAGGTAGGCTTGAATTTGAGAGAGTATAGGAATGATGGGGTTGGTCTTGGATGGAAGGAAAAATCAAAGATAAATGGATAAAAATAATTATATACGATTTTTAGAAAAATACCGATAATACTTTAAATATATTTTATTTAGTCAAAATATGTTTTTCGATAAATATTTATAGAAATCGCTTTTAAGCAAAACTCTAAGTTTACTAAAATAGGTTATTCATATAGGCAGCTATATTTATAAATATCATAACGTATTTAAGTAAAAAAAAACAAATTTGAAAACGAGTTAAACAAAATCAATGATATAACTTTTTTTTTAGAAAATATTTTTATAATATCCATAACAAATATATTAGTAATCCACTACTAGTAGGTACAAAAATGATAATAACCTAGTATATTAAGGTACCAATAGCTTAATATCCAGAAATACAAATATGCATATATATTTATATATGTACTATTTACAACAGTACTAATAATTAAAATAATAATAATATTAACAGTTGATTCTATGCACTACTTACAACAGTACTAATAATATTAATAAATGATTAAAATAATAATAATAATAATAATACTAATAATCTTAATAATAATAATAAAAACAAAAATAAGAAATAAATAATAATAAAAACTGTGAGTCTTCTCTTCCTAGGAGAACACTTTAGTACCAACAACAAAAAACGAAAGCAGCAAGTAGTGAGGGAGATTAGAGAGAGGGAGAAGAATCAAGAGGGAGAGAGAGAGCAAGGAAGAGGCGAAAGGGAGAGAGAGAGCGGCGGAGGAGTGGGTGGAGTTCGAGCATGCGGCGGCGCGATCTCGATGGAGAGAAGGAGCCGAGGGTTCAGGCGGCGATCCGGCTCAGGGCGGCGCCGGGGAGTTCGACATTGGAGGTTTTGGTCGGCGGAGAGAGGTGAAGGAAAAGAGGGGAGTCGGAGCGGAGTGGCTCAGTCGAGCGACGCCGGAGGGTTTCTCGGCTAAGGCGGTGGAGAGGGGTTTTGGTCGGGCTCGGAGTGCGGGCGGTCGGGACGAGCGGAGGTTTTCCAGGCGGAGAAAGGGCGCTGTGGGAGGCCGAGGTCGGCAAGGCCGAAGGACGGTCTTGGGCGGTCGTCGGATCTCCGGCTGGCGGCGTCAGGTAAGGGGAGTGATGGTGGTGTTTGTTTTTTTTTTTTTGGAATATTTTGGCGACGGTGCGACGGGTGGTGTCGGGAGGAGTAGTATGGCGGTGGTGGTTTGTGGCGGAGGGTGGAGGCGGTGCTGGAATTCACAACGGTTGCGGGTGGCTGTAGTTGCCATGGGTGTGGTGCTGGATAAGTTGGAGGAGACGGTGGACGAGCTCGGGCTGCGATAGTCGCCACGATGGTGATGGGTCGCTGGACAGAATAGATGGTCGGGACGGGCGATTGCTGGTTTAGAGTTAGGGTTGGCTTGGGTGGTGTCGGTAGACTGGTTATGAACGTGGTGTCGAGGTGTGTCCGACATGACTGAGGTAGGGATTGGAATATGTGGATTGTGTCCATATGTCGGATACGAGAAGTTGATGGGGATGTATATGTAAAAGAATTAACCTATTGGAAAGACACCCGGGGTCGGACCTGAGGCCGTCACGACTGACACAGAAGAGATGGACACCGGCACGAGGCACGTACACTTTGTGGAAATTTGTGGAAGAATAACAAAAAGTTGAAGGAGTACCTGCCTATTTATAGGATTTGGGAATTCCCAATTGGATAAGCATTAGGAGTAGTTTAAACCCAAAAATAGATAGCTTGTAATTTAATTTAAAATCAATCAAATCAAATCCAAATCCAAATCCAATTAAATCTAATTTAATTCCCTTAGTTTAAAATCAAATCAATAATTCAAATTTCAATTATTTAACTATTTAAATAAATACATAAGTTCAAATCACGATTTAAATTGCCATAATAAATTCAAAATATGTTTTCCAAAAATACTAATAATATTAATTTCAAAAATTATATTATTATTTAAAATAAACTAATAAGATATTTACGAAATATGTGTATGCACGAAAAATTATTTATTAATAATAACTGTTTTCACAAAAGACTCAATAAAATAACGGACTTGAAAATGTTGGTATGATAGCTAAACAAATTATTACATATATTATTTTGAAACTATGAAATAGATAAAAATGTTTTTCTAAAAATATGTACGCTCGCACATATTCGCACTCGTCGAACAATTACGAAAAACGAATTTCCATACACGACGTACAATACGACTACGTGACGTACAATACAAAATTTTAAATCCGTACAAATTTTAATAATAAAAAATATAGTAGAAATTTAGGAGTTTTACATCCTACCCAACTTAAAAGAATTTCGTTCTCGAAATTTAGAATTAGTAGGGGGATGAGAGGACACAAGGGGGTATCAATGGGGATCCAATGATGACAATATTTTCACAAAATCATGTCGAAAGAAATCGCGATCTAGATCGTAGAAAAATAATACGGTATAGTCACAGGTAATGAATGAGGGTCACGATTAAGAGAACGAAATAGATTCGCTTTAATTAAGCGATTAGAGGGTCTTGATAGGGTCGAGTAGTTTAGGATGAAGATATAGCAACATCGAGTGGGAATGGTCATAATTGATAGGACAGCTAGAGAAATTTCAAGTGTTACGCCTTCGTCCTTTGAAAAATTGGTGAAGGCGAAACCAATTTAGAGTTCGAAGAAGGCGTTATCGAATACGAAGACGTGATTCAAGGACGACCAAAAATTTCAAAAGGAGTTGCCAAGGCAGTCGCAGATGGGACTCTAGAGGACAAGTTTAGCTATGTCCCCATCCACGTAGAACGATAATAAAAGCGAACCAAAGTGCACTTGGTTGATCAGACCATCATGCACCGATTTTGATAGATAATATGTTAGTGGGGTACCTCCATTAACATATATGTCACGAACAAGCTTGGTAAAAGGCTAAGCTTACAAAAAAAAACTAGGCTACATTAGCATCATTAGTCTAGATAGTAAAAATATAGGCACGATAATAGGTGAATAAAAACAAATATGAATAGTCTAAGAGTCATAAGGATCTAAGTCTTGTTTATTCCTATACCATCATTCTACGGTTTTATTGACCAAGGCTTGGTTGACCAAAATTGGTTAACTTCCTCTAGTGTCTATGGTATGGATAATACTATTTGTTTTCCCTTAATGGTCAAGGGTGTATGGGGTATTCTACCCAACTTAAAGAATTAAGCTAAGGGTGTTTGGGACATCTAACTAGTAGGGTTAATCTCTAGCAAGCACGAAGGGAAGATAAGAATAGGGATGGAAGAAAGCAAGCAAGATGCAATTGATGAGTCAAACCATAGATAAAATCAAGGAAAGAGGTCAAGTATGTGGATGAGATCCTAGACTTCTAATCCTATACGCAGGCTTGCTTGGTACAGTAAAGTGACCAAACAATTTATCTAGATCTGCATAGGCCACCACAAAAATATGTAACGCCCCAGTCCCAAAATACGTAGGACCAGGAACGTAGACATGCCAGCTGTATTCATACAAAGTATACTCCAATATATGGAACCCTCGTATGAATACATGAGCTGTAAAATGCAGTAGAACCATCACTAATCTCATCCACACAAAATAAATGAATAAAAGATATCATATAATGAGAATAAATTTGTCTTTGGTACATGTAGTTGGGCGGAGACAAATCCACTACCAACTATGAGAAGAAATACAAGATATACAAAAGAATAAATTTTGGCGAGCAAAGCGAAGACGACCAAAGTGCAAGCATCCTCGAAGAAATAGAGCGGATCACGGCTAGAACTAGAATACCTGCGAAAGACAATAGCACACACCTGGAGAGATAACCAGGTCCTCAGAGGGACGTAACAAGACACATAATATCATGCCATATAAACTGAATAAATATTTCTCAAATAAATAAGTAAATCGAATTATAACATGTTACAATACGCCCCTACTGAACGAGCGTACCATCCCCCCAACCAAACAAGGACAGGAGATGGTAAACTAATTCACGGTAACGTATCTTCCCATGCTATGAATCCAATATGGTATCCGGACCCCAACAAGGTTCAATACCTTCTCATCGAAGTAGTAAGTCACACCTACAACCAAACAAGGACAAGATGTGACGAACTAATCTGCGACAAGTTATTGTTCCAAGCCACGGTCAGATACAAGTACCCAAACCAAAAGTACTCGTACCTAACGGATAAAGGTGCCTAGCCGTTCTATGTGAAATGTAGTTAAGAACAATCCTTCCTACGCATGGACCCTGGCTGAATAGGATCGGCATAGTCCCCCCTTGGGCACCAGAGGCCCCATCAGCAAGAGCATGACGTTCCGCGGAATCGTCAGTGGCCGTCAGTAATCGTTGGTCATCAACCCCGTATCTCCAGCGGAGAGTCCGGGTCACAAGGAAAAGTGCATCGAAGCCCATACGCTAAGGAATTGTCCTCCCCGCCCAATGCCTACTGTGTTGTATCCACAACACAAAACCACTATAACTGCTAAGTCAAACTAGCATGCAACCTCTATTAGCGGTTATTCCTATCGCACGGCTTGTACGTACTGGTGGCCAGCCAATCACGCACTTCCGTGTCCTATATGCGACACACAACTTCGTGTTACAACGTGTCAAGGCCAATGAATGCAATACACAAGGTGGTCCCTTAAATCTAGGTTTAATTTGTAAGAAAATAATACACAGCAGGAAATACAATGAACAGTAAGTTCTAACAGGTTAAGCCATGTATCACAGTTTATTTTGTATAAAGAAAATAAGTAATGCATGAAATATGAGCTAGAATAAATAAACAGCTAATGGCAAGGTATCTTGCCTGATAGGACGCCTGGTGTGCTGCGATGATCAATGTGGCACGAACTGCAACTTTGGTGCAACAACTATGCATGGTGACCTAGGGTAGTGGCACGGACAGTTCCATTAGGTTTAGAAGGGTCAAATTATTTAGGGTGGACATAAGGTAGGCTTGAATTTGAGAGAGTATAGGAATAATGGGGTCGGTCTTGGATGGAAGGAAAAATCAAAGATAAATGGATAAAAATAATTATATACAATTTTTAGAAAAATACCGAAAATACTTTAAATATATTTTATTTAGTCAAAATATGTTTTTAGATAAATATTTATAAAAATCGCTTTTAAGCAAAACTCTAAGTTTACTAAAATAGGGTATTCATATAGGCAGCTATATTTATAAATATCATAACGTATTTAAGTTAAAAAAAACAAATTTCAAATCGAGTTAAACAAAATCCATTATATAACTTTTTTTTAGAAAATATTTTTATAATATCCATAACAAATATATTAGTAATCCACTACTAGTAGGTACAAAAATTATAATAACCTAGTATATTAAGATACCAATAGCTTAATATCCAGAAATACAAATATGCATATATATTTATATATGTACTGTTTACTACAGTACTAATAATTAAAATAATAATAATATTAACAGTTGATTCTATGCACTACTTACAACAGTACAAATATTATTAATAAATAATTAAAATAATAATAATAATACTAATAATCTTAATAATAAAAATAAAAACAAAAATAAGAAATAAATAATAATAAAAATTGTGAGTCTCCTCTTCCTAGGAGAACACTTTAGTACCAACAACAAAAAATGAAAGCAGCAAGTAGTGAGGGAGATTAGAGAGAGGGAGAAGAATCAAGAGGGAGAGAGAGAGCAAGGAAGAGGCGGAAGGGAGAGAGAGAGCGGCGGAGGAGTAGGTGGAGTTCGAGCATGCGGCGGTGCGATCTCGGCGGAGAGAAGGAGCCGAGGGTTCAGGCGGCGATCCGGCTCTGGGCGGCGCCGGGGAGTTCGACATTGGTGGTTTTGGTCGGCGGAGAGAGGTGAAGGAAAAGAGGGGAGTCGGGGCGGAGTGGCTCAGTCGAGCGGCGCCGGAGGGTTTCTCAACTAAGGCGGTGGAGAGGGGTTTTGGTCGGGCTCGGAGTGCGGGCGGTCGGGGCGAGCGGAGGTTTTCCAGGCGAAGAAAGGGCGCTGTGGGAGGCTGAGGTCAGCAAGGCGGAAGGACGGTCTTGGGCGGTCGCGGGATCTCCGGCTGGCGGCGTCAGGTAAGGGGCAGTGATGGTGGTGTTTGTTTTTTTTTAATTTTTTTGGGAAATTTTGGCTGCGGTGCGACGGGTGGTGTCGGTAGGAGTAGTATGGCGGTGGTGGTTTGTGGCGGAGGGTGGAGGCGGTGCTGGAATTCGCAGCGGTTGGGGGTGGCTGTAGTTGCCATGGGTGTGGTGCTAGTGAAGTTGGAGGCGACGGTGGACGAGCTCGGGCTGTGATAGTCGCCACGGTGGTGATGGGTCACTGGACAGAATAGATGGTCGGGACGGGTGATTGCTGGTTTAGAGTTAGGGTTGGCTTGGGTGGTGTCGGTAGACTGGTTATGAACGTGGTGTCGGGGTGTGTCCGACATGACTGAGGTAGGGATTGGAATATGTGGATTGTGTCCATATGTCGGACACGAGAAGTTGATGGGGATGTATATGTAAAGGAATTAACCTATTGGAAAGACACCCGGGGTCGGACCCGAGGCCGTCACGGCTGACACGGAAGAGATGGACACCGACACGAGGCACGTACGCTTTGTGGAAATTTGTGGAAGAATAATGAAAAGTTGGAGGAGTACCTGCCTATTTATAGGATGTGGGAATTCCCAATTGGATAAGCATTATGAGTAGTTTAAACCCAAAAATAGATAGCTTGCAATTTAATTTAAAATCAATCAAATCAAATCCAAATCCAAATCCAATTAAATCTAATTTAATTCCCTTAGTTTAAAATCAAATCAATAATTCAAATTTCAATTATTTAACTATTTAAATAAATACATAAGTTCAAATCACGATTTAAATTGCCATAATAAATTCAAAATATGTTTTCCAAAAATACTAATAATATTAATTTCAAAAATTATATTATTATTTAAAATAAACTAATAAGATATTTATGAAATATGTGTATGCACGAAAAATTATTTATTAATAATAACTATTTTCACAAAAGACTCAATAAAATAATGGACTTGAAAATGTTGGTATGATAGCTAAACAAATTATTACATATATTATTTAGAAACTATGAAATAGATAAAAATGTTTTTCTAAAAATATGTACGCTTGCACATATTCGCACTCGTCGAGTAATTACGAAAAATAAATTTCCGTACACGACGTACAATACGACTACGTGATGTACAATACAAAATTTTAAAATCCGTACAAATTTTAATAATAAAAAATATAGTAGAAATTTAGGGGTTTTACAGCCTCCATGATAATTGTGTATCCTTCTTCGAGGATCTAAAGCATCTCTTCCTTTCTCGATTCCATGACGGTGGAATGGACATGACATGTCTTCCCTCTTAAAAATCATCCAGAAGGAAAAAAGACAGTTCGAGCCTATATCGAGCGCTTTTGTCAAGCATGTCTAAGGCTACCTCCTGGTATTCCTGAGCTAGTGCTGATGGATTCCTGCCGCAAGAAAATGGCACCGATAGTTAAACTTTGGGTCGACTCCACCCAATACACCGACTGGACCGCGCTCATTATCAGTGCTGAAAGCACCGAAATAAAGGCCCGAGATACTCACCTCTTGGGAGTTTGCTTTCCTACGTTCGACGACAAGGGGAAACGCCCCGCTAGCAACAATAACAGTGGGCGCGAGTCCAAGTGAAAGAAGGCATTGACTGTGAATACCTCTAAGGATGCGTCGGCACCCAATCAAAATCCACCAGCCGTACCACGACAGAAGTAGGTCTACTCCTTCAATGATGAAGACACTTTGCAGCTTCGTCAGACACCCAACTCAAAACTACTACATACTAAAGAACTATATCCAACCTTTAATGCAAATGTCCTCTCTCTCGACTATGAGGACAAGACAGTCTCGACGAATATGGTATCCCTTCAGTTTGGCCCTCTGCCGCCAACTGAGGCTCAAGATGGCATCGTCCCCATACCAATGGCGACAATGAAAGTAACCAATCTTTCACCAACTCATGACAACGTGAGTGGAATGGTGCCACTCACTACAGCCCAGGGCGAGATCATGTGGGTTCACCCAGATCTAGCTCCCGAGCTGACTCAATCGGTGGTATTCCCTACCACCAAAACCAAAGGCAAGAAGACCAAGTCTTGTCGAATGGTCAATGCCTCCTCTGAAGAAGCCTTGCTGGTGACGACAGTGTCAAGGCGGAACACTCAACAAGAGGAGGCTCCAACTGAAGAAGCGCCTCTTGCCGCTTCAGGAGAGGGTCCGTCCCAACCTATGACAGGTGATAAACAAAAGCAAAATAAGGCACGTTTTGACAAGCCTCTACGAAAAGATGGTGCTTTGGGGTTAACTAAACCCTACAACTTTTACATATTGGCGCAGCTTGCCAATACGTCAGCTCGACTATCCCTATTTGAGCTTCT
The DNA here is from genome assembly GCA_029216955.1 of Iris pallida. Lineage (NCBI taxonomy): Eukaryota > Viridiplantae > Streptophyta > Magnoliopsida > Asparagales > Iridaceae > Iris > Iris pallida. Next base: position 5,008,354 of record JANAVB010021798.1, read on the forward strand.
CCGATCCTCTAAAAACACTCAAGATGCTCTTTGTAAAGCACTGGAGGATGCCGAGTCTTTTATAAGCCAGGTCCCACAACCTGAAGAAGACCCAGCTGCATATCCATACTGCCATAGTGTAGGAAGCTGCATATCCATACTGCCATAGTGTAGGAATGATCATCCCTAATAATAAGTTCACTCAGCAGGACATGCTACTCAAGAATAATAGGCACAATAGGCTGCTGTATTGCACAGGTTGCGTTGGCGCCATCAAGGTGGACCAGATACAAATCGATCCAGGGTCTTGTCTAAGCATCAACCCTCGGACTCTGCTCCAAAACATGGGGATACCGATGCACCGGTTGACTGCATCCAATACTACCATCAGCGGCTTCAATGCTGGAAAGAGTGATCCTTTGGGCAAGATCTGTCTAAAGTGCCACATTAGGGATCTTCAGACGGAGGTGACCTTCTATGTCATCCATGCCAACATCTCCTACAATGTCTTGCTGGTACGTCCGTGGATACATGAGTACATGGTCGGGCTGTCCACCCTACATTAGTGCATAAAATATGTAGCTAGCAAAGCCAACTTCAGACGAAGTTCGTTGATGTCGATACCTTCAGATGAATCAAGGCATTCTTCACTGACTCCGATCTGTATAAACTAATCCATCTGGACGATGATGCCAACGACGTTGATGATGAGGCAAAAGCCGAAGCAGTTACAGAAAAGCCACTAAAAGTACAACTCAAAGAAAAACCTCCCCAAGTGTCGGCTCCCCTCGTAGCTAAGTTGCAAGGATAAGCTTCGGCCCCTCTAACCCTCAAACTCCCAGGCATGGCTCAGGAGCCTATCAGAGTCAGACTTCCAATAAGGTCTCCAGAAACTACTCTGGCCAAGACGTCAGCTCCGCTGGTAGCCAAGGTACGGCAGAAGGCTCCTACACCTCCTCCAAAGGCTGTTCTAGTTCTAACAGATGAAGAGGTAAGAGATTACATATCTGCCAATATTGAGGCACCCTCTCTGGATGATGTAATTCTTCGGGACATGGTCCCTTATTTTATCAAGAAAAGGCTGTCTTTAAACTACTATAATCTTTCACATTTGAATGCTATGTATACTTTAGATAATGCCTTAGAAGCATTACGAATGCAAGTAATGACTGTCAATAACATAAATTGGGTTGTCCCATACTGAGAAGTCTACTATATAGGCCCGTCCTAAAACAAGGACAAAAAACCTATCATATTTGGCAAGGTCGAACGTCATCAGGACCTCCGTCTAGCCGACCCGGAGCCCGATAACGACAAAATGTAAATATACCTTTATACTAATCAAGCAAAGTATCTCATCCAAAAGATGGGTTACGACTTGAATAGCGATAAAGGCTTAAACTATGGGAAAGGTCGATGCCTTCCTTTGAGACTCCCCGTTCCAATGGGGAAGCCTCTAGACCACTGCCACCGTAATCGACGGGGGTAGGCTACATTATGCCTTCGACAACCCCAGAGAGTTTGGAGACTGAGGCAGTAGTGCATTCCCACTCATCTAAAGCTTCAACTTGGGATTCCGATACCAGCATCGACCCAATCTTCAAGAAATTATTGGCAGCCAACATGAAATCCGCACATCCTTTAGAGGAAGTACACGATCAGACACCAGAATTCTTCGAGGAAGAACCTTAGGCTAAATGCCTTAGATCTCAATAAGAATCTCGCTTCGAGCAACGGGAGCCTCCCATCGAAGATTAAGTCAAACAAATGGACTTACAGGATAAATCCTTACACAAACCCATCTTCATCAGCAAAATCCTATCAGGGGAAGATCGGGAATCCTTGGTGCAACTCATCAAGGAGTATATCGATGTCTTTGCCTGGAGTTATGAAGACATACGGGGGTTGGACCCACAAGTCACAATGCACAGACTTAATATTCTACATAACGCTAAGCTTGTTAAGCAGCAACAACGACACTTCCGCCCTAACCTCATGGATGCTATTGGAAAGGAGGTAGACAAACTCAAAACTAGTGGGTTCATTCGTGAAGAACAACACCAAGACTGGGAAGCTAATAGCATTCCTGTTACCAAAAAGAATAAGAAAATTCAGGTATGTATAGACTTTTGGGACCTCAACGTCACCTGTCCAAAGGATGAGTTTCCCATTTCGATTGCTGACGTGGTGATCGACAACATATGTGGCTTTGAACGCATGTCCTTCATGGATGGGTATTCAGTCTACAATCAAATCAAGATATTTCCGGACAATAAAAAGCACACATCGTTCCGAATGCCAAAAAGAGTCTACTATTATACAATAATGCCCTTCGGGTCAAATAATGCAGGTGCAATATACCAGCGAGCTATGAGCACCATCTTTCGTAAATACCTCCACAAAACAGTCGAATGTTATGTTGATGACATCGCTATTAAAAATCGTGCTTGGGGTAATCACCTGTAGGATCTAAGAGCAGTCTTTGATCTCATGCGGGCACATCAACTTAAGATGAATCTAGCTAAGTCCTTCTTCAGGGTTTTTATTAGCAAATTGTTGGATTTTATTGTTACTGCAAAGGGTATCGACATCAACCCAGACAATACCATGGCTATACTTGACATGCGCCCTCCGAAGAACCTAAGAGAACTTCGAGGCCTACAGGGATGTCTCGTAAATATCAAAATATTTATAGCAAATCTTTCTGGGTGATGCTGACCCTTCATCAAACTTATAAAGAAGGATGTTTTCTATGTCTGGACTGAAGAATGCCAAAAGGCATTCAACGAAATCAAGGCTTACCTAACGAACCCTTCAGTCCTGGTAGCACCAGTAGTTGGTAAACCATTCATGCTTTATGTCTGTACAATGGACCATTCTCTTGGTGCCTTGCTAGTTCAGAACAGTGATGCAAGTTATGAACATGCCATTTACTACCTAAGGAGGATGATGATTGGGGCCAAACACCGGTACAACCCCATCGAGAAGGAGTGCCGAGCTTTGGTATTTGCGATACAGAAGATTTGCCACTTGTGACGAGTCAAATGATCCATATCATCTCACGAGTCAATCCACTCAAGAATTTCATGTCGAAGTCAGGAGCACTCAACTCTCAATTAGCTACATGGGCAATACTGTTATCACCATACGATATGGTATTCATCCCACAAAAAGCTGTTAATGGCCAAGTGCTGGCCGACTTCTTTGCCGTACACCCGATATCGGAAACGTCTAAACTATACAAGGACATCTCGGATGAGGTATTATAGTCCAATATCGCTGAGGAAAGCTGCGTCTGACGGATGTTCTTCGATGGTACCTTAAGAACAGGCCCTAAGAGTCATATCATTACAAGAGCGGGGGTGGTCTTAGTCTCTCTAGATAACCTAGTCATTCAGTGTGCCTACTCTCTTACAGAGCCGTGCTCCAAATGTGGCGGAGTACAATGCTCTTATTATTAGACTCCAGTTGGCAAGACAACTAGGGGTTAAATATCTTGAATCCTATAGTGATTCAAAACTCATCGTCAATCAGGTTTGAGGGCAATACGAGGTCAATCATGAAGATCTGCTACCCTATCACAAAATGGCCCTGGACATAATTTCTACTTTTACCAAGTTTTTCATAGAACATGTGCCTCGGCTACAAAATCTAGAGGCCGATGCTTTGGCTGGCCTCGCCGCATCTTTGGCAGCATCTCTGGGGACCCAGCACTTCATCACGATGATTGGCCGAGAACTGGTATGCCCCAAATTTTTTTTATGTATGTGTCTAAACCATGCTATGCCAACAGACGTCGGTGTTAACATCAGGGACTAGTGATTTTCATTTATAGACTTCACAGTCTATGGAATCCTCCCAGACGACACGAAAGAAGCCGTGTGTCACGACCCGCACCCACTGTGAGGGTACGAGCACGTAACAACGCCCAGCCTACGCTGCAGTGTCGGCGGTAGAACGCTGTCCTAGGTTACTATCTAAACAACAACTCACGCAATTATATAATGTACTTGTCAGATCTCAACTCCGAACGGAGGACAAGTATAAGATATTGTAACTCAATCACAGTCTAAGCCCGATAAGATAATCACAGAAGAATTAACTAAGAATAGAAAGACAACTACTAAAATAATAACAACTCTCAACAAATCTTAAAAACTACACAAGTCTCAAATCAATACAAAAGTTTGACATAAAAAATAGATGCTAGTCTACTAAACTAAATCCCATCACTCCTGAGTGTCAGGGCCAAAGGTAGCTAACCCGTCTCCTGGTCCGTAATATGTAGGGCATGTGTCCTCAGGACAATCATCTGTAAAATTTTCAACAGGTCCAGTCAGGACAGGAACGAGCACAATCTCATCTAGAAAACCCAAGTAAATGACAGAGAACTATACAGCAGTTATAGACAGTTGTATTAATGGAATTGGCAGTTTATATTCAGGTGATGGTAAGAAAGACAGATAAAGTGCAAGGAAAGAAAATAACTAAACAAGAGAAGAATCATAGCAATGAAGACTGTAAAAATAGAACTAGCTGAACCAGGGTAATATGATATACAGTCCAGACAGTAATGTAGATAAGTGTAACTCCAATGTAAGTCCAGTACAAGATGAATCTAATACAAGATGAATCCAATAAGGGACGATTCCAGTTATAGTGATCAACGATTCCTGGGTGAGTCCAGCCTATACTCTAACAGTGTGTTTTAAAATACCGAGATCGACATGTAAACGGCTGTAGGTAATACGGCACATCACACACCTGGCCGCGTGTGAGATGGCTATCATTCCAGTAGATTCCAGTTGGGAGATTCCAGATTGGGGTATGTCTACATGTTTTACTCAAGTATTTCTCCTCCCAGCAAGTGAATCCAGAAATTCGACACAATGATTCAAGATGAGTCCAGCCAAAATATAATGATACCAGTAAATGATTCCAGTAAATGAGTCCAGTAAATGATCCCAGTAATAGAAGCTAGAAATGATGATACCAGTAATAGAGCCCAGAAATTAAATGTGTGTCATATACATGAATCCAGAATATCCATACGTGTTGTAACAGAGAATCGTATACAACTAACTAGAACTGAAGTACAGTAATTGACAAGTAAATGAGAGAACTATCAGAGAATGTACTCGCCTGCTACTCTGAAAAGAGTAGTATAATATCAGATGTCTGCACCAGAGTATCAATGTCCTAATCAGAGAAATATAGGTTATAATGTGTTTAAAATAAGGTAAATGAAGTCTATGATGCAATCTACATGAATTCTAGGTCAATCTAGGTCAAAGTCAACTCTAAGTCAAATCTGGTCAACTGTCTAGGTCAAACTAGGTCCAAGTCAACTCTAAGTCAACCTTGGTCAACTGTCTAGGCCTAAACCACAACTACTAAGTCTAATAAAATTCTATACTAGGCTAACAACCTAGGGAAACCTAATACTAGCTATAGGCTAGAAATCCTATAGGTCTAAATACCAAACCCAAGCCTATAAGCTAAGTTAAACTCAAGCTAGCACTATAGCCTACTACTACTCTACCTATAGCCTAAACCAAGTCACAAGCCTAAGCCAATATACTCAAAACCTAACATCACATACATGCATATACTCATATATATACATTCATACATATATATAAACTCACATATATATAGCATACATACATTACATAGATGTATACATTCATTCATTCATTATCTTACTTACATACATATATACATATATATTTAGCATACTTGCATTCTACATGATTTCTCATATATTGCATACATAATCTATATGTATAGAGAGAGAGGGCAAGGAAGGGGGAACTGGAATGCAGATTTTATAATGCATGCATATCCTATATACCAATGCATTTTATAGTGCATTACATATCCATATAACATGCTTACAATCTATCTATCAATATAATCAATGTAAAGGGATAAGGGTAAATTGAAAAAAGGAAAAAAAGGAATCTTGAAAACAATCAAGCCAACTGGATCAATTGAACCCAAATCAGTCCACATGACTGATAAGGAGATAGGGCAGTAAATCCCTGCTACCTGTAGCTAATGCAGCTGCTGCTGCATTTGCAAACTGCTGCCATGGCTCTTGCATTACTGCAATGCATGTGCAGTAGTAAAAAAAAGAATGAAAGTGTCAAAAAGCAGGGGGGTCATGTGTGTACCTGTATGTGTGGTGTATGAAAACAGTGTAGAAAGAACTGTTCTCAGGTTCTAAGGGTATTCAACAGTTCAGTTAAATTAGGGGGGAAAATATGTATGTATCTCATAAGAGTAAGCATGGCAGTAATCACACATGCATCAATTTCAATCATTACAATCAATTTCAAAAACCAATCCTAACACCAAATCATATCATACATTGTAATGATGGAAGAATACCAATGTCAGGTAGTGGGAGATTAACATGGTAATGTGTCAATGACAGGGAAAAACAGTGTGTGTATGTGTGTATCCTAAAAACAAGAGTGTGTGTTGATACATGTGACTGAGTGTGTGAGCCAATCCCAGGTATTTGTGTGTAATGTATGCAAAAAGTGTCGAAAGATGTGTGTCTAGTCTAATGTGTCATGTGTCACAGATTAGGGTGTCAGCTAACAGTGTGTGTAAGATAGGGAGTATAGAAAATCAGTGGCAATGTGACAGAATCAATGTGTGTGTGTGTATAAATCTAATATATGTGTCAAACTCAGAAATTTCAGCCCAAAACCAAAACAAAACCTAAATTCTCAAACACAACTATAATCCAATAATTTAGTAACCAATACATATGTTGGAATCTATTTGGAAATTAAACATTACAATTAGTTGAAATATACAACCTAAATTTCTGAAAACTGAACAATGCACTGTGTATCAGAAAATTGGACAGTTCATACACATTGTTCATGCAAACCAAATCATTCCAAATCATACAACATGTGTCAGAGGTTAATACATGTCACACGTGTCATGAGGGACGCGTTCGTGTCCAGGAAATAGGACACGAGGTGTCCAAAACCCAAATCGAAACTATGTATCAGTCTCTGCACCGGCAGCCTCGTGCAGCGATGTCGTGTCCGATTGGACATGACTCAGTGCTCGAGATGAGCCATTTTCTTACAAGGTGACACGTGGGATATAGGGCTAGGTCATAGGGTGCCTGTATCGAGTCGGGGTCGTGTCGTGTCCGGGTTTGAGTCGCGTATCAGAGAGAAATTTACGTGTGTACAGTGACAGTGTAAAATCAGTGCAGCCTCGATATCTTCGCGCACAGTCGACGAGGACTCGTGAAATTTCATGGGGGTGATGTCAGACACTAGGCCCACGTGACTACCAAATTTTGTGCCATATAGTGTCGTGTCGTGTCCTGTGTCAAGCCCGAATAGCAGGGGACTGCACGGGCACAGTGCGGTGCCTCGTGCATGGGGTACGTCTCAATTTTGGACACAAAAATCCCCTAAATTCTTGCTCAGTGTTCAACACAATGAATCTACACATCAAGAGCTTCAAAATCATGTAATTAGTTTAGCAAAAATCAAAAATAAAATACTTAGAGGCATTTCATCGAACACCTAACATACACTACGACACGTGTCCGATACGGACACCAAACGGATACAAAATTCACCCAAATTTCAGGGACACCTAGGGGACTCCTAGATCTAGCCTTACATGCAAAGAAAACAGAAATTTAAATCAATTTAAAGGGTTTTACCTATAGGTGCAAATTGCATGGAAAAGCTTCAAATGGGGGGTGTTCTTCTTGATGGCCAAATGCTCCAATTTGATCCCAAACTGAAATAGCTCTCCACCAACAGTCCATAAACTTAAATTAGAATCCAATGCAAAAGACTAGGATGAAAAAGGAGATCAAATGAATAAAATAGGAATTTTTGGAAGGGGGAAACTTACCTTTCTTTTCTCCAAGTGTTGGAATGATAAAAAGAGGCAAGCCCTAATGAACAAGTGTTTAAATAGGGTGGGGATCCCTATGTGGCTGTTCATAGGTTCAATAATTAGGGTTAGGGTTTACTAAATTGCCCATGGGCTTAAGTCATGATCAATTAAATAATTAAGCCATAGGTCATTTCATGAAACCACAAGCCATGACTTAAATTCACTAAACCAAATCCCCTCATTCTAAAACTATTCTCTAATGACTAAAATAGGTTAACTCAAGTTAGACTAGGGTCACCATGGCTAGGGTTAGTTCTAGGCTAGTCCACTAGGTCTCAACTAGTCAAAGTCAAACTAGAATTCACCAATTCAACAAATCACCAAATAATTCAAATAAGTCAAAATGACCAAATTACCCCTAGGCTAAAAAAATGAAAATTAAACATCCTAATGACATGGTTAGGCTCTAGGCCATGCAGTCTATCAGGTTTCACTAGCAGCACATCAAAATCACAAGTCATGACTTAAACTAGTTTTTAAATAGTTTAAAAATTATTAAAAATTACTAAAATCATAATATGAATCAAATATCAATAATTAATAATTATAAATAAAAAATTTTAAAATTACCCTCATCTAGAAAACTGGGTGTTATACCGTGTTTGTCAAAAGACGCTCTCTCCGATTCTACTATGATACAGCTACCAAAATATTGTATCATCGTTCATACGATGGGCTTCTCCTTCGATGTTTATCAATGGAGGGGACGAACAAAGCTCTTTGGGAGGCCCACGATGGTGCCTGTGGAGCTTATTAACCCGATCTTAAGCTTTAGGATCAACTTCAATGTATGGGATATTACTGGCCTAACATGATGGCAGATGTTGTCAAGTACGACAAGAAATGTTGAGCGTGCCAGTTGTACGCCGACTTTATCCATCGACCTTTGAAGTTCTTACACCCTACGGTCGCCTCTTGGCCATTTAATGTGTAACCCCTCTTCCCAGAATTTTAATAATAATATATTTTTATTTATTTATTAGAATTAAATGGTCATTTTATAAATAATTACTTAATTAATTATTACGATAAAAGAATTTAGCCATGGTTGAGTTTTGGAGTACAAGATGACTAGAAGTCGTGGCACGGATAGTGCAATGGCGTGCCTTGACTAGTGTATTAGCCCTGGTAGGAAAAGCTGAGCCACAGTGAAGTCCTAACTAGGAAAACCAGGCCAAGTTGCGACTTAACCCTTACCGAAGATTTATTTATTTATTAATTATATTATTGAATTTTAGGGAAACCGATTATACCGTTTTAGCCCGGACTGGACCCGAACTGAGTTGAGCCCATGTAGTCATGCGGCACGTCCAATGACATCCGTGTTGATGGAATTTGGTATGAGCGTGTTATACTTCGTTTTAATGATTTAATGACTATTTCTAAATATTCGTAATTTAAATATTATAAATATTATTATTAATTGATATCCAATGATATTTGTATAAAATAGGTCCTTGTGTATTTCGGGATTTCTAGACTACACAAAATGGTATATATACACCATTATTATTTTATTGAATTTTTCATTATTATTACTATTTTACTGAGGTTATTATTATATAATATTATTTTATTATTATTGGTAATATTATTTTTGTCAATTAAATATTATTATTATATATAGTCATATTTATATATATAGATAAGGTCTACCCTAATAATAAATAAGATTGGGGTTTATTTAGATTTTATTGGAATACTATATTAGTATATATTTATGAACAAGTATATATATATATATATATATATATATATATATATATATATAGAGATATAGAAAAAAAAGGGGAATTAAAGGAAATAGTGCAGCTGAGCCAGCTCTGTTGGCCAATAGGCCTCAGGCCCGCAGAGTAGCAAGAACCCTACAGCAGCACCCGTGCGCGCTGAGTCCCAGCCCAGGCCGGCCCACATGCAAACAGTCTAAACTAGCTGACCCCGACCATGTTATGGCGACAACAGCCGCGTTATATTTGTATATTGGAAGAGATCGGGAGTGAGGCTCTGATGGAAATCCTAAACTACCACCCCCACGATCATCCCAGTCACACTGGCGGCCTCTCCGCAACCATACACCGCCGCGTACATAGGCCTTGACACATTTATACCACGTTATTGTGAGTCACATATAAGACTCCGACATACGTGATTGGCTGGCCACCATATAATGACTTGAGCGTAGCCTGACTTGAGCGTAGTCTAACTTGAGCGTTGCCTGACTTGAGCGTAGCCTGACTTGACCGCAGCCTGACTTGAGCGTAGTCTGACTCAGGCGCAACCTGATGTTTAGGCGCAACTGGGCTTGACCCTACTTACCCTGGATCTTCTATAGCCCTGTATATTGATATTTTATTAGATATTTAACGTCCATTTTATATCCTTATGCCTTTTGTCCTGAACTTGATAATCACGAATTTACTTGATATGTTTGGAATTGATAATTGAGCATGACGTGATAGTGACCCGTAGTGGTGCACTCCTGACATAATAACCTGACATGACCTGATAGTGGCCCGTCGTGGCGTACTCCTGACAAGTACGCTTGACATGATAACCTGATATAATTATCTCGAATAGCTGTTACGACGGCTACCGGACATGACATGACCTGTATAATTAATCTGGACACCGTGGGCAATTGTGTTTGTATAAATAAACCAGTCCTGTCTTGCATCATGTCTTGGACAGGGACTCCTGAGTACCACGGTCAGGAGTACCTACTAAAATAGACTAAGGCTAATAAGTAGATTAATACATTAGTCATGACGAGATTTTCCAGCTACAGGCAATCCTGTTACCTGGGCACGCCTTGGGATCTGTAGCCTACCGTCGAGTAGGGCACATTTCCAGCACACTGTCATGTGTTGCACCCTTCAAGCTACCTAAGGGTACATTCGTTTCCAGGACGATGTACCCACCTGAATTCAACTCTAATCTTTTAACCCGGGTAACCTGGATGGTCTGCAGGGCTTATGGCTATGGAATAATCTTACTGCATCTTGTTAGTAATTAGGCTTGTGACAACCCTAGTTAGTTAAAGTATCAAGCCGTAATTCTTGCTTGGCCGTGAAGTGATTGGACGGAGTCTAACCAGTCTAGTCTTGCCCTGATCCTGTTCCAGATTATTGAATGACCAGAATGCTTGTAATTATTTTACCAATAAATGGTGAGAATTTCAAGTTCTCTTCAGACGAAAGGTTACAACCCCGGTCCTTGTTTGGTTTACGGGTTGTATCCTGGTTATCTGAATAGTTCTATGGTTATCTCGTCGTATATCATCCTGGTGTATTTTCTTTATTTTCAGTTCTTACTTTTATTTATATCTTGTGCTGATTGTTGGTTTTAGTTCTTAAGTGAAGCCTCCTTTGTGGCACTTGCTCTATCTGGGGTCTGACCTAGCTGGTTTTGTATGGCCAGATTTCGGAGCAACTACCGAGGATCTCCCAACCTTCCTGCCAGATGGTGAACACTAGAAGGAATCCCGGCAACGAGTGGGTTTTATTTTGCTCTCCCACTCCCTTGTAAAAAAATTCTTTTGAGGCGTTTAGCCGACGAGCACCTGTTTAGCTCGATTACAACTTTATTTACTGTCTGCCTATGGGCTGTAACATGATTAACATATCCTAGGGTTGATCATGTATGACGAAACTCTTGCTAGTCCTGACATTTTATAACGACTAGCTTCATGATCAACTAAATATGTATTGTTTGGGACGCCTTACTATTGTATATTTAATGATCATACATCTTGTGACCTTTACTTACTTGCTTGTGATTGAGATACTAGGCTTGTTCATGACCTTAAGAGACTGTTGGCTTGTAGATAAACTCTCATGTATCTAGACAGCCGTGACCGTATAGCGAGATGGATTCCATTTCATATACGTAGCTGGCTATGTTTGCCCTCGCTCTCCAGTATTTTGGTTCTGGGGCGTGACATGGTTTAAGTGGTGGCCCATGCAGGTCTTGTAATTCAAGATATATGAGGGTTTACCGAATAGATGTCTCAATCAGTATTCGTCCTTGATCTCTGCTTGTATCTTCTGAATCCTTGGATTCTTGTCCTGATCATATGCTTGTATCGTTGATCTGCCCTGGTCCTTTCTTATTGTTCCCTATGTCGTCTTCTTCAGCGGCATTGTTCGTGGTTCTACCGACCAGCAAGGCAGAGCACCTCCCGCGGACCAGCAGCAACCTGGAGATCAAGCCCAGCATTCCGAAGTAGCCTCCAGAGTTGTGCCTTCTGGCAGAGAGCCACCAGTCCAGCCAGTTCAACCTGTAGAACATGATGACGGTACTTTGGTAGGACTCATCAGGACCTTGATAGCTTCCCAAGACCGGCGTGGAGATGCCTTGCACCAGGCAGTGACGGATGCTTTGACCCGGGGTGGTCATCAGGGTAACAGCGCGACCAACAGCTTCAAGCGCTTGAACCCTCCATTCTTCGACGGTAGTAAAGATGCTATCGCAGCAGATGCATGGCTTCAGGACACAGAGGTGATTCTAGAAGCAGCCAGGACCCCAGAGAACGAGAAGGTGGCCGTTATGCGCCTGCAGTTATTGGATCTTGCCCGCAGCTGGTGGACAGCACAGGCCGTTGGATTAGCAGCACCTATTGCTTGGGCAGTATTCAGAGAAAGATTCCAGACCAAGTATTTTGATGCCGTGGCTCGGTATGATCTGCAGACGAGGTTTACCAATCTGAAGCAAGGAGGCAGGACGATCGACGGATATGCGGCCGAGTTTTCCAGACTCAGTCGGTTTGCTCCCACTTTGGTGGCAACCGAGTATGATAGAGCCCAACGATTCCAGCAGGGACTTCACCTGGTGATCTTGTTGGCAGTTGAGCAATTTGAGCATCAGACTTTTGATGCAGTCTTGAGAGCAGTCCGGAGGAATGAGTATACCTCCCAGAGGATTGTGGATAGGGCCGGAGGTCGGAAGAGATCTCACGGCTAGATGAATCAGTCTTCAGCACCGGCCCCGGCAGCCAGGGCTTTGACTATTGGAGCTCCGAGGCGAGCGACCTCAGTAACGTCGGTTCAGCATTCAACTCCGACGTACCCTCAGCAGCAGAAGCAGAAGCAATCTTTCGCAGTGGGTTGTTCTCATTGTGGAAAGCCAGACCATATGGTGGCAGAATATCGCAGGGCACAGGGATTGTGTCTGGCTTGTGGAGCACCAGACCATAGGGTTGGATCCTGCCCGAATAGGGGTGGTTCATCATCGTCCAACCTTTCTAGCTCTTCGGTGAGAGGACCAGCTCCGATCCAGCAGCAGCAGTATCCATTGCCGAGGCCCTTGCCGTCTCAGACCCAAGTGTTCCAGCAGCAGAACCCCCAGCAGTATGCACAAGTCCAAGCCCAGAGTCAGAGCAGGCAGCGAGGATTTCAGCAGAGGGGACCAGCACCCCGAGGGCACGGTCAGGCTATGGTGATGACCGTAGAGGAAGGATTGGTACCAGAAGAGGTAGTGGCCGGTACTATTCTCGTCAACTCCTTTCCAGCTTCAGCTTTATTTGATTCTGGTGCATCGCATTCATTTATGTCTGCACGATTCGCGATACGGATAGGACTAGAGCCCGAGTCATTATTAGCAAGGCTCAATATACTTACTGGTAACGGACTTGTGGGTGTAGATAGGGTGTTTTCCTCGTGTCGAATCGTAGTTAGCGGTAGAGAATTCTCCGCTAGATTGATAGAGTTTCCGATGGCCGATTATGATGTGGTCCTAGGGATGGATTGGTTGAGGAACCAGTATGCTAGGATAGACTGCCACATTGGCAGGGTTGTTTTTAGCATTCCAAGCGAGCCGAAGTTTTCTTTCTCCCGAGGCAAAGTTGAGTCATCTTATCCAGTATTGCGGATGGCAGTAGCAGCAGTTCAGTTGTCCAGGATAGTCGAGGAGTTTTCAGATGTTTTCCCAGAAGAACTTCCAGGTATGCCTCCGGAGCGGGAGATCGAGTTTACTATAGACTTGATTCCCGGGACAGCCCCAGTGTCAGAGAGAGTCTACAGGATGGCGCCGTCAGAGTTGGAGATATTATACAAGATGATTGAAGAACTCAGAACCAAGGGATTCATTCGTGCTAGTGGATTGCCTTGGGGAGCCCCGATACTTCTTGTGAAAAAGAAGGATGGTACGTCCAGGTTATGTGTTGATTATCGTACCTTGAATTCAGTGACAATCAAGAACAGATATCCTCTTCCGAGGAAAGACGACTTGTATAATCAACTCAAGGGGGCTTCAGTATTCTCGAAGATTGATTTGCGCTCAGGTTATCATCAGATCAGAGTCAGAGAGCAGGACATCCCGAAGACAGCTTTTAGATCGAGATATGGGCATTGGGAATTCCTTGTTATGCCTTTTGGAGCAACCAATGTGCCGGCAGTATTCATGGACCTCATGAATCGCATTTTCATGCCTTACTTGGATCAGTTTGTGATTGTGTTCTTGGATGACATTCTGGTCTACAGCAAGAGTGAGGCGGAGCATGAGCAGCATCTCCGTATAGTTCTTCAGATCCTCATAGAGCACCAGTTATATGCCAAGTTTAGTAAATGCGAGTTCTGGCTCGATCGTATTTCGTACTTGGGTCATATCATCACTCGAGGAGGAGTAGAAGTGGATCCCCAGAAGATTGTGTCTATTGATTCATGGCCAGTGCCCAGCACAGTTGCAGAGGTTCGTAGTTTTTTTGGATTGGCCGGCTACTACCGATGGTTTATTTTGGATTTTGCTCGAATTTCAGCGCCATTGACGCAGTTGACCCGCAAGGATGCACAGTTTACTTGGAGAGTGTCAGAGTTTTTTTGAGCAGTTGAAGCGAGGCCTGATAACAGCTCCTATTCTCATACTTCCAGATGGGACCGGAGGATTCTCAGTGTACTGTGATACTTCAGGCAGAGGTTTAGGATGTGTTCTGATGCAGCATGGGAAGGTAATAGCTTATGCGTCACGACAACTTCGTGATCATGAGAGAAATTACCCAACCCATGACTTGGAGCTGGCAGCAGTGGTGTTTGCACTTAAGTTGTGGAGGCACTACTTGTATGGAGACAGGGTGGAGATTTTCATCGACCACAAGAGCCTGAAGTATGTTTTCACCCAGAAGGATCTTAACATGCGTCAGAGAAGGTGGCTGGAGCTTCTTGTGGATTATGATGTCAACCTGCAGTATCATCCTGGGAAGGCCAATGTTGTTGCGGATGCATTGAGCAGGAGAGCAGGAGTTTATTTTCTAACAGCGCAACCAGAGCTGTTAGCAGATCTTCAGAAGATGGGTATTGAAGTTGTTCTCCCTTCCAGTGTGGCCTTGATGGCCAGTATGCAAGTTCAGTCCACTATAGTCGAGAGGATCCGGATGGCGCAGTCGGCAGATTCTAAGCTTCAGCGACTCAGAGCAGAGTGTGAGACAGGACGAAGACCAGAGTTATGTATTCATGAGGATGGTACACTTCGACATGGTAAGCGTCTTTGTGTACCCAGCGGAGATATCTGACAGGAGATCATGTCAGAAGCGCACAGTTCACAGTATTCCATCCATCCCGACAGTACGAAGATGTACCGTGATATCCGGCAGCATTTCTGGTGGAATGGCATGAAGCGGGAGATAGCTCGGTTTGTCTCTCGGTGTTTGGTTTGCCAACAAGTTAAAGCCGAACATCAGAGACCGGCTGGACTTCTTTAGCCCTTATCGATTCCAGAATGGAAGTGGGAGCATGTGACCATGGATTTTGTGACTGGACTACCTAGATCTCCACCTGGTAGAGATGCTATCTGGGTTATAGTTGACAGGCTCACGAAAGTGGCTCACTTTCTTCCATTCAGAGTTGGTCAGTCGACGGCTCAGTTAGCAGAGATGTACCTCAGGCAGATTGTCAGATTGTACGGTGTGCCAGTCAGTATCACCTCGGACCGAGATTCAAGATTTACGTCGCACTTTTGGTGTAGCATGCAAGAGAGTTTGGGAACTCATCTCCAGTTCAGTTCAGCATATCACCCGCAGACAGATGGCCAGTCGGAGCGCACGATCCAGACTCTTGAAGACATATTGCGGTCTTGCACACTTGACTTCGGTGGTTCATAGGAAGATCACTTACACCTGGTAGAATTCTCGTACAACAATAGTTTTCAGGCCAGTATCCAGATGGCACCGTTCGAGGCACTGTATGGTAGGAAGTGCAGATCCCCGCTAGCCTGGGATGATGTTGGAGAGAGACAGATGCTCGGTCCAGAAATGATTGCCCAGACAGTTGAAGTGGTCAGGCGAGTCAGAGATCATCTTCGAGTTGCCCAAGATCACCAGTGCCATTGGGCCGATTCTCACCGGCGCCCTCTCGAGTTTTCGGTCGGCGATCATGTATTCCTGAGGATTTTGCCTAACCGTGGTATCATTCATTTCGGCGTACGGGGCATGCTTAGTCCTAGGTATATAGGACCGTTTGATATTCTGGAGCGAGTAGGAGATGTATCCTATCATCTCGCTCTTCCACCGTCGCTAAGCGAGGTGCATGACGTGTTCCATGTATCCCAATTACGACGGTATATCCCGGACCCGAGCCACATCTTGGATCATTCGGAATTGGTTGTTGGTACCAACCTTTCGTATGAGGAGAGGCCCGCGTCTATATTGGACCGAAAAGAGAAGATCCTCAAGAATAAGACTATCAAGTTAGTCCGAGTTGCTTGGGGTCATCACTCTTTGGGGGAGTCAACGTGGGAGCGTGAGGATGATATCCGATCATGATATCCCGACTTGTTTGACTCGTGAGGTATAATGTCTTTCTTATGTCTCATGCCTTCGATTCCTTGCTTGAATGAGTGATTGTCTGCCTAGTTATAGCTTGCATGTGATTAATGTAGCTTGTCATTGCTCCTCTAGCCTCTTGATTAAATTCCGAGGAGGGAATTCTTTTAAGGTGGGTAGAGTTGTAATGCCTGTGGTTCGTGTTACGTATTTCTGGAATACGTGTACGTATTTATTCTTGTATTGTATGATTTCCTTGCTTAAATTCCTCCCTGGGCTTGGTTTATTCTTGGTTTGGGTTAGCTTGGTTCGGTTTGGGATTGCTCTTAGTTCATCATGAACCAAGGGGTGAACCCCCTACCTACCACCACCATCCCCCTTTATAACCCACCTAACTTTTCTCTCTCCTCTACTTTCTCATTAACTCTTCTTCCTTCTCCATTAAACCCACCACCAACCAAGAACACCCCTTAGGCAAGTGCAACTTGTTTCCACAAGAGAGCCCATTTTTATTGTTCTATTAGCGTCTCCTCATGTTTCTAAGACACATTAGAACTTGTCATTTTCTATTTTAAGGCTTTAATTTTTGTAGATCTAGAAATTAGTTATTTTCGGATTTTGGTGATTTTGATCTATCAAACTTCTTTGTTTTCAAGTTTTGATGGTTCCATGTTGTTGAGAATTTTATTCTACCCAATTTTGACTTTTGAAAAGTTGGATTTGGACTTACTTTGACCAAGTTATGGACTTTTGAAGCTTTGGGTTCAAACCATGGAGTTCTTGCTGAATTGGAGAAGACAGTGAGCAGTGTGCACGAGCTTTTTAGCTTGCGCTACTGAGCTGCACGCGCTCTTTAACGCAGCGCAGTCTGACTCATACGCTGCCTTGGCAAGGAGTCGTATGGACCTCATATGCTGTCTTGATGAGGAGTCGTATGGAGTACATACGCTGCCTTTTGGAGGCGTATGTCTTGCATACGCTGCCTTGATGAGGAGTCGTATGGACCTCATACGCTGCCTTGAAGAGGAGTCGTATGGAGTACATACGCTGCCTTTTGGAAGCGTATGTCTTGCATACGCTGACTTGAGCGTAGCCTGACTTGAGCGTAGCCTGACTTGAGCATAGCCTGACTTGAGCGCAGCCTGACTTGAGTGCAGTCTGACTCAGGCGTAACCTGATGTTTAGGCACAACTGGGCCTGACCCTACTTACCCTGGATCTTCTATAGCCCTGTATATTGATATTTTATTAGATATTTAACGTCCATTTTATATCCTTACGCCTTTTGTCCTGAACTTGATAATCACGAATTTACTTGATATGTTTGGAATTGATAATTGAGCATGACGTGATAGTGACCCATAGTGGTGCACTCCTGACATAATAACCTGACATGACCTGATAGTGGCCCGTCGTGGCGCACTCCTGACAAGTACACTTGGCATGATAACCTGACATGATTATCTCGAATAGCTGTTGCGACGGCTACCTGACATGACATGACCTGTATAATTAATCTGGACACCGTGGGCGATTGTGTTTGTATAAATAAACCAGTCCTATCTTGCATCATGTCTAGGACAGGGACTCCTGAGTACCACGGTCAGGAGTACCTACTAAAATGGACTAAGGCTAATAACTGGATTAATACATTAGTCATGACGAGATTTCCCAGCTACAGGCAATCCCGTTACCTGGGCACGCCTTGGGATCTGTAGCCTGCCGTCGAGTAGGGCACATTTCCAGCACACTGTCATGTGTTGCACCCTTCAAGCTACCTAAGGGTACATTCGTTTCCTGGACGATGTACCCACCTGAATTCAACTCTAATCTTTAACCCGGGTAACCTGGATGGTCTGCAGGGCTTGTGGCTGTGGAATAATCTTACTGCATCTTGTTAGTAATTAGGCTTATGACAACCCTAGTTAGTTAAAGTATCAAGCCGTAATTCTTGCTTGGCCGTGATGTGATTGGACGGAGTCTAACCAGTCTAGTCTTGCCCTGATCCTGTTCTAGATTATTGAATGACCAGAATGCTTGTATTTATTTTATAGATAAATGGTGAGAATTCCAAGTTCTGTTCAGACGAAGGGTTACAACCCCGGTCCTTGCTTGGTTTACGGGTTGTAACCTGGTTATCTGAATAGTTCCATGGTTATCTCGTCGTATATCATCCTGGTGGATTTTCTTTATTTTCAGTTCTTACTTTTATTTATATCTTGTGCTGATTGCTGGTTTTAGTTCTTAAGTGAAGCCTCCTTTGTGGCACTTGCTCTTTCTGGGGTCTGACCCAGCTGGTTTTGTATGGCCAGATTTCGGAGCAGCTACCGAGGATCTCCCAACCTTCCTGCCAGATGGTGAACACTAGAAGGAATCCCGGCAACGAGTGGGTTTTATTTTGCTCTCCCACTCCCTTGTAAAAATATTCTTTTGAAGCTTTTAGCCGACGAGCACGTGTTTAGCTCGATTGCAACTTTATTTACTGTCTGCCTACGGGCTGTAACATGATTAACAAATCCTAGGGTTGATCATGTATGACTAAACTCTTGCTAGTCCTGACATTTTGTAACGACTAGCTTCATGATCAACTGAATATGTAATGTTTGGGACGCCTTACTATTGTATATTTAATGATCATACATCTTGTGACCTTTACTTACTTGCTTGTGATTGAGATACTAGGCTTGTTCATGACCTTAAGAGACTGTTGGCTTGTAGATAAACCCTCATGTATCTAGACAGCCGTGACCGTATAGCGAGATGGATTCCATTTCATATACGTAGCTGGCTATGTCTGCCCCCGCTCTCCAGTATTCTGGTTCTGGGGCGTAACACACCAGTACGTATAAGCCGTGCGTTAGGAACTAACTGCTAATAGAATAGCATGCTAGAAGACTTAGCAGTTATGAGTTGGCATTGGGCGGAAAGAACATGATTGGAAGTTGACGACCACCCTATCTATCGTAGACTCGCTCGCTACTGAGGAACGATAGGTAGACTATATGCTATAGACTCGCTCGATACTGAAGAATAGTATATGGTGTTGTGACTCGCTACAGATGTACTGCATTGGTATTTTCTTGACTTGACCTGGTAGTCATGCGACCATGAACTGTTCTTAAAATGCATTCCACTTAGAACGGTTAGGCTACCTTATCCGTTAGGTACGAGTACTTTTGGTTTGGGTACTTGTATCTGACCATTGCTTGGAACAATAACTTGTTGCAGAATAGTTCGTCACATCTTGTCCTTGTTTGGTTGTAGGTCTGACTTACTACTTCGATGAGAAGGTATTGAACCTTGTTGGGGTTCGAATACCATATTGGATTCATAGCATGGGAAGATATGTCACCGTGAATTAGTTTACCATCTCTTGTCCTTATTTGGTTGGGGGGATGGTAAGCTCGTTCAATAGGTGTGTATTGGACCATGTTGTAAATTCAATTGACTTATTTATTTGAGCAATATTCATTCAGTTTATATGGCATGATATTATGTGTCTTGTTACGTCCCTCTGAGGACCTGGTTATCTCTCCAGGTGTGTGTTTCTGTGAATTTGCAGGTGTTCTAGTCGAGGCCGTGATCTTCTCCATCCTTTCAAAGATGATTGCACTTGGCTAGTCTTGTTATTTCATCTATTCCTTCTTGTACATTTTATTTGAGATAGTTGGTAGTGGACTTTGTCTCCGTCCAACGATTGTATACATGACAAATTCAAAAGTTGCTTTTATATCATTTATTTATCTAGTGGATGAGATTTAGTTATTATGGTTCTACTACATTTTACAGCTTATGTATACATACAAGGTTTCCATATATTGGGGTGTACTTTATATGTATGCAGCTGGCATGGACACGTACCTAGTCCTAAGTATTTTGGGACTGGGGCGTTACAGAGAGTGTAGTTGGTTATGTGATCATTATCCCCAGTAGGTATCCATGTGCACTCCATAGCTGTATCCATGTGCAACCCAGACCGTTTACATAACCAATTCATGCTCTGATTCAAGTAGAAGGTTATATTTCTCTATTATCATATTATATATCATTTTATAGTATTTCTCTCTTGTTGATTTCCTTTACAGCGATTCATGTATAGTTTTCTATAGCTTGCTTTATATGTCCATTCCTGCTATGAACTGTTGTGAGAGATATGTGCTCGTTCCGTCCTGACTGTGCATGTTAAAAATTTTACAGGTATTGATGAGGAGTATTGCCCTACTTATTATGGCATTGGCTTAGATGACACTGGCGACGTGGACCCTCAGGAGGATCCCACAGTCGCTGAGGACTTGCCTATAGTCTAGCTGAGACTTAGTACTTTATTTGTATTTCTATTTGAGACTTTATGAGTTGTACTTGAGATTTATTCTGGTTGTTTACACCTAGACTTTTATCTGTGACTCTCTTGAGATTTATTCTTCTATTCCATCTTAGTATTGTGATTGAGTTACTTATTATTACTCTCCATTCGGAGTTTATTTTAGACTGTGTTAGATACTGTAACTCAGGACAGCGTTCTACCGCCGATACTGCGGCATAGGCTGGGCGTTCGTCACCTCTCGTGCCCTTGTACTGGGTGCGGGTCATGACATGTAGTTTGACAACTTTAGAGACTATTGACTCTGGCACGCTTTTCGGTGTAAAGCAGGTCCAACGGCGGACACCGTTTTGACCCAAAATTACCGTTTTGCTCCTGTGTCCATAATTGGACTTAAGGACAGGCAATCCTTGCTAATTTGACGATTCTGAGAACATTGGTAATGTCTATTTCAGCATCCGGAGACTGTTGTACGAGTTTTGACTATTGTGGTACACTGAGTGGTTTGGATTATCGGTTTCACCAGCAAAGCACCACAGGCGAGTACAGTTTATTATTTGTTTTTAGTATTGATCTTTACTAAGCATCAGTGTTTAGTCGATAGATATGTGATTTCAGTTTTATGTTGATTTTGTTCCTTGTTGTGTCAGAAGGATGAAGTACCAACGATGTGTGATCTGACCTTAGACAGTGTAGACAGTGATTTATTATTGCAAAGTAGACAGTGTAAATAGTGATTTATTATTGCAAAGTAGACAGTGTAAACAGTGATTTATTATTGCAAAGTAGGCCGTGTAGACCGTGTTTCTTATTGTATTATTCAATGTAGACCGTGTAACTTTATACAATATAGACAGTATAACTTTAGACAGTGTAGACAGTGTAACTTTAGACAGTGTAGACAGTGTCGTATAATTGTTCCGAGACCGATCACATATCAAAGGTATTTCAGTCAGTTTGTCGGTGAGTATTTTCTTCCATTTCATTTACTGTTTTTGATATTTAGTTTATTTCTGTTTCTTTCGTTTATTTTTATAAATCATGTCTAAAGGCTAACACTTCAACAAAAAAACCTATTAATGACGCTTGATAAGTGGATTTCATGACGGCTGATGAAGAAGCATCATCAAAGTTCAGCAAGACTCCATTCTATGACGGTGTCCAGTATAAACGTTGTTGATAGTCTTTCAGTCATACGAGCGTTATGAAAAAAAGTACAAAAATTTAAGTTAAAACCTCCACTCCCCCGCACTTCTCCCGCACTTAAGAAAAAACCCAGCCCTCATCCTCTCTCTTTCTCCTTCTCCTTCTCCTTCTCCCTAACTCCCCAA
>JANAVB010021798.1:5035682-5185682 GCA_029216955.1 Iris pallida
TGGGTTCGTATCATGAAAACAATTCTGTAGACATGTAGTTTGACAACTTTAGAGACCATTGACTCTGGCACGCTTTTCGGTGCAAAGCGGGTCCAACGGCGGACACCGTTTTGATCCGAAATTACCATTTTGCCCCTGTGTCCAGAATTAGACTTAAGGACAGGCAATTCTAACTAATTTGACAATTCTGAGAACATTGGAAATGTCTATTTCAGCATCCGAAGACTGTTGTACGAGTTTTGACTATTGTGGCACACTGAGTGGTTTGGATTATCGGTTTTACCAGCAAAGGACCACAGGCGAGTACAGTTTATTATTTGTTTTCAGTATTGATCTTTACTATGCATCAGTGTTTAGTTGATAGATATGTGATTTCAGTTTTATGTTGATTTTGTTCCTTGTTGTGTCGGGTGGGTGAAGTACCAACGATGTGTGATCTGACCTTAGACAGTGTAGACAGTGTAGATAGTGATTATTATTACAAAGTAGATAGTGTAAACAATGATTTATTTTTGCAAAGTAGACAGTATAAACAGTGACTTATTATTGCAAAGTAGACCGTATAGACCGTGTTTCTTTATTGCATTATTCAATGTTGACAGTGTAACTTTATACAATGTAGACAGTGTAACTTTAGACAGTGTAGACAGTGTAACTTTAGACAGTGTAGACAGTGTCGTGTAATTGTCCCGAGACCGATCACATATCAAAGGTATTTCAGTCAGTCTGTCGGTGAGTATTTTCTTGCATTTTATTTACTGTTTTCGATATTTAGTTTATTTCTGTTTCTTTCATTTATTTTTATAAATCATATATCTAAAGGTTAACCTCTGTCGTATAGTCATTTTCATATATTGAAAGTGCATTCAGTGAATTGTACTCGTTCCATTCCTGACTAGAAACCAATATTTTTCAGGTTAGTCTTGGATTCACTTTAGATTGGGAGATACGGGTGTACTTGCAGACAAAAGCCTAGAGACTAGCTAGATAGCCGAGTTGTAGTCATTCCAATAATATTTGTACAAGTTTATATTTTTCTGCAAATGTAAAACTTGTGAATATTATAAAATTAAATTAATTTTGTGAATGAGCATTATATGTGATTTTGAGCATCTTGGCCGTGACAGCGTTCTACCGTCGACTGTGCGGCGTAGGCTGGCTTGGACACGTCTCGTATTCGAAAAAAAATGGGTGCGGGTCGTGACATAAAGACTGGGGTATTGACATAGTTGGACCGATTATCCCTCCGTCGTCCAGAGGGTATCGCTTTATTCTGGCAATCACCGACTACTTCTCTAAATGGTCAGAAGTAGTACCTCTGTCTGAGGTAAAGAGCTCAAAGGTGATCAGCTTCATCAAGCATCACGTCATCTTCCGTTTTGGGGTACCCCGGAGGATAATCTACGACATCGATCCACAATTAATAAGTCATGCGTTCAGTAGATTTTGTGATAATAATCCCATGTAGAATGTGGCATCTACCATATATAATCCAGCGACAAATGGATTGGTCGAAGCCTTCAACAAAATGCTCATCAAAATCCTCAAGAAAGTCGGGTCATCTAATAAATGCGACTTGGATGAGAAGTTAGGCGAATGCCTTTGGGCTTACCGCACAACGGTCCTTTCACTAAGGCGCATAGCGTTGGTCTACGAATACAGTATTTAAATCAATCTCTTCCCCTTAAGCGTATCTCCTACCCTTAATGATAGTACTTGTGTAATAGGCACATATAGGGATTGAAGTTTCGGGGTGAGAGAAGGCTCATCGAAAAACTTAATAGGAATTTCTGGCAGTCGAATCCAAACCATTGTTGATGAGGTAACTGTTTCCGAAGGCCTAAAGTTAGGCTTCCATTTGTTAATAGTAAGATAATGGTCCATTACCATCCAGGGTCCATTTTCTAAGACATGATTGTAGTCCTCCTTGAAATGAAAGAGCACTAAGAAAAAAAGCCATATTGTAAATCAATCATATGGAACTCAAATCGCAACTTCCATAGGGCACGCAAACGTTGCTCCAAGACTTTGTAAGAGATTGATTTATCCAATATCCTGATAATAAGACTCTTGTGCCACAGTCGCCATAAGGCTTGGCTTGTTGTTCTTCCCATAAAATCATGCTATTTTTCCTGGTGTACGAGAGCGAGGCAGTGCTTCCTCTCGAAATCTAGATTCCTTCGCTAAGAGCGGCCATTATAAACCAATTAACAGACGAAGACAATCAACGTCACCGATTGCAAGAGCTAGTGGCGCTTGACAAAAAATGTCTTTTGGCTCGGCAGTGCATTGAGCTTTATCAGGCTCGCATCTCTGAGGCTTTCAACAAGAAAGTCAAATAAAGAACTTTCCAAGTAGGTGACCTTATCCGATCAGTCAGAAGGCCAATGGTGATGACTCAAAAAACAGCTGTGAAGTTCAAACTCAAATGGGAAGCCCCTTCATCATAGAGATGGTGTACTCTAATGGCGCCTATCCACTTGCAAAAGCTAATGGAGACTTGTTTCTGATGCAAATAAATGGCAAGTACCTAAAGAAATACTATGTTTGAAGCCTATCGACATGTATTTCTATATCCCCGACATGTATTAATCAATCAGACAATCGGGTTCACCCCTTCGATCATCATATGTGTCTAGAGCCTAGCTGCTCTAAAGACATTCTTCATTATTACCCTAATAGAAAACATCCAAGACCATATCACCTCTGAATTGTTTTATATATTTCCCATAAAATTTAGTCTTACCTCTAGAAGAAGGTTTACCACATCTACATCACCTCTGAGTAAACATTTTTTTTTAACAACCAATCTGTTGTTATACTCCACCCATAGAGCATCCACGACCATATTGCCTCTGAGTTGTTCTTTATATCCCCACAAAGTCCATTCTTACCATGTTCTATGACCTCTGAGTAAGAAAATTCTACCACAAACCCCATGTTTACCATATCCACATTACCTTTGAGTAAATGTATTGGTTAACCAAATTTCCTCATGTCAACTTATCATATGTACCTAAAACCAAGGTGCGTTAAAGATGCTAAGTCCACAAAATCTCACATAAATTTATGACAAATGAACAAACAAATGTTTTTTAATTTTTTCATAAAAATAAAAAGGGACTACATTTCAAAAAAGCAATAAAAAGAAAAGTACAAAGAAGAACAAAGCTAAGGATTGGTACACAGCTCGTCGATACGATGCTTTAAAGTTTCTGCCATGTAATCGACATTCGCCAAAACCTGACGTTCAGCCTCGCGGTGCATTGCTCTCTCGTCTTCGATGGCGACGATGCATGCATGTTTGGCATCCAGTTCCACCTTCTTTTTGAATAGATTGGCCACATGTCGGGTAAGTTTTGTCGCATCGTTACTAAGCGCGAGATGCTTGGTTGCCACCCATTCAAAATCTGCCAAGGGTTGAGACCGCTATACCTGCAGTAGGCGGATCTTATCATTAATTTTTTCCATGCGATCACCAAAGACCTCTTGAATAATGATCTAGTTCTCCATAGCCGATGCAAGTTCATTTTCTTTGGTACCGCCTTCGGCCAAATCATGTTCTAGGATGTCTAGGCTGGAAGCATAAGATGACTCAGCCTCAGCAACTTCACCCGCCAGCCTGCTCTGTTTTGCCTTTATCAGGGTGGATAAATCATTCCTTTGGATGCTCTGGAGTTCAGTAAGACGGTGGTCAAGATCGACAACCAATGCCTCTAAGGTTTCAGCAATAACATCAAGACCCTGATGAGACCGTATTAAAGCAATTTGTGCTAGCGCTATTGTCTTAGCCACTACAAAAGTTTGGCCTTACACTAGAACAGAAGATACCCCCTTCCTTAAAAAAATTTAAATGACCTCGACGAGAAATTTAACATAGTCGTCCGCCTCAGCTAATGCTTGAGGTGTCATAGGGTGCATTGTCGAGAATTCCAAATGAAACGGATGGGCAGAAGAGTTAAAAATAGTAGAACTTGGCATCAACGAGGCCGTCTGCAAGTTAATACTCGGCAGGGCAACGGTCGAACCTCTAGCTATCAAGGTTTCTGAATTAGCCTCTTTTTGGGTAGGCTCTACCGGAGGTGCCCCAGAAATAGGATCCTCTGCTGATCCGGACCGATCTCCAATGGCCCTAGGACTGGGATCCACAGTGGGCCATGTCTCTGAGGGAACCGCCTTATTTACGGTCCTTCAAAAGTTATAAGCGGGTACAGGACCTCCTACACGAGAGTCCCATCCCGGTTTATGCTTGTCTCGGAGGATCCACCAATCTCGGGGTCCACTGTCGTCAAGGCAGGGGTAGGACTCAGCAACTGATCCAGCTCCTCCACTTTGCTCTATGCCACCGGAGCAGGGGTAGGACTCGGTGGCAGAGATGGCTCCTCTATCTCTTTCATAGTCACCGTAGTAGGGGTAGGACTCGGCAGCCACTCAAGCTTCTCCATCTCACCTTGTTAAGGCGATCTAGTAGAAACTGTTGTCTGATCCACCACAAGATGGTCGCCACCCTCAACGGTCGGATCCTCCACCTCAGTTTCATGGGAAAGCTCTACGATAACCACCCCTTCAGTTGCCCTGGGCTAGCTATCACCCCCACTTGCTAGTTCCTTCTCAGCTACCCTAGTAGTGACATCTGGGCCATCAGTTGAAAGAGATGAGTCCCAATCCTCTTCAATCTCAACCTCGAGACGAGCCTTCTTCTGACGTTGGGCAGCTGCTTCTTCACCCATTACAATAGTACCCGCAGCCAATTTCTCTGTGCTTTTTGATGATTCTTCCTGATGCGTATCTGTAAATAAAATACGATCATTACTGCTATCAAAATACACAGTTAAGCATAAACAAGATTACCTAAGACGCTCGTCGAAGGTGGGTCGACATTCAAGGATCTCAGTAAGCCGCTAAAGTCATCCTCCGTATAATTGAAAGAGGTAGGAGTATGGACCCGGACATTGACGTCTTGGTCCGCCTCTTTGATCGGAGACTCCACAACGGAAGGGATACACTCTTTGGGAAAGCTGGCAACTTCCTTCTCGAGGGGCTCATCCAGGTCTCGCCTCGAAGACCTAGATCTCTTCTTCTTTGTACCCTACAAACGAAGGAAACACGGTAAGGAAAGAAAGACCTCTTTTATTCCTTGAAAAAGATAATAACCTATTTACCTTTGTGGGAGAGGAGTCTCTCGATCTTTCTGCGGAAAGAGAGATTATGGATCTTGACTTGGACGCCAAGACTTTTCCTTAGCTTCTTCAGCGCCGAAGGACCCGCTTTTGTTGAAGCATGCCTCTTTGCCGGCTGTCTTTGGGCTCGTCCGACGGTTCCTTCGTCCTTACCACTATGCGGCTTCCGTGAAATTTACTCTTGTACACCTGGCATTATAGTACTGCCAAGCCCGAGCTCCATCCAGCAAGCTTCCAATATACCCGAAGCAGTTGCACGGGTAATCCAGCAACAGCTGACTGTAGCCGAATTGACGAGCAAAACGGCTTGATAGATACAGCTCCAGGAAGGAGTAGTTCTTGTTTCGATACACCAAAAGAGATGGTCGGATCCATTACAACCAACACAACACCTAATTCAGAAGAGTGGAGGCATCTATGCATGTATCCTCCAGCTCCTTGTCAGCTTCAAAGCCTAAAAAGAATGGGCAACCTTAGAAAAGTACCATCCTTGAATATAGGACAAAATCTTTTGACAAACAGGGACACCAATATGCAACCACTTCCTTCTGCGGTAGCGGTAGATAAGGGTATCACCCGTAACATGCCCTTCTTCTATGCCAGGGCTCATCACATTAGGGTGATGTAATATCAACCACCCCATAAAATAGTGGTATGGAAGCCCCACCCAGGGAAAATTCCTGCTTCTGCCCTTCATGGCCAGGACATCCTATGCAAACTCTCGTAGACGCCGCTGTAAGTTGCACACCATCGCGAAAAGCAGGGCTAAACGACAGCCGAATACCAGATTCACAGCAAGCAGCATAAGGTTCCTGGTCACCCTCCCTATGGAGCCTAACCCGCCAGGGAGCACATAGTCCCGTAGCCATATCATTATATATGCAGCTAGCACAGCCTTCGGGGACATTATGTACGTACAGTGCCAGAAATAGCTACAAATGTTACTAGCTGGCTCCTTGTTCTCATCGTCTCGTAGATTCCTCTCACCCAATTACTTTATTTAAGCAGCGACTTCTTCACGCGTGGGACCCGGAGGGGTGGTGAAACGAACCATCTTCGGGTCATCTTTTTTTTAGCTAAAAATATAATCCCTCTAAAATATCACATGGGGGGGATGCCCTTATCTTATCTTTTTGCTGATTCACAAGATGGTGGCATAACAATTCCTTGTATACCGCCATCATCTACGAATTCTTTGCTTCCAAAGCGAAAAGCTCCTCATTTGTTGGAGAATACTCTTCATATGGCTCACTCCCGCAAGTGAGTTTCGAGACTTCGAACATCTCATGGAGCACTAGTCCCAGCTCCCCTACCGGTGTATAAAATGTCCTGGTATGAGGATTGTACATCTCCAGGAGGGCCAAAAACATAGGCCGGTTTAGCTCCAAGCCATCTTGGGTGGCCCGTATGGCATTATCTAAACCAAGATCCTTGAGTTCATCCTTGTACTTCATCATGATCCATTGGGTTAAATCGTCTCACTTTGGCACGTAATGACACCAACCTTCAACCCAAAATTCTCCCTTCGGGTACGTGATCTTGGCCACCAGCCTAAGATTGGCGAAGGTCGAAGCAGTAAAGGAAAATGTGTTGTTGGCCATGTCATTGAATATGCTACCAGGATGCAAAACTCGCAGAGAGTAAGACGGCCCACCTTGCATGAAGGTAATAACGTCTTTCTGATCGAAATTGGAGTCAATTTTGAAAGACCCCGAAACTGCTCCCCTTTAGGATAGGGTAAGTTTCCAGTTCATACTCCATTTTGAAGCCCAACAGATATATACGGACAATGATAGTTGTATTCAGTTTTCGGTACGTACATACGAAGACCCTTCGCCTCAAACAACCAGTCTTTCTTGACCTTCAAAAGTTTGCTTCGTAGGAAGCCAGTCTGTCCCAAAACAAAAATTAGGGCTTCAGATAAGACTCAGCTGTACTCCCAACAACGCGGGTTAGGACCCTCTCCATCATGGCCTGGAGGAAAGAAGAGGGCTGGTCCCTGATCAACATCATCCTTTCCGACGGTTGGTCCATCATAATCATAGCCTTCGCGTGTTTGACAGCTTCTTCGTTAAAATCTATATCCATCTGACAGAGGGACTAGTCGAACAAAATCTCGTCCAAATAAGGCAAGGTCACAGACACTACAAAAAGACAGACAAAAAGTTAGCAAAAATATAGTCTTTTTGAAGAAAGACAAAAAGACATGCGTAGCTTGGCGTAAACGCATTTGAAGTTATGTGCATCAGTGAAGGCTAAGGCCTAAGCACATCTGCAGGACCGAAGCCCATGCACGTTGGTAATATAAAAGCTTCAGCACATCTCCAAGACCGAAGTCCATACGCATCAGCAAGATAAAGCTTCGGCACATCTTTAGGACCGAAGTCCATGCGCGTCAGCGAAGTGAAGCTTAGGCACATCTTTAGGACCAAATTCCATGCGCTTCAGCAGGGTGGTTGGTGCATGTTCTAGATGGTTGTCCATCAATGCTCTCAACCGTGCACAAGTGACTGTGTATTCGAGAAAAATCTCAACGGTGGCCACCTACCGATAACTTCCCTAACACATCGGGATGAGTCGTATCGACGATTTGGGGCTCGTCAGCATCGACTTCAGCAAGCTTCTTGCCCTTGCCTTTGCCTTTACTAGCAGCAACATGAGGAGTTTTGGGGGCCATTACAAAGAGGAACTAGGGTTTTCGAAATGTGGAGAAAACTCTAAAGGAGATGAGAACTCAAAGGAGAAAGTAGAAAAGTCTCTCTCTTCAACCCAAGTACTTATTTATATGTTTGGAGAGGGGCGTGACCCGATAAGATGTGACTTCAGCAGCTAATGCTTCAAATATCATTAAGAGGGGCCCTAAATATTCGAAAAGATTATCATTTATCGAAAACCAGAGAGTCATCATTAATGACTGAATCCAAAAACAGTCATGCATGAAGATGGCTACGTGCCAAAATAGTTATGCGTGAAGATGACTATGCGCCTAACAGAGCATGCGCTTAAAACAGATCCTATTGTCCATGCTTCTTGTTCAAAGTATTTCAAAAACTTGTCTAAGTTTTGAAAACTTTAAAGGGGGTCTTGTAGAAGCATGGAATTTTTATGCGTCACAGAGGCCATGTTTCTATGGAGCACAAATAGTATGTTAGACACAGAGCAATGTTGGCGCATCACAAAGAGATAATAAATAAAAGCGCATGAAAAGAGGATTTTTATTAATTATAAAAATCTATTACATGGCTTTTTCATTACATAGAAAGCCTACTACAACCTAGTCTAAACTCTATGGATAGGCGTATCAATTTGACGTATCAGTATAAGCGCATCTCTCCCTCGTCACAAGAGAATCACTTCCTCGTCACGAGTGAATTACTTCCTTGTATCAGCACAGGTGCATCACCAGCTGTAGAAGCATGTAAAAGAATAAAGAAAGATCCATGCGGCCAGAGAGCCCCATGCGGCTCAGATTGCTCATGCGGCTCAAGTATTCATGCGGCTCGAGCGTCTATACGGCTCAAATAAGTTCTATACAGCTCAGAGAGAAGCCACGTGGCCTGCAAACAGCTCTCCCGTTTGTCCTTTACTGCATTAAATGCCTTGACGGCTGACAGCTCTGACAAGGTGACAGTTCTGACACAAAGATATCATTATGACTCCCTCATAATGACGGACTCCTTGGGAAGCGAAGAAAATCTCTGACACGATCCCCCGAGAGTCAGAAACTGTCATGCGGCCTTGACACGTGGACAGTCGTATGCGGCTCAAGCGGAGACTCTCACATGCGGCCCAAGCGGAGGCTCCCCCATGCGGCTCACGAAGATTAGCCCCATGCGGCTCACGAGGACTATCTCCATGCGGCTCACTAAGACCATCCCCATGCGGCTCACGAGGACTATCTCCATGCGGTTCACTCATGCTGTCATCCGCACTCATACGGCTCAAATCATTACCATGCGGTCCAAATAGTCAGGGGGCCACTCTCAGGCAGCCTTGACACGTGGCCAGCCTTATGCGGCCCAATGAGGAGTAACTTTCATACGGCCTGCTGTGGCTTACGGTTATGACACGTGGCATGATAGTAGGGCACGTGGCATCAGATTGATCGAAATCCCTCAACAAATCCCAATAAAATATTAGGATCAAATCAGATCATTTGCAAATAAGCCAATTAAAGACACATGTCGAGGAATCTGAGGTTGGCATGACAAATCAGGAGGATTTATGTCAATCAGCATTAATTACCCACAAAAGATTTGATGCAATCATATTTATTGCTCAAATCTCGATGAACGGCCCAGATCCAATGATCCTTAGCAGCCGACTTTCAAGAATAGGCAATCATTATAAACCCTAATGAACCCCCCCACTCTTATAAATAGCAGGGTGCCATTCCCTTACGGAGATATATAGACATACATATACACACGGAGAGACAGAGTCATATACATATACAAAGAGAGCCAGGGAGCCAGAGAGAGAGCCTGAAGAGAGAGCATTTCTTCATCAACGCCAAGCAGTTCTTCCACAGAGCCAAGGCTGCACCCGATCGTCCAAGGAGTAAGGCAGAGCTGCCATCGCTTTTTCGAGCCTCTACCGTCACCCTCCAGAATCTAAAATAAATAATTGTACTTAGATTGTTGTACCTAGGTTTTCGTCCCTAGGCTTTCTTTGTACAAGCGAGTTTATATTTGTTTGCCATTTATTGTAAAAGTACAGAACAGTTTTATGGGAGGACTGAACTTAGACTCACAATACAAACTCGCTTGTACAAAGAAAGACTAGGGACGAAAGCCTAGGTACAGCAGTCTAAGTACAATTGTTTATTTTAGATTCTCGGGGGTGACGATAGAGGCTCGGGAAGGCGACGGCAGCCCTGCCTTATTCCTTGGACGATCAGTATGCAGCCTTGGCTCCTGTGAAGAGATGGTTGGCGTTGACGAATAAATGCTCTTCTCGCTCTCTTCGAATTGCTCTTCTGGCTTCTCTCTCTCTGTGTGTATTTTTCTCTCTGATAGCGTATATCTCTCCTTGTATATATTTTTTTGCAAGGGAATGGCACCCTGCTATTTATAATAGTAGGGAGCATCA
This sequence comes from Iris pallida, assembly GCA_029216955.1. Taxonomy (NCBI): domain Eukaryota; kingdom Viridiplantae; phylum Streptophyta; class Magnoliopsida; order Asparagales; family Iridaceae; genus Iris; species Iris pallida. The sequence goes on from JANAVB010021798.1 coordinate 5,045,954, forward strand.
TTAGGGTTTGGATGATTACCCATTCTCAAAGTGGCGGCATCCTGATGCTTAATCAATCTGGACCGTTCGTTTTAATCATGAAGGATCTGGGCCGTAAATGGGGATAGCACTGAATCTTGCGAATGATTAATGCTGATTGCTTTAAATCTTCATGATTGGTTGTGTCAAGCTTGGATCTCTCACTACGTGTCCCATTGGCTTGATCATGAATGATATGACCTGATCTCACTAATTATGAGGATAACGTTAAATATGGTCATTAGGATCTGGTAAATCTCTGATTGATTTGCATCTCATAATCATCCTTGCTACCAGCTGTCAAGTCGTGGGGGCAATTGAATCTCTGCTACGTGTCTTAATGATGGACTCTGCCAGAGCCGCATGATATCCATGAACCGCATGAGATAGCGTCTCAGTGAACCACATAGGTATAGTATTTGCGAGCCGTATGGGATGGTTTCTCGGTGGGCCGCATAAGTGTAGTACTCGCGAGCCGCATGAGATGGCTTCTTGCTGAGCCGCAGGGAGACGATTCTTGCCAGCCGCATGAAGCTGTTCTTCACTGGAGCCGCATGGGAGTAGCCACGTGCCAATCTCGGATCGTGTCAGAGATTTTCTCCTATTCCCAAAGAGTCTGTCATTATGACAGGGCCATTATGACACTTCATGTCAGAGCCGTCAGCTGTCAAATCATGGCAGAGCATTAAATAGGGCCATTGCTCGATGGCCAGCTGTGTGAAGGGGTCCCATGGGGGCACGTGGCATTGATCGAGCCGCATATCTCTGTTGGTCGAATGTAAGCTGCATGTACTTCTGAACCGCATGCGGCTGGGGAACTCTTTGAATCCCCGGGACTGTCCCTATGTAAGCCGTATGGACTCTCCTGTTCCAAGTCGCATGAGACTAAGAGTCTCTCTAAACCGCATGGGACTGCTCCTGTATGAGCTGCATGGGGTTCTCCTATTCTGAGCCGCATAGATCATCATTCTGATATTTTCCATACTTCTACAAGACCCCCTTCAAAGTTTTTAATTTGCAAAATTGAAATACTTTGAATAAGAAGCATGGCCTTTGTTGACCGCATAGATGATTCAGTCGCATGGATTTATCTGGCCGCATGAGCTGTTAGGCCGCATAGACTTTTTGCCACGTATTCTAGCCACGTGTACAAATTTTCTGCATTAAATGCCCTTGATTCGCCGCCTCCTGGGGGAGGATCCCAAGGGTCAGTTTTGTTTTGACCGAAGCAGTTTTTTCTTTATTCTTTTAGGCGACGCGTGGATCGAGGCGTTTGTTTGATTTTTTGAGCCTCCTTCGCCTATAAATAGACGTAATTTTATTCTTTGAGGGTTTCTTTACCTTCTCTTTTTTGCTCGAACTCCTTGTTGCCTACTTCCTCTTCGTCTTCTCCTATCAGCGATCGGCAATGGCTCCCAAGAAGACTGCTGCTGCTATGAACAATAAGGCCGCGTCATCTTCTGAGTCGGTGAAGGGCAAGAAGGCCGCGTCTTCATCGACTGCAGCGGCGAACGTGGCGGCTCCTCCGACGGCTGGAGTGCCTGTTTTTCACCCTGACGTTCACCCGCCTATTGCTGGTAGGAACATGAACTGTCATGGCTACGCCACATATCTTATGCGCGAGCCTATATTTCCAAGTATGCTGCGTGTCCGACTCATGTTCGGGCCGCATGGGATATGACCCATACCTGAGCCGTATGAAAGTTGTTGTTTGCAGCCGTATAACTACTTCATTATCAAGGCCGCATAAGCTTATCTGGACTTGGACCGCATGAGCTCTTTCAAACTGAGCCGTATAAGCTTATTTCGAACTGAACCGCATAAGATTATTTGAACTAGACCGCATATGTTCATCCGTACTGAACCGCATGGGCTCATCCGAACTGAACCGCATAAGCTCATTCGGACTGACCCGCATAAGTTTATTTCGAGCCGAACCGCATAAGCTTATTCGAACTGAACTGCATGTTCTCTTTCAAACTGAGCCGCATGAGGCCATGCTTAAGCCGTATAAGCATCACGTAGTTTGTGTTTCGGCTATCTTTTTGACTTATTTTCTTTTGTTTTTCTTCAGTGAATCTGCCAGTAAATCCTGCGGGGGAACTTATAGTGGGCTCAAATCAGTTCGCCTTGGGCGTGCGTCTTGACGACTTAATTAAGCATGTGTTGAATCAATTCCCTGCTGATGAGCCTTCGGAGAGGTTGAACGCCATCGAGAATCAGACCCTCCATTACCTCCGTTCCATGATGAATACTGGGAAGCTGGATGGATTATACCTGAAGCCTTTATTCCTCTTTGGAGATGCTTTAATCATAAAGAATCCCCGAGTATTAGAGATTTCCGAGAACTGGGATTTTTCTTTGGATGGGGTGGCGATCCATATTCCTCTCATGGAACGTCATTATCCTCTGTCGTGGTTCAATATGGTGTTGCTGGACAGGAGGATGGTGTGTAACTTAACTCCTACCCAATCAGGGATGTTGATGGGCAACATCCATTATAACCCGAACATGCGGTCAGCGTACACGGGTAAGGATTCCGTCCTCCGGTACATGATGGGTCTAGCCCTGGGCTCTTTCATGAATGTATATGGTCCCAACTTTACACTCACTCAAGCTGATACCTTCCTGAATTGGCTCGCTCGCAAGAAATCTTATCCCGTTGGCAGACTGGCATTGCTGAACTGGATAAACCCCACCTCTTCGTGGGTCCAGCTGACCACTTGGGTTTTGCAGACCTACGAAACATTCCTGCGGGAGGTGGGACTTTATCATACCATTCGGGGCACTTGTCACGGGCTTTCTATCAATAAACCATTGTTCGTGGCGCTCTTGGAGATGTATAATCGGCGAACGGGGACGTTCTTTGCGCCTGGAGGAGAGTTGGGGCTTGCTCTCCATGAGATGTATACTGTCTCCAAACTTCCGTAGGGGAACGAGCCTTTTGAGGTGTATACCCCGTCGAATGAGGAGTTCGAGGACTTGAACCGGCGATTCCCAGGTTTTGTTGCGGTGCCATCATAGTGCTTGTCACCAGATGGCTATAAAAAAGGAGGATAGCTCAGAAGGGATCGCTCCCCACACTACATCCTGGGTCAATTATCTTTTTAAAGTTGATCCTTCTGGCGGGGTTACTCCTCGAACCCCTCGAATCCAGGGAGAGATAAAGGACCTGATGTCGGGCGTCAAGAAGTCGCAGTCCAAGAGCGACATATTCGGGAGTCAATCTGACTCTCTCAGCTATTTTTACTATGGCACCAGGCTTATGTCAGAGAAGGCGCTTCTGGCTGGATTTTTAATAATATGGCTACGGAACTGCGTAGTCTCGGGGGGAGCAGGTTCTATCGAGAGGATCGGTCGCCACTTCATTCTCTCTGCCGTTAAACTGGTATTTAGAGTTAGACTGGCCCTTCTTCCTGCTATGGTGTGTAGCATACACCATGGTCTTCGAACATTCTCGTCCAAGGTTATTGCGCGTAAGAAGACGCTAGATTTTGAGCGCGTAGAACTGCCTTTCCACTATTTGATGGGGTGGTTGGCGATGCACTACTAGTCTTTGATGGGACCTGGAATAGCGGAAGATGCTACAGATGAAGACGCTTTCCTTTTCAAATGCCATCGCCGGTCTTGGGAATACAACACTATGCCAGCTTGTCGGAGGACGCTGGCGAGGGTGGATGGATGTGACTTTTTTGTGTCTGTTCCTCATTTTTTTGATGAGAAAGTGAGGAAGGTATACCTTGATGGTACCGGACCTTCTCACTTTCTGTCTCCGAATATGCTCACCTGGATGCGCAACATCCGCCCCGCGCATCTGGTTTATCGCAACCGTGATAATGTGTACTTGGAGCCTTACCTACCTAGTTGGTTTTTCCGTCAATTTGGTTATAGCCAGTTATTCCTTGATTGTCCCAGCCCTTGTTTGGGCTTTGAAGGTAGCGTTCTTGATGGTGTCAGGGCGTGGAATTATTATGACGCTTATCATACTCGGGCCAGCTTCTCGGTCCCCGATGCTAAGTCGCCGAGGGAAATTTTATACGTGGCTGCTTTGTATCATGTTATGGCGAACAAGCCTCTTGTTAATTTTGATTCGAGTACCAGTTTCATTGTGGGTACCGGTTTAGAGGAGAAGCCCAAAGGGGCTAAGGCTAGAAAGCAACTAGCGCTCCAGACTCCCCTCCCTGAATCATAACCTTCTGAGTCGGCTGAGGAGGAGGATGATCATGATAGCGAAGACTTCCACTCTTGTGGGGGTGAATAAGTAACGGATCAACCACTTCCCACACCCGATGAACTGGCGGAAGATCCGTTGCTTACTACACAAGAGGAAGTAGTGAGGGAAGAACAGCCTCCAGCTGTGTCTGGTCCCTCACGTAAACGATTCAGACGTGAGTCTTCTGACAGCAGAGCCACCTTTTCCTTGAAGAGGGATGCCGTTAGGTCTAGTGGATTACTTATTACCGAGAGGGGTGAAGGTACAGACGCTGTTCCGGAGGTAAGACCAAGTCGGAGCCATCTCTTTGTTGTAGTTTTCTTTTCTCTTGGAGATATGACTTAATCACTTTTCCTTGTAGGCGTCTGATGAATCGGCCTCTCCTGAACCGTCTACTGCCCCTGGAGTTGATCCGGCCCTTGCTGCTTTGATTAGCGACATGTGTGCCACGGTCCTTTCTGCGGGGGCTCTCTCAGCGGCGGCTGAAAGCTCCCAGGTTGCTGAGGCCTCGGCCCGGGGTGATGAAGGTTTCCTCGGGCCTATCTCCGAGATCGCTGAACTTCAGCAAGGCGACGCCGATCTCGTTGTATCCCTTCCTGAGGGTGCAGGGGCGGAGGAGCCTATTATACCTGACTCGGAGACTGTTGGTAAAGAGGCTGCGGTGGCTATAGGCGAACCTCAGCCTCCACACTCCTCCACTGGTAAGATAAGCCAAATATTGACTAGTGAGGGGGCTTATTTGCTCTATCAACATATCCTCCGAGTCAAATCGATTCATGGTTGCCTTGGCCCTACAGGTCCTGACCCTTTACTTCCCACCGCGGATGTTCTTGGGGAAGGCTCGACCTGCCGTGGTCTAGAAGAAAGGAGCGTTCCCTCTCCTTCGTCGTCTCATGTCGAGGGGCCTCCCGCCAACCCCGGGCAGATGGGAATGGAGCTGGCGATGGTTTCCACCTCGTCCTCTGCTGATCATACGGCTCCAGGGATTGACCTTTCGACCCTGCCGAGCATTCAAGTTCTGCGGGCCGCTGAAGAGGAGTTGGCCGCTGTTCATGCATCCTTCCGTGCGGAGTTTGTTTCTCTTGTGGCAGGAGCGACAGATTTCGTTGCGTCTTCTTCAGCGTTGCCAGCCACACTCCCGTTGACACCGGCTTCCTCGGAGGCTCTGGACGAGGTGACGCAGGATGTGGTCGACAGCTTCTATCGCAACTTAAAAAGGGGCGTAGACGCTGCTATAGAACGGGGGACCCCTTTCTCTCTATCTCTCCGGTGCGCTCGGGGTCAGGTTGCAACTTTGAAGTCCCTTCCTGGCGGGGTAGGGTTGGCTGCACTCCTAGAGCCTAAGTTGGCAGAGGCTGATCAGCTTGTGACCCAATTGCTGGCGATACGGCAGGCGGGTTTGCCTACTACGATTGAACGGGAGCGGGGCTTCCTCATTGCTGCTCGAAATAGGATCAAGCTCGCTCGAGATACTGCCGAGCCCGTTGTACAGGGAGACCTTGGCAAGTTCTTCGCTTCGTATGACAGGCTGGGTCGTCGGAGTCAGGCTTGTTGTGCTCGGGAAGAGTCTGCTTCTCATGGAATTGCTGACACGAAGGAGCGAATTCTCGCACTCCAGAAGGAGTTGGCCTTCTTAGAGTCAGAGCTGAAGGCTGCACAGACGGAACAGGAGTCAATCGTTCGGGAGGCCGAGAAGGTTTCTCGTTCTTCGGTTAACCTGGAGCGGACCTTTAAGAGATTCGAAGATAACTGGCAAGCCCATGTTCAACTAGAGGACGAGGCGGTGCTGACCCAAGAGGCAGAGCATCGAGCTACCCAGAGGTTTGAGCGGTCGGTTGCCTTGCTGACGGACCGTCTCAGGGCGTTATGTGCCCCGGAGCAGTGATCAGCTTTCTGTTTTCTTTTGCTTCTCCTTTTTTCTTTTCTTTTTTGTAAGGGATGTGATCCCCAATGATGTAGCACTTAGAACTTTAAATAAATGAGCATGTTTCAACTCATCTTCTCTTTCTTGTACTTATGACGTTTTGTGGAATTGGACTTGCTGGGGGATTATTTGTGGACCTGTTACCCTAGGCGTACCTTGGTTTTAGGTACGGATAACATGTTTGGTCAGGATATCCGGAACAGCCATGGCAAAGTGGTCATGGATGCTCTCGGTATTGGAAAAAAGAATGCCGTAGAGCAGCTGGGCTCCCGGGGCATGATGAGATGGTGGATTTATGCTAAGAAGCTTAGCAAGGGATATTTGTGGACCTATTATCCTTGGCGTACCCTGGTTCAGGATACGGATAATAGGATGAAAGGAAACCAACATATTTGCTCAGAGGTTATGAGAACATGGCAAACATGAGGGTTTTACCGTAGAATCTTCCTGCTCAGAGGTAATGAGAACATGGCAGAGGAGACTTCACGAAAGATATTCGTGGTCAATAGCGAACATTTGTGGTCAACAGAGGACATTTGTGGTCAACAGAGGACGTTTGTGGTCAACAGAGGACATTTGTGGTCAACAGAGGACATTTGTGGTCAACAGAGGACATTTGTGGACCTATTATCCTTGTCGTACTCCGGTTGTGGGTACAAATAATAGGTTGAAAGAGGACCGACATACTTGCTGAGATGTAATGTGGACATAGCAAGCATGAAGGTTTCTTCGACGGAGCCTTCCCACTCAGAGGTAATGAAGACATGGCAGGAGTGGGCTCAATGAAGAGGGGGTACATAGAACGACTCAGAGGTAGGAGAACGTGGAAGTTCTATGCGAGGGGGCGGTTTGTTTTTGGTAGAAGTGAAAATGACTCAGAGGTAATGAGGACATGGCCGTTTCGGAAATTTGTGGATCGATCACCCTTTTTGTGCACTGGGAGCGCGGGTAGTGGATCATGAGGGAGGATCTCTTCCAGGAAGAAAGTTTAGAGGTATAATCATACGTGACTTACTATCTGAAAGAGTGACCGGAATATGAGTTCAGAGGCACCAGCGGGTACATGACTCGGTAATTTAGAATATTGAGAAAGTGTGAGTTCAGCGGCACCAGCGGGTACATGACTCGATAATCTGAAATGTTGTGGATGTGAGTTCAGCGATACCAGCGGGTACATGACTCAATACTCTGAAATGTTATGGATGTGAGTTCAGCGGTACCAGCGGGTACATGACTCGATAATCTGAAATATATGTCGTTTAGACATAATATTTCTTCAGGAACTTGCCGTTGACGGGTAACATGAGCAAGTCTCTGTTTTGTTTTGCGAGGCGGTAAGCACCGTTGGAGAATACTGTCTCAATGATAAATGGGCCTTCCCACTTTGGCTGGAATTTACCGCGGTCTTGTGAGTCATGACCATCGGCCTCCGGACTGCCAGGACGAGATCGCCACCTGGAATGTTCTGATTTTTACCTTCTTGTTGAAGGCTCCAGAGATGCAGCTTGGTATAGCTCAATTCGTTGCTGAGCCAAGAGGCACTTTTCATCTAGTGCCTCCAATTCCTGTAGCCAACGATGGTGGTTTTCGTTTGTCGTTAATTGATGCGTGAGGGTGACGCATAGTGAGGGGATCTGAGTCTCCAATGGGAGAACTGCCTCGCTCCCGTATACTAGGGAGAACAGTGTATTCCCGGTGGCTGTTCGGACTGTAGTACGGTACGCCCATAAACACTCGCCGAGCTTCTCGTTCCAGTCGTGCTTGTTGGAGGAGACAAACTTCTTGAGGAGCTTGATGATTGTTTTGTTGAATGCCTCTGCCAACCCGTTTGCTGTCGGGTTGTATGGTGTCGAAGCGACATTCTGAATATGGTGCTTATCGCAAAACCGATAGAATACGTGGCTTGCAAACTGCGGACCATTATCATGGATGATCCTTCGGGGCAGTCCGAAGCGGTAGATGACGTGATGCTTAAGGAAGCTGATCACGTTTGATGTCTTAACTTCTGCGAGTGGGACAGCTTCCGCCCATTTGGAGAAGTAATCAGTGATCGCAAGTATGAAGCGATGTCCTCGGAAGGAAGGTGGGGTGATTGGACCAATGATATCCATTCCCCATGCTTCGAATGGCCAGGACACCACTGTCGGATGTAGAAACTCGAATGGTTGGTGAATGAAGTTCGCGTGGACTTGGCAGGCTTTGCATTTTCTAGCATAATCTATCGCATCTGTCACCATCGTGGGCCAATAGTAGCCCATTCGTCGAAGGCAGTCTTACAATTTTGGGCTGGGTTGGTGGGCCCCGCAGACACCGTCGTGAGCTTCTCGTACGGCTTCTTTGGCTTCTGCATTTGACAGACACCGAAGTAGTAATCCGTCGTAGGAGCGGCGATACAACATTTTTGTCTCTGTATCGTAGAAAAATCTGAGAGAACGCCGTCTAATGGAGGTGGCTTCCTTTGGGTTCTCGGGCAGGATGTCGTAGACGACGAAGTCGATGAATGGTTGTCTCCAATCTGGGGCATCATCAATCGTTTGGACGGAATAACTCGCCACGAATTGTACATTGTTTTTGGGACAGACCAGTTCATGGCCTATCACATCCACTGATTGGTGATCATAGTTCGGAACTGCTAGGGAAGCGGCAATACTAGCTAGGGCATCGGCTTCAATATTTTGGAGTCTGGGGACATGCTCGATGAAGAACCCCTCGAATGATGAGATGACATCGATCGTTATTTGGTGATAGGGGATCATGTCTTCGTGGCGGACTTCGTATGAGCCCCGGATCTGATTGACGATTAGCGGAGAATCGTCGTATGCTTCAAGATATTCTACTCCCAGCTCTCTTGCAAGTTGGAGGCCAATGACCAAAGCGTTGTACTCGGCCACATTGTTAGAGCAGGGCTCTGTGAGAGAGTAAGCACGATTAATCACCAATCCGGAAGGGGATATCAGCACTACCCCGACTCCGACGACTATATTGCCTTTAGGTCCGGTCCTCGAAGCACCGTCGAAGAATATTCGCCATATAGCCTCGTGAGAGGTTGCATGGGAGTTGGCGACCTCATCTGGGATCTCTTCATATATTCTGGAGGACTCCGAGCCTGGATGGGCTGCTAAGAAGTCTGTCAGGGCTTGACCTTTGACTGCCTTTTGGGGGACGAAGATCATATGATAAGGGGACAGCAGTATTGCCCATGTAGCGAGGCGGGAGCTGAGTGCCCCTGGTTTAGTCATGAGGACCCTGAGAGGGTTGACTCGTGAGATCACATGTATCGTTTGTCCGGTGACATAGTGCCGCATTTTTTGAATGGCGAACACCAAGGCGAGGCATTCCTTCTCCACAGCGGTGTTTCGGTGCTCTGGTCTAATCATCATTCGACTGAGGTAATATATGGCCGGTTCATGGCCTGCGTCGTTGTTCTGTGCCAGCAGAGCCCCAAGGGAGTGTTCTATTGCTCGTACATAGAGCAGGAATGGTTTTCTAGGAACCGGGGCCACCAAGACTGGAGGATTTGACAAATATTCTTTGATGCTGTCGAAAGCACGCTGGCATTCCTCGTCCCATATGAATGAGACTCCTTTCTTCATGAGGTGCGTGAACGGTCGGTATCGCCCGGAGAGGTTGGAAATGAACCTCCTGATGTAGGCTAGCCTCCCTTGGAGGCCTCTGTGTTCGCGGAGATTTCTCGGGGGACCCATCTCCATGATTGCTTTTATCTTCTCAGGGTCTACATGGATACCCTTTGCAGTGATGATGAAGCCTAAGAACTTCCCGCTTGATACGCCTAGAAAGGACTTCGTAGGGTTCATTTTTAAATTGTGCGCTCGTATTAGGTCGAATACCGTCCTTAGATCCTGCAGATGGTCTCCTTTGCAGCGGCTCTTAACGGCTATATCGTCAACGTAGCACTCCACTGTCTTGCGTAAGTGGTCTTTGAAGATGATGGTCATGGCTCTTTGATAGGTGGCGTCGGCATTCTTCAAACTGAAAGGCATGACTGTGTAGCAGTGCGTGCCAATTGCCGTTCGGAATGATGTATGCTTTTCGTCATCAGGAGACATTTTGATTTGGTTGTACCCCGAGAAGCCATCCATGAATGACATACGTTAGAAGCCGCAGGTATTGTCGATCATGATGTCTGTGATAGGAAGGGAGAATTCATCTTTGGGGCACGCCTCGTTCAGATTGCGGAAGTCGATGCAGATTCGAATCTTTCCATTCTTCTTGAGGACGGGTACTATGTTGGCGACCCAGTCTGGATGTTGCTCCTCACGAATGAAGCCGCTGGCTATCAGTTTGTTGACTTCGGCTTCGATTGCGTCCATAATGCCTGGGCGGAAGCATCGTTGTTGTTGTTTGACTGGCTTTACATCTGGCCAAATGTTGAGTTTGTGAAGAGCAATGTCGAGATTTAACCCTGGCATGTCTTCATAGCTCCAGGCGAACACATCAATGTATTCTCTGACAAGTTGTAGCAGTGACTCCCGTTCTTCGTCTGCTAGGCTTTTACTGACGAAGATTTGTTTTGGAGAAGATTCGCTGCCGAGGTCAACTTGTATAACCTCATCTTCAGTAGGAGGTTCTCTCAGTTCGAACCGCTTTTCCTATTATGCGTCCAATTGCTGGGCCCACGACTCTAGCTCGAGGATTTCGTGGATGTCTTCGTCTTCTTCGTAAGCGTCGACGAATGCCATATTGACTGTCATGACTTGTCTGAACACATCTCCGATGCTGGTATCCGAGTCCGAAGTTGGTGACCCGGTTGAATGTGACTGCCAGTCGCATTCTTCATCTGAACTCTCGGGGGTTGTAGTAGGCGTTACATACCCCAACCGGCATCGAGTTTTGCTATAGTAGTCTCGTGGTTTGCCCGCTGGGACTGGTGGCTTCAAAGGTAATCGTCGCCCAGTACCGTAGTTCAAACCTGGCGTCGTCTCCAGATCATACCCCTGTTTATGCATGAGATATTTGGATTGGGGGCTATAGAGATACAGAGGGAGTCTCCCGGCATTTAACCCGAGGTCGGCTTCCTCTATGGTGAGGGGATACGGGTTGTTCGTCCGGCCGAAGATGATCGGATGATCCCCTCCCTCGATTATTCGGTAAGCGTCTTCTACTGGAGTAAGCTGGATTGCGGTGTACACATTTGTCACTTGTGCGTGTAGGTAAGTGCCTATACCGTGTTCCATAGCATACATTGTACATAGCTTATTGAGCTCGGTATAGTTCAAAGATAACCCTTTATTGATGAAGTAAGGTATCTTTTTTAGGGGGATTACATCATCTGCGGAGGGAACATCAGTGTGGGCAGCCACATACTTGGCTAACTCTGGTTCCTCTTCGGCTACCCCCTGTGTGAATGAAGACTGAGAGGATGTCCTGGGAAGCTTGATTGTCAGTGGTTCAGTTGATGGAGTAGAGCGTGGAGTTGTTGGCAGACTAGCAACCCCAGTTTGGCAATTGATGTGGAGCGAGGAGTGGTCGGTTCGTTAGAAGTGTCCGACCTTGCATCGGGGTGACGACCCTTCTTGGGAAGGCGTATCATCAGTGGCCTATCGGAGGGATTGAGCTTCTCCGTTTGGGGTTGACCGACTCTCGACAGTCTGATTGTCAATGGCCCCGTTGTGGGTCTCGGCACTTGGCCTGACCTTGGCAGCCGGATTATCATCTGCTCCTCCTGCGCCGAGAGGCTGATCGCGTCGTTCCGCAGAGTGGCAGTAAGGGGCGCGGACTTGCCTGGCTTGCGAGCTTGGAGGTGGATTGTCAGAGGTTCTTCTGATCCTGTGGCCATTTCGGTACCAGCTTGTTCGTTTCCTTCATCAAGGTGCCTCTTCGACTTTTCGTATAGGCAGGAGTCTGAGTAGTAGGATTCGACCCCTTTGAAGGGATCGATATCAGCAAATTCTGTCTTCACGAAGCCGTGTTTGTCGACATATTTGAAGCACTGGTGTAGCGTGGAAGGCACGATCATGTAATCGTGTATCCATGGGCGCCCCAAGAGGATGTTATAAGAAGTGTCTGCATCTATGACGTAGCAGGTGACTTCGGATTGGAGGTCGCCAATTTGACACTTCAGACGAATCTTCCCAATAGGGTAGCTCCTGTCCGAATTAAAACCGCTGATGGCGGTGCTTGTAGGTGTCAGACGATGCATTGGGATGCGGAGATGATGTAGCAGACCCTTTGGGATGATACTTATGGAAGAGCCAGGATCTATATGCATCCGATCCACCTTCACGTCGCCGATGTACCACGTGTAGTATAGCGGGCGATCGTGTAGGTTGGTTTTGATGAGCATGTCCTGCGGAGTGAAGACGATGTTGGGCATTGCTCCCGTGCAGGCACTGTCTTGGAGATCCATGGGTGAGTCCTCCCCGGTGAGGTTGGATTGAGCCAGGTAGACATCGACATTTTGGAGTGCTTCTCTTAATGCAATACGAACGTCCTTGGAGAGCCTTAGGAGTTCGTATAGTGACAACTTGGCCGGTGTGTTAGCCAATTGTGCTAAGATGTCAAAGTTGTAGGGCCTCTCTAGCCCTTGGGCTGCCTCTTTTCGGAGGGATTTATCGAAGCGAGTCTCCCTCGGCCTAGGCTTGTCGGTCGTCGAAGGCTGAGTCGGTCCCGGAGGATCAGTTGTAGTGGGTTGATGATTTTCAGCTGGATTGTCAACCACAGGTTGGGATTGCGCTCCGGACCGCGTGACGACGGCTGTAGCTTCCTTGTTGTCTGCCGAGATTGTGTGGCAGGTCCTGACTTTTCCACTTTTTTTTGTCGGTGGTAGATGGTGTGGGCCGAGTCACTTCTGACACCAAGTCTGGATGGATCCACATGACCTCCCCTCGTGATGTGGTGAGGGGTACTAGACCGGCAGCCTAATCTCGGAGAGGTGGAAGATTGGTAATCTCCATTGTCGCTAGAGGGACGGGGATCACCCCGTCTTGATTCTCCGTCGGAGGGAAGCTGCCGAATTATACGGACACCATATTGGCCGCCACGGTTACCTCTTCGAAATCGATGGCCAGAGCGTTCGAATCGATGAGGTTCTGGATGTACCGTTTCAGCTGGTAGCAATCGTGTGTATCATGATGAACATAGCCATGATAATGGCAGTACTTTGGATTCTCCATCTCTACCGGCCGCGATTCCCGTCTTGGTGGAGGAAGCTGAATTCTGTCCCCTTGTATGAGCATATCCAAGATGGGCTTGACGTGACTGTCTTCGAAGGAGTAATCGATTTGCGGCCATTGTTTGTCTGCTGGCTTCGGCTCAAGTTTTTATGTAGTATCGGCCACCATAGCCTGCTTTCCCTTGCTGTCCCGATTGTTGGAGGGGCTACCCCCATTATCGTTGTTGGGACGCTTGCCCTTGTTTTCTCCTTCCGAGATGTGCAATCCCAGTTGGCGAGCCTTCTTCAGTCGTTCTTCGGCGTTTGTGGCGCTGATGATGAATGTCTTCCAATCTTTGAATTGACTTTCGCCCATCCAGAGACTGATTGTTGGGAGCAGTCTCTTTTGGCAAATTTTAATTAAAGAGGAATCTGGATTTCCGGAGGGCAGCTTCATGGCGGTTTGGCGGAACCGCTCAATGCAGTTCCTTGTTAACTCCTTCTTCCCTTGGACGACGTCCATGAGGGTGGACATGGTGACGTCCTGTCCTACTTCGTAGAATCTCTCCAAGAACAGGCGCTTGAAGCCGGCGAAGGAGTGGATGCAGTTGTCTGGCAGATTGCGATACCAATCGAAAGCGACTCCTTCCAATGCCCCAATGAATAATCGCGTGAGGATAACATTATCATGGGGCAGATGGTCGGTGGTGACCTCGAAGTAAGTGATGTACCGACTTGCTGAGGTCTTGCCATCATACGGGTTGATATTGAACGGCTTATATTTTGGTGGGAATGGAACATCCCTCCATTCGGCAGGGTATGGTTGTCGCATTCTGAGGTCTTGAGCATTTTCTCGGGCATGAAACATGGCTCGGAGCTCCTGGACCTCACTTCTTACTTCTCGGGCCTCATCTATCGCGGTAGGGGCTGTTATTTCTGGAGGATTATTGTCCGGGTTTGGTGCTGCTGAGTTTGAGTCCGCATTGACCGCGGGACCCGTGCTCGTTTGGCCAGGCGTTCCTCCTTGCAGAGTTGGAAGAGCGGCTTTGATTTCATCTACAGACTTGACCAAGGCCTGCAGTATAGCCTCCAAAGTGTCGATGCGTTGGCGATCGCTGGAACCACCTTGGTTGCTGTCCGTCATGAACACCGTCCTTACATGAGGAGTGATAGAAGGAACGGTAGAGGATGTGCCCTCCGAGTCGTACCCATGTACCGAGAAGTCATCGGGGTAGGTGGGAATGTTTTCTTCGGGCTCGAACTCAGAGGGAACGGTATCCCCAGCCTCGGAGCTTGCTTCGTCTTGAGAGCCATGGATATCCTCGGGGACATCAGCGTCTGTTGTACCTGATAGGAGAGTGGTTTGTCTGGGCTCGGCTCCTTGAAACATCGGATTGTTGTGGATGCTCGGAGGAGTGCTACCCCCAATTCCCACGACCCCCAGCGATGTAGATGATGAGTCTCCCATTGCAGCAGATTTAGTCTTTGAACGAGTGTGTTAGAATACTCCGGTGGAGGACAACCGTTTAGACGACAGTTTCTTAGCTGTAGTGGTTGATATTTTGGGGCTGGAGATGCTTGTCTTCTTCCCTCTCCCCTCGGCGGAGACTTTTTGAGTGGAATTGCAGGAGACAACAGGAGGTGCCTCGTCTTCTGAGCTCGGATGTTGTAGTCTTTGGAAGACTGACGGCCGATCTTCCGTTGCTGCCGCGTTGTTGCAACAGCAGTTGACGATGATTTGGGTGCAATGATGTCCAAGCGAGGACTCTTTGCACGCCGAGGCTCCTTCTCTTTCCTTGCGTTTGTGGTGGATCGTCTCACGCAGGTCAGAGGAACCACTTTGTCCTTTTGCCGCCGGGGGCTGGACTCGAGCGGTTCTATACAACTTTCCATCAAAGGCCCGTGTGATAATCAACGGGATGCCCTAATAGTTAGAGGTTGGGACAGCTGCCTGGGCTTGGTGAGCCCGCGCTGCCCTAGACTTCCTCCTTTTAGCACTTGCGGGTGCGTAATAGGAGGAGTCCAAGTTGAACACCGCAAAGTCTGGCTTATCATCTAGAGAACCAACGGAGTCAGGACCGCATGAGAGACGGTCGAAGACTGATCGAGAGAAGCGTGGAACGGTCGCTATGCGGCTAAAATTGGGTGCCGTACAGGCTGTCTGCATGCGGTTGTCTTCTGCCATTGGATGAGTTGTTTTTATGCGGCTAGGAGTCACGACCGTGCAGGCTGGCCGCATGCAGTTGGCGATTGTGGCCGCATGGGTTTTCTGCAAGCGATTGACTTTCTTAGCCGCATGAGTTTCATCCATGTGGTTGGCAACTGTAGCCGCATAAGCTATGCGGCTGACAGATGTGGCCGCATGAGTTTTCTCCATGCGGCTGGCGGATGTGGCCGCATGAGCTTTCTTCCTGCGGCTAATACCCTTATGCGGCTCGGATCTCATAGAGTTCCTCTTTGCCCCTGCAAGTCCAGCATCATAGTGTTTTCTTCTGCCAGACTTGGGGACAGCAGAGTTGTCTATGGTCTGAAGTGGGGCCGCAGGAGAGTCTTTCTCGCCGTCTTGAGCAACAGAGGGTATTTCTGGAAGAGCTTCGGTAGGAACAAAGATCGGGGTCTCCACTCCTTGCGGGCCTTCTTTGTGCGGGCTCGCTTCTGGACCGGGCCAGTGCTCTTGTCGGAGAGCATTTCTTCGAACGCCTGTTGGTCGAACCGGGCGACCATCTTCTGTTGCGTGGAGCCAAGCTTGGCTGCATCCGATTGCGTCACCAACTCCTCAGCCGTGGAGAAGTTAGTCCCCAGCAGAGTCACCATCGTGTTTGCCATTGATTGTAAAAGTACAGAACAGTTTTATGGAAGGACTGAACTTAGACTCACAATACAAACTCGCTTGTACAAAGAGAGCCTAGGGACGAAAACCTAGGTACAGCAGTCTAAGTACAATTGTTTATTTTAGATTCTGGGGGGTGACGATAGAGGCTCGGGAAGGCGACGGCAGCCCTGCCTTACTCCTTGGACGATCGGTATGCAGCCTTGGCTCCTGTGAAGAGATGGTTGGCATTGACGAAGAAATGCACTTCTTGCTCTCCTCGTATTGCTCTTATGGCTTCTCTCTCTCTCTGTGTATTTTTTTCTCTGATAGCGTATATCTCTCCTTGTATATTTTGCAAGGGAATGGCACCCTGCTATTTATAATAGTGGGGAGCATCATTAGGGTTTGGATGATTACCCATTCTCAATGTGGCGGTAGCCTGATGCTTAATCAATCTGGACCATTCGTTTTAATCGTGAAGGATCTGGGCCATAAATAGGGATAGCACTGAATCCTGCGAATGATTAATGCTGATTGCTTTAAATCTTCATGATTGGTTGTGTCAAGCTTGGATCTCTCACCACGTGTCCCATTGGCTTGATCATGAATGATATGACCTGATCTCATTAATTATGAGGATAATGTTAAATATAGTCATTGGGATCTGGTAAATCTCTTATTGATTTGCATTTCATAATCATCCTTGCTACAAGCTGTCAAGTCGCAGGAGCAATTGAATCTCTGCCACGTGTCTTAATGATGGACTCTGCCAGAGCCGCATGAGATCCATGAACCGTATGAGACAGCGTCTCAGTGAACCGCATAGGTATAGTATTTGCGAGCCGCATGGGATGGTTTTTCGGTAGGCCGCATAAGTGTAGTACTCGCGAGCCGCATGGAATGGCTTCTTAGTGAGCCGCAGAAAGACAATTCTTGCCAGCCGCATGAAGCTGTTCTTCACTGGAGCCGCATGGGGGTAGCCACGTGTCAATCTCGGATCGTGTCAGAGATTTTCTCCTATTCCCAAAGACTCTGTCATTATGACAGGGCCATTATGACACTTCATGTCAGAGCCGTCAGCTGTCAAATCATGACAGAGCATTAAATAGGGCCATTGCTCGATGGCCAGCTGTATGAAGGGGTCCCATGGGGGCACGTGGCGTTGATCGAGCCGCATATCTCTGTTGGTCGAATGGGAGCCGCATGTACTTCTGAACCGTATGCGGCTATGGGGCTCTTTGAACCGCATAGGACTGTCCCTATATAAGCCGCATGGACTCTCCTGCCCCAAGCCGTATGAGACTAATAGTCTCTCTGAACCGCATGGGACTGCTCCTGTATGAGCCGCATGGGGTTCTCCTATTCCGAGCCGCATAGATCATCATTCTGATATTTTCCATGCTTCTACAGTATTGTGAAGTAAAAGTCCAGTCCTCCTATAATTGTTCTGTTCTTTTTTATTTTATGGCAAACACGATGGTGACTCTGCTGGGATAAACTTCTCCACGGCTGAGGAGTTGGTGATGCAATCGGATGCAGCCAAACTTGGCTCCACGCAACAGAAGATGGTCGTCCGCTTCGACCAACAGGCGTTTGAAGAAATGCTCTCTGAAGAAAGTGCTGGCCCGGTCCAGAATCGAACCCGCACAAAGAAGGCTCGCTGCGAGTGGAGGCCAAAATCATTTGCTCCTCCCCAAGCTCTGGACGGAGTACTCTCTGCTACCTAAGACGGCAAAGGTGACTCTCATACGGCTCCACTTCGAGCCGTAGAGGACTCTGATGTCCCCAAGTCCGGCAAAGGAAAGCACTACGATGCTGGACTTGTAGGGACAAAGAGTGATTCTATGCGCCCTAAGAAGAAGCCGAACGTTCATATGGCCAAGTATGCCAACCACATGCAGGATGCTCATGCGGCTGAGTCTGTCAGCCGCATGAAGGAGGTCTATGCGGCCAGATCATCCAGCCGCATGAAGAAAACTCATGCGGCCAAGATTCCCAGCCGCATGAAGAAAGCCTATGAGGCTCCGCCATCCAGCCGCATGAAGATTATTGATGACAGCCGTATAACGCCTACCCCGCGTGGCTCAGTCTTCGACCGCCTCTCTTATGGTCCTGATCTCCTGTGCTTTCAAGAAGATATGTCTGACTCTCTCCAGCATCACTTAGACTCTTCCTACTATGTGCCCTTACGCACTAGAGTGAAGAAGTCTAAGGCAGCGCGAGCTTGGCAAGTTCGGTCCGCTGATCCGATCTCTGACCATCCGAGCGTCCCGTATACTGTTATGCGGGCCTCAGATGGAAAGTTGTACAGAACCACTCGAGTGCAGCCCCCGACGGCAAACAGACAGAGAGGTTCGCAAAAGTCTCCCAAAATCCAAGGAGCGAACATGGTCGATCCAGACCTATCTGACTTGCGTGAGGCCATCCTCCACAAACGCAAGGAAAGAGAAGATGCATCGGGGTGCAAAGAGTCCTCCCACGGATGTCACTGCATCCAAGTTATCGTCAATTGCTGCTGCAATAACGCGACGGTGCGAAAAGGCCGATAGTCCATCTTTCAAAGACTGCAACAGCAGTCTTCAGAAGGCGAGGCACTTCCCGTCGTCTCCTGCAACTCTGCTCAGAAAGTCCCCGCCGATGGGAGAGGGATGAAGACAAATGTTCCCAGCCCGAAGATTTTAACCGCTATGACTAAGAGACTGTCGTCTAAGCGGGTGCCCACCACCGGAGTTTTCCAAGGCACCCGTTCTAAGACGAAATCTGCCACAGTGGGAGATTCGTCGTCTACACTACTGGAGGATACTGCGACTGGGGGTAGCACTCCTCCGAACCTCCACGACAATCCGATGTTCCAAGAAGACGAGCCGGAGGAAACAATTCCCCCATCAGATGCAGCAAACCCCGACGTCCCCGAGGACGTCCACAACTCCCAAGACGAGGCAAACTCGGAGACTGGGGGTACTGTTCCTTCTGAGTCCGAACCATAAGAGAACATTCCTACATACCCCGATGACTTCTCACTACAGGGGTATGATTCGGAGGGCGCTTCCTCCACCGCTCCGTCCATCTCTCCTCATGTAAAGACGGTGTTCATGACGGACAGCAGCCAAGGTAGTTCCAGTGATCGCCAACGCATCGACACTCTCGAAGCCATATTACTTGCCTTGGTCAAGTCTGTGGATGAGATTAAAGCGGCATTTCCAACTCTGCACGGAGGGATGCCTGGCCAAACAAGCGCGGGTCCCACAGTCAATGCGGACTCAAATTCAGTGGCACCGAACCCGGGCAACAATCCTCCTGAAGTAACGGCCCCTACCGCTGTGGATGAGGCCCCAGAAGCAAGAAGAGAGGTCCGGGAGCTCCGAGCCATGTTTCATGCTCGAGAAAACTCTCAAGACCTCAGAATACGGCAACCGTACCCTGCTGCATGGAGGGATGTCCCTTTTCCACCAAGATATAAGCCATTCAATATCAACCCTTATGATGGCAAGACCTCCGCAAGTCAGTACATCACTTACTTCGAGGTCACCACCGACCATCTGCCCCATGACGATGCCATCCTCACACGATTATTCATTGGGGCATTGGAAGGAGTCGCCTTCGACTGGTATCGCAACCTACCAGACAACTGCATCCACTCCTTTTCGGGCTTCAAGCGCATATTCTTGGAGAAATTCTACGAAGTAAGGCAGGACATCACAATGTCCACCCTCATGGACTTCGTCCAAGGGGAGAAAGAGCTGACAAGGAACTACATTGAGCGGTTTTGCCAAACCGCAATGAAGCTGCCATCTGGAAATTCGGATTCCTCCCTGATTAAAATTTGCCAAAAGAGATTGCTCCCAACAATCAGTCTCTGGATGGGCGAAAGTCAATTCAAGGACTGGAAGACGTTTATCATCAGTGCTACAAGTGTTGAAGAACGGTTGAAGAAGGCTCGCCAACTGGGATTGCACATCTCAGAGGGAGAAGACAAGGGCAGGCGTCCCAACGCCAACACCAACAATGGGGTAGCTCTACCAACAATCGAGACAACAAGGGCAAGCAGGCTATGGTGGCCGATACAGCCCAGAAACCCGAGTCAAAACCGGCAGACAAACAATGGCCGCAAATCACACTCATTCGAAGACGGTCACGTCAAGCCCATCTTGGACATGCTCATACAAGGAGACAGAATTCAGCTTCCTCCCCCAAGATGGGAACCTCGGCTGGCAGACATGGAGAACCCAAAGTACTGCCATTACCACCGCTACGTCCACCATGCCACACACGACTGCTACCAACTAAAACGGTACATTCAAAATCTCATCGATTCGAACGCTCTGGCCATCGACTTCAAAGAGGTAACTGTGGCAGCCAATATGGTGTCAGTACAATTTGGCAGCTTCCCTCCAACGAAAACTCAAGACGGTGTGGTCCCCATCCCCCTGGCGATAATGGAGATTGCTAATCTTTCACCTCTCCGAGATCAGGCTGCTGGTCTAGTGCCCCTCACCACATCACGAGGGGAGGTCATGTAGATCCATCCGAACTTGGTATCGGAAGTGACTCGGCCCACATCATCTTCCATCTGCAAGAAGAAGAGTGGAAAAGTCAGGTCCTATCGCACAATCACGGCAAATGTCGAAGAAGCTACAGTCGTCGTCACGCGGTCTGGTGCACAATCCCAACCCGTGGCTGATAACTCAGCTGAAGATCATCAGTCCGCTACAACCGACGCTCCGGAACCGGCTCAGCCTCCAACGACCGACAAGCCTAGGCCGAAGGAGACTCGCTTTAACAAATCCCTCAGAAAAGAGGCACCGCAGGGGCTGGAGAAGCCCTACAACTTTGACATCTTAGCGCAATTGGCCAACACACCGGCCAAGTTGTCATTATACGAGCTTCTGAGACTCTCAAAGGATGTTCGTGCGACTTTGAGCGATGTACTCCAAAATGCCGACGCGTACCTGGCTCAGGTCAACCTCACGGGAGAGAACCCGCCTACAGATCTCCAAGATAGCGCTTGTACGGGAGCGATGCCCAACATTGTCTTCACTCCGCAGGATATGCTCATCAAAACCAACCTGCACGATCGCCCGTTATACTACACTGGATACATCGGCGACGTAAAGGTGGATCGAATGCACATTAATCTCGACTCTTCCATAAGCATTATCCCGAAGGGTCTGTTACATCATCTCCGCATCCCAATGCATCGCCTGACGCCTACAAGCACCGCCATCAGCGGTTTCAATTTGGGCATGAGCTACCCAATTGGAAAGATTCGTCTGAAGTGTCAGATTGGCGATCTCCAATCAGAAGTCACCTTCTACGTCATAGATGCAGACACTTCTTACAACATCCTCTTAGGGCGCCCTTGGATAGAAGATTATATGATCATGCCTTCCACGCTGTACCAATGCTTCAAGTATGTCGACAAACATGGCTTCGTGAGGACAGAATTTGCTGATATCGATCCCTTCAAAGGGGTAGAATCCTACTACTCAGACTCATGTCTGTACGAAAAGTCGAAGAGGCACCTTGGTGAAGGAGATGGGCAAGCTAGTACCGAGACGGCCACATGATCAGAAGAGCTTCTGACGATCCATCTCCAAGCTTGCAAACTTGGCAAGTCCCCAACCCTTACCGCCACTCTGTGTAAGGACGCAATAAGCCTCTCGGCATAAGAAGAACAGATGATAATCTGGCTACCAAGGTCTGGCCAAGTGCCAAGACCCACAAAGGAGCCACTGACAATCAGGCTGTTGAAAGTTGGCCAACCGTAAATGGAGAAGCTCAATCCCTCCGAAAGCCAATGACGATACGCCTTCCCAAGAAGGGTCGTCACCCTGATGCAAGGCCTGAAACTTCTAGCGAACCAACCACTCTTTGCCCAGCATTGAGCACCAGACTGGTGTCGCTAGTCTGCCAACAACTCCACGCTCTGCTCCTCCAGCTGAACCTTTGACGATCAAGCTGCCCAGGTCATCCTCTCAGTCTTCGTTTATACAGGGGGTAGCCGAAGAGGAACCAGAGCTAGCCATGTATGTGGATGCCCATACTGATGTTCCCTCCACAGATGATGTAATCCCGCTAGAAAAGATACCTTACTTCATCAATAAAAGGCTATCTTTGAACTACCTCAAGCTTGATAAGCTTTGTATAATGTATGCTATGGAACACGGTATAGGCACTCACCTACACACACAGGTGACAAATGTGTACACCGCAATCCAGCTTACTCCAGTGGAAGATGCTTACCGCATAATTGAGGTAGGGGACCATCCAATCATCTTCGGCCGGAAGGACGATCCGCAGTCCTTCACCGTAGAAGAAGTCGACCTTGAATCAGATGCCGGGAGACTGCCTCTGTATCTTTATAGCCCCTAATCCAAATATCTTATGCAAAAACAGGGGTATGATCTGGAGACTACGCCAGGCTTGAACTACGGCACCGGGCGACGATTACCTTTGAAGCCACCAGTCCCGGCTGGCAAACCACGGGACTACTATAGCAAAACTTGATGTGGATTAGGGTGTGTAACACCCACAACGACCCCTGAGAGTTCAGACGAAGAATGTGACTGGCATTCACATTCAATCGGGTCACCAACTTCTGACTCGAATACTAGCATCGGAGATGTATTCAGACAAGTCCTGTCAGTCAACATAGCATTCGCCGACGCTTATGAAGAAGATAAAGACATTCCCGAAATCCTCAAGATAGAGCCATGGGCCCAACAGTTGGATGCACAATGGGAAAAGCGGTTCGAACAGAGAGAACCTCCTACTGAAGATAAGGTTATACAGGTCGACCTCGGCAGTGAATCTTCTCCAAAACCAATCTTCGTCAGTAAAAGCCTGACAGACGAAGAACAAGAATCGCTACTGGAGCTCGTCAAAGAATATATCGATGTGTTCGCCTGAAGCTATGAAGACATGCCAGGACTAAACCCCGAGGTTGTCCTTCACAAGCTCAACATTCGGCCAGATGCAAAGCCAGTCAAGCAACAACAGCGACGCTTTCGCCCGGGCATCATGGATGCGATCGAAGTCGAAGTCAACAAACTGATAGCTAGCAGCTTCATTCGTGAGGAGCAACATCCTGACTGGGTCTCCAACATAGTACCCGTCCTCAAGAAGAATAGAAAGGTTCGAATCTGCATCGACTTCCGCAATCTGAACGAGGCATGCCCCAAAGATGAATTTCCCCTCCCTATCACGGACATCATGATCGACAACACATGCGGCTTCGAACGTATGTCATTCATGGATGGCTTCTCGAGATACAACCAAATCAAGATGTCTCCTGACGATGAAAAGCATACATTATTCCGAACACCGATTGGCACATACTGTTACACATCATGCCTTTTGGTCTGAAGAATGCCGGCGCCACATATCAAAGAGCCATGAGCATTATCCTCAGAGACAACTTGCGCAAGACGGTAGAGTACTATGTTGATGAAATCACCGTCAAGAGTCACTGTAAAGGAGACCATCTGCAGGATCTGAGGACGGTATTCGACTTGATGCGAGCGCATAATCTGAAGATGAATCCCACAAAATCCTTCTTGGGTGTATCCAGCGGAAAGTTCTTAGGTTTTATCATCACCGCCCAGGGTATCCATGTAGATCCTGAGAAGACAAAGGCAATCATGGAGATGGGTCCCCCGAGAAATCTCCGCGAACTCCGAGGCCTCCAAGGGAGGCCAGCTTACATCAGGAGGTTTATTTCTAACCTCTCCGGGTGATGTCAACCATTCACCCATCTCATGAAGAAAGGCGTGTCATTCGTATGGGACGAAGAATGTCAGCGGGCCTTCGACAGCATCAAAGAATATTTGTCAAACCCTCCAGTCCTGGTGGCCCCGGTTTCTGAAAAACCATTTCTGCTCTACGTACGAGCAATAGAACATTCCCTCGGGGCTCTGCTGGCACAAAACAATGATGTAGGCCATGAGCAAGCCATATATTACCTCAGTCGAATGATGATTGGACCAGAGCACCGATACACCTCTGTGGAGAAGGAATGCCTCGCCCTGGTGTTCGCCATTCAGAAGACGCGGTACTATGTCACTGGACAAACCATACATGTGATCTCACGAGTCAACCCTCTTAGGGTCCTCATGACTAAACCAGGGGCACTCAGCTCTCGCCTTGCCATATGGGCAATATTGTTGTCCCCCTATCATATGATCTTCGTCCCACAAAAGGCTGTTAAAGGTCAAGCCTGGCAGACTTTTTGGCAGCCCACCCGGGCTCAGAGTCGTCTAGAATATATGAAGAAATTCCAGATGAGGTCGCCGACTCGCATGCAACCTCTCACGATGATATACGGAGAATGTTCTTCGACGGTGCTTCGAGAACTGGACCCAAGGGCAACATCGTCGTCGGAGTCGGGGTGGTACTGGTTTCTCCTTCCGGTTTGGTAATCAATCGCGCTTACTCTCTCACAGAACCCTGCTCTAACAATATGGCCGAGTACAACTCTCTGGTCATTGGCCTCCAACTTGCAAAAGAGCTGGGGGTAGAATATCTTGAAGCATACGACGATTCTCAGTTAATCGTCAATCAGATCCGGGGCTCATACGAAGTCCGCCACGAAGACATGATCCCCTTTCACCAAATAGCGATCGACATCATCTCGTCGTTCGAGGGGTTCTTTATCGAGCATGTTCCCAGACTCCGAAATATTGAAGCAGACGCCTTAGCCGACCTGGCCGCTTCCCTAGCAGTGCCAAATCATACTCATCAATCGGTAGATGTGATAGGCCACGAACTGGTCTGCACCAAGAACAACGTTCAATTCATGGCGAGTTATTCTGCTCAGACGATCGACGATGTTCCAGATTGGAGACAACCATTCATTGACTTCGTTGTCTACGACATCCTGCCCGAGAACCCAAAGGAAGCTACTTCCATCAGAAGGCGTTCTCTCAGATTCTTCTTCGATGCAAAGACGAAAATGCTGTATCACCGATCCTATGATAGATTATTGCTTCGGTGTTTGTCAAACGCAGAAGCCAAAAAAGCCGTACGAGAAGCTCATGACGGTGTCTGCGGAGCCCACCAGCCTGGCCCTAAATTGCAAGACCGTCTTTGCCGAATGGGCTACTATTGGCCCACGATGGTAGCAGATGCGATAGACTATACGAGAAAGTGCAAAGCCTGCCAAGTCCATGCGGACTTCATCCACCAACCATTCAAGTTTCTACATTCAACAGTGGCGTCCTGGCCGTTCGAAGCATGGGGAATGGATATCATCGGTCCGATTACTCCACCTTCCTTCCGAGGACATCGCTTCATACTCACCATCATAGATGACTTCTCCAAATGGGTGGAGGCTGTCCCGCTCGCGGAAGTAAAGACTTCAAACGTGATCAGCTTCCTTAAGCATCACGTCATTTATAGCTTTGGATTGCCCTAAAGGATCATCCACGATAATGGTTCGCAGTTTGTAAGCCACGCCTTCTATCGGTACTGCGACAAGCATCGCATCCAGAATATTGCTTCGACGCCATACAATCCAGCAGCAAATGGGTTGGCAGAAGCATTCAACAAAACCATCATCAAGTTACTCAAGAAATTCGTGTTGTCCAACAAACGTGACTGGAACGAGAAGCTTGGTGAATGCTTATGGACGTACCGTACCACAGTCTGAACGACCACAGGGAACACACCATTCTTCCTGGTGTACGGGAGTGAGGCAGTTCTCCCATTGGAGACTCAAATACCCTTGCTCCGTGTCGCACTCACTTATCAATTGACGATGGATGATAACTACCGTCGCCGGCTACAAGAGTTAGAGGCCTTAGATGAAAAGCGCCTCCTGGCTCAGCAACGATTCGAGCTATACCAAGCACGCATCTCTGGAGCCTTCAACAAGAAGGTTAAAATCAGAACATTCCAAGTGGGCGATCTCATTCTGGCAGTCCGAAGGTCGATGGTCATGACTCACAAGACCGCTGGCAAGTTCCAGGCAAAATGGGAAGGTCCATTCATCATCGAGGCTGTATTCTCCAACGGTGCTTACCGCCTCGCAAAACAAAATGGAGACTTGCTCATGTTGCCCGTCAACGGCAAGTTTCTAAAGAAATATTATGTCTAAACAACACATTCCAGATTATCGAGTCATATACCCGCTGGTGTCGCTGAACTCACACACACAATATTCTAGATTATCGAGTCATGTACCCGCTGGTGCCGCTGAACTCACATCCACAGTATTCCAGATTATCGAGTCCTGTACCCGCTGGTGCAGCTGAACTCATATTCACAATATTCCAGATTATTGAGTCATGTACCCGCTGGTGTCGCTGAACTCACATTTCTAAACTCTAGATTATCGAGTTATGTACCCGCAGGTGCCTCTGAACTCACATTCCGGTCACTCTTTCAGATAGTAAGTCATGTATGACCATACCTCTGAACTTTCTTTCTGGAAGAGATCCTCCCTCATGATCCACTACCCGCACTCCCAGTGCACAAAAACGGTAACCGATCCACAAATCTCCAAAACGGCCATGTCCTCATTACCTCTGAGTCGTTTCACTTTTGCCAAAAACAAATCACCCCTTTATATAGAACTTCCATGTCCTCATTACCTCTGAGTCGTTCTATGTACCCTCCTTCATTGAGCCCACTCCTGTCATGTCCTTATTACCTCTAAATGGGAAGGCTCCGTCGAAGAAACCTTCATGCTTGCCATGTCCTCATTACCTCTGAGTAAGTATGATGATTTCCCTTTCGTCTTATTATCTGTACCCACAACCGGAGTACGCCAAGGATAATAGGTCCATAAATATTCCCCACTGAGTCTACTCCGGCCATGTTCTCATTACCTCTGAGTAGGAAGACTCCATGGTAAAACCTCCGTACTTACCATGTCCTCATTACCTCTGAGTAACTTTGTCGGTCCTCTCTCGTCTTATTATCCGTACCCTGAACCAGGGTACGCCAAGGGTAATAGGTCCACAAATGTCCTCTGTTGACTACAAATATCCTCCGTTGAGTCCACTCCTGCCATGTCCTCATTACCTCTGAGTAGGAAGACTCAACGGTAAAACCCTCATACTTGCCATGTCCTCATTACCTCTGAGTAAGTGTATTGGTTCCCCTCCATCCTATTATCCGTATCCCAAGTCGGGGTACGCCAAGGATAATAGGCCCATAAATATCCTTTGCTAAGTCTCTTAGTACAGGCCCACCATTCCTCATCATGCCCCGGGAGCCCAGCTGCTCCATGGCATTCTATCTTCCGATACCCCGAATACCCACGACCACCTTGCCGTGGAACTGTTCTAGGTATCCCCAATCAAACTTGTTATCCGTACCTAAAACTAAGGTATGCCAGGGGTAACAGGTCCACAAACAAGTCCCCCATGCGGGACATACATCACCACAATACAACAGGCACAACAAGCGATACAAATGAAGGATAGAATGGAAAGTACTCTTTATTTGAAAAATGAAAAAACATTATATATGGTGGGGACCATGTCCCTCTCAAAGAGAAAAGAAAAAGAAAACAGGAACAAAACCAGAAAAAGGCCGACTATAGTTCGGCATTACACAACTCCAAAAGGCGGTTTCTCACCAAGGTAGTCCCTCGCTCAAGCCGCTGCCTAGCTCGGCGCTCGGCCGCCTGGGACAACTGCTCCGCATCATTCAAGTACATATAAGCCTGCCAATCATTTTCCATCTTCTTCAAAGCAAGTTCCAATTTGGCAGAAGCTCTACTAAATTTGTCAGCCTCCTGAATAGCATCCCCTTTCTCAGTACGAGCAGCTTCGAGCTCGGACTCCAGGAAGGCCAGCTTTCTCTGGAGCTAGAGAATCTGCTCCCGGGTGTCAGTTACCCCGCAGAAGGCAGTCGCTTCCCGAGCCGCGCAATCTTCAGTACGACGGCTCCACTGATCGTACAACTAAGTCAGATCCTGACGATCCTTCAATATAACAGGCTTGAGCGATTCCCGAGCAACCTTCACCTTCTCTACCGCGGTTGTGAGGAAAGTACGCTCTTGATCTATGGCTACTGATAGATCAGCTTGTCGGAGTACGCAAAACTGGGCCACAAGACGATCGGCCTCTAACAGCTTAGGCTCCAGAAGCGTCGCTATTCCCGCCCCACCGGGAAGTGTTCTAAGAATATTAATTTGGCCACCGGCGCATTGATGGGCCATAGCAAAGGGAGTCTCCCTCTCCACAGCTGCCTCAATCCCCCTCTTCAGGTGGCAGTGGAAACTGTCGACCACATCCTGGGACACTTCATCCAAAACTTCTGTAGAGGACGGCATGAAAGGGAGTGTGGCAGGCAGTACCGAAGGAGTAGCCTCAGAACTTGCCGTCCCTGCCACCAGGGAAATGAATTCTGTGCGGCGAGATGTATGGATGGCAGCTAGCTCCTCTTCCGTCGCCCGAAGAGCCTGGATACTTGGTAGAGCGAAAAGGTTAACTCCCAAAACCCTATTCGCAGAGGATGGCACGGAAAGCGTCATCCCTTGCTCCAGCTGTGCTATCACCAAGGCTCCCGAACTTGACCCAGCTGAAAGCCCCTCAGTATGGGTTGGAAAAGAAAGAGGCACACGTGCTTCTATCAGATTCACCCGGTAAAGTCCGCCCTGGCAATGTCCATCACCGGCAATAAAGGGGTAGGACCTGCACGTCCAAAGCAATCATTAATCCACGAAGGATAGGATGATAGAGCAAATAGGCCTCCTCATAAGTTAAGAAGCTGGTTTATCTTACCAGGGGAAGAGCTCGGAGGCTGCAGCTCGTTCGAAGCTGGCATGGTCTCCCCACCCGCAGCTTCTAACTCAAATTCAACTAGTTTCTCTGCCCCAGCCACCCCTGAAGGGGAGCCAGCCAGGTCAGTGTCATCCTGTTAGAATTCAGCTGTCTCAGGGACAGGGGTAGTAGAGCCCCCGTCCCTATGGGTTGAGATCTCAGCATGGTGAGACTCCCCGGCCACCTCCGGAAGAACCCTAGCGGAAGTGATGGCGGTGCACCTATCATGGATCAAAGTAGACAAGGCTGGATCGACTTCAGTAGTCGAGTCCCAAGAAGCAGACTCCCCGGACGCCTACAAGGAGCAAAAGAAAAAAATGATTAGGCCGTAATTTAGAAAAAGAAGGAAAAGGCAGTTGAAATTCCAATCACCTCAGAAATAGCATCAACATCAATAAACAGCCTGCGACGTCTTACCGCAGCCCGTTTGTGGAGTAGGTCCTGCCATCGTCAGTGGACAGACGCCTGCCTCGTTGGCACGAAGCACCAGACGCAACATGTGGATGTTCCTCCACCTTTTCGTCCGGCACAGTAGGAGGCCGGTCCCCCACCTCCTCATCCGAAGAATGCGACGAGTCATCGGCGGCCTGCTCGTCATCCTCTTCGTCTGCCGCAGTGGACTCCGAGTCTGGCACAGGAACCCTATTCGCCCCTCTCTTTCTCTTCCTGGAACCCTCGGGCTTTTCTGCCAAGCCAGTCCCGACAATGAAGCTGGTGTTCATGTCAAAGTTCACGGAAGATTTGCTCGCCGCAACGTGATAAAGAGCCGCCATGTACAGAATATCCCCTTGCGTATTAGCGTCAGGGTCTGAGAAGCTAGCCCGGGTATGAACAGCATTGTAATAATGCCACGCCCGTATGCCGTTAAGGATACTACCCTCGAAGCCCAGGCAAGTACTGGGGCAGTCAAGGTACATCTGACTATACCCGAATTGACGAGAAAATCTGCTAGGCAAATAAGGCTCCAAGTATACATTATTTCGGTAACGATATACTAGGTGCGCGGGGCGAATATTGCGCAGCCATAGAAGCATCTTCTCAGATAAGAGCTGGGGAGGATTGTAACACCCAGTTTTCCAAATGAGGGTAATTTTGAACTTTTATAATTTTGATTAATCGATCATAAGATTTAACTCATATTATAATTTTTGGTAATTTTTTTAATCAATTTAAAACTATTTAAAATGTTGAATTGAGATTTTGATGGTTAACTAGTTAATCTCTAGTTTTGCTAAGCTTAGAGACTAACCATGGGGACCTAACCATGTGATTAGAATGACTATTTACAACTTTTTAGGCTAAGGGTATTTCGGTCATTTTTTGACTTTTGAATTATTTAGAATTTTGATTAATTAGTGAATTTTAGATTATTTTTAATAATAATTAAATTGATGTATTATGATTTTGGTCATTTTTCATATTTTAATATTTTGGGAAAATTTTATATTTTTAATATTGTTTTTATTGGATTTGTTTAGTCGGGTTTGAGTTTCGTCTCGTTTCGACTTGTATTGTGACCCGGGTAGCTTGAACTCTAGATGGAACCCAATATTAAGTTAAGCATGGCTCACAAGACCCAACATTAAGTGAGTTAATTAAAATAATTTTTATCATGTTAGAATGGTTAAGTTAGAGACTCAAAACTAGATCATTTTGACCCCAAACTTGAACCTAGTCTAGACTTAACCATATGAGACTAGAGAGGGGCAATTAGGACATTTCCCATTAGCTCTAATGGACTCTTTATGGCAGCCAACTTTAGGAGAGAATGATTCATTTCATTCATTACAATCTTGCCTCTTTTATTTTCCTTTTGTTCTTCCCCAATTTTAGAGAGCCTTCCCATTGATTTGATCTCCAAATCAAATCATTCCTTCACCAAACCTTCCCTCAATCATTCCCATTCTCCAAGGGAAGGGTGCTACCAAGGATTGGAAGAGGAGTGCAAGAAGGAGTGTCCACTTTGAGGGATCTTCGTATCGGAGCCGTGTCCTAAAGAATTTTATTGGGATTCCACTCCCAATAGGTAAAACCCATCCTCTAAATCGATTTTCTTTGCATATAAATTAGTTTTGAATCCGTAGGATCCATCCTCATGCATGTGTCCCATTTAGATTCAAATTTAAGGCCATTTGGAGCTCTCTTGAGGATTTTAGATATGTGTCTTGTGTCCTACTTGATAGATCCCAAATTAGGACACCCCATGTGTATGTATGTATGATAATAGTTAAATTGATATTTAAATTCAGTTTTATAATGGTTAGAGAGTGGATTAATCTTAGTTAGGATGGTTAGAATAAGTTTCATTTGGATACCTATGTTTGTATCCAAGTATCTTGGCCTATATGTGTTCTTTTGTCAAATCCGTCATAATTTTCATCCACGTTTTTATTAACCAAAGCAACTTAAAAATGTCATAACTTTTAGCTTAGAACTCCGATTTATCTTTTATTTTTTTTTAAGAACCATATCGAAGTTAGATTTCCAAATATATATTTTAATAAGCCAAATTCTTTCTGTAACATTCTGTAGAATTATTTGAGTGTCAGCTGTACGAAAGACGAACGTGTTTTGGTATTTTCGCGATTTCGGGAGCTTCCGGACACGAAAATGCGATCCGTTTGAAGTTTCAGAAAGCTAACACGAAGGTCTACAACATACTTTAATCCTAGAATTTAGTGAATTCCCAATTGGTACAGTATTGGTTTTAAGTAGAAGAGTGACTATACGATATTTGCATTTTGTGTAACCTATGAGCCTATGTACTATGGATATTAAATGAATATAGAGTACGTAATGCATGATATGTTAGATGAATGAAATAATATAAATATATGATATATATTCTCTTTACATTAATATATATATATGGTTGAATGCAAGCATGTAGGAATACAATTAATATAATGCCTATGAGCAATGCATGAATGAAAGAATGATATACAATGTATGCATGAAAGTATATAATGAATGCTAGATATGAATGCAAGATATATATGTAATGATAGATATGAATGCATATTGTATAACTATTGTAATACAATATATAATGATAACATGTATGGTAATGTAGAGTATATGATGCAAGCATGAATGAATGGAGGAAATACATGTATATAGGTAATATAGAATGTAATATATGAATGCAAGCATGCAAGATAATATATTGTATCCATATATGATGTATTCAACTTAAAGATAATGTAATATATGAAAGAAATGAATGATAATATATAACATAATATGTAGGATAATGCAAGGTATGAAATATATGATGTGTGCATGTTTGTATGTCTCTATGTTAATGTATGAAATGATATGAATATACAATATATGCATATGTATAAAACATGTAGGTAATGCATAGATGCATGAATGAAATGAATGTTTGCAATATGTTAATATAAATACAAGTATCTAATATGCATGAATGTAAGTATAATATAATACAAGTATACATGTATGTATCATGTAAATGTAATATACATGATATGTATATATGTATGTATACAAGGTAAGTATGTATGTATGTATTTCTATAAACTGAGTTAACCTATAACCTTTTACACACATGCATTCATACACCCTTTGACATCATGTATCCCATGTCACATACACCTACCTATCACTAAATTTTAGAATATTAACACATATCCTTTCACACACATGCCAAACACACACATACTCACTTACTCTTTTACCTCTCTTTCTCTATATATATATATATATGTATGTACCTATATATATAGCTTTCCTATATATATCTATGTATTTGAATATGTGAATGTGAATAATATATATATATTATATGACTAAGTTTGTGTGCCTTGTTAGCTTATGGTTTAGTTTTGTGCTTGGTTTAGCAAGTAACTTAGGCTATGAGTTAGTAGCTATCTTGGATACTTGATTTGCATATACTTAGTTTGTTTAGACCTAGAATAACTTGTTTGACCTAATTTAGACTTGTTAGACCTAGTTTGACCATAGTTGACCTAGGTTTAACATTCAGGGTTGACCAAGTTGACCAAGAGTTGACATTGGTCTAGATTGACCTAGAATCATGTAGAATGCATAGTAGAAATTCATATTGCCATTTTGTACTTGTTGTGACTTGTGCTGTTCTGATTAGGAGCCAGACACCTCTCCTCGGACAGTATATTTACTTTGGACATTCAGACACCAGGCGAGTACATTCTCTGATCATTTCATATCCTGCATTAGGAGTATATTTTCTGCTTTAGATTGCTTTACATGATGCTGACACGTTGGAAACACGGATTAGTACTATATGGATCTTGTTGTACGATGTTATCCCCTTAGCGGATACATCGGGTATTCGTATTCGTGTACTTTATCGTGAACATCGTGTACTCCTTGTATTTGTGATATTCGTGTACGAAACGTGTGAAAACGTGTATAATCATGTATTCACATGACCTTCGTGTACAATAACATAACTTAACTAGATCCTTGTGTATTGATTGGGACGGGAGAGTAGAAGTGGTTATGTATTAAATCAAGTAGATTACTCGTGTACAACCTCTGTAGATTACTCGTGTACAACATCGTGCCGTCTACATAACCATCTTGTGCTCTGAATCACTAGCACTGTTAGTTCTCTATATACTTTAGCTATTTATTTATAGTCTCTCTCTTTTTATCATGTTATTCCTTCAGTATCTTGTATCTTACTCTCTAGCATGATTATATATCCTGGCCTGCTATGATTTGTTGAGATGTGTTGTGCTCGCTCCTATCCTGACTGGACCTGTTGATAAATTTTACAGATAGCCTGGAGGTTGCCTGCTAGCCTAGAGGAGACACAATAAAGGTTGTATAGATAGCTAGGGTTTGCTTATAGCTTATTTTCAGTTGTCTTGAGTTGTATTTATTTTATGGATTACTGTATTTGAGCTTTGAGATGTATTTCTGGGTTGGTATATCTTAGACACTTAGACTTCTATCTGCTGTATCTCTTTTGGATTTCATATTTTATCTATCTTCCATTATGCTCTACCTTAGATGTGATTGAGTTTACATTCTGCTATGTCACCCCCATTCGGGGAGTATAAACTGCTTAGTCTTATAATGTTAGATGCATGAGACCTAGGACAGCGTTCTACCGCCGATACTACGGCGTAGGCTGGACGTACCCACGTCTCATGCCTTTACTCTAGGGTGCGGGTCATGACATGTTTTTAGTGGTGGCCCAGGCAGGTCGAGTTTGTGTAGTGGTATTCGAACTAGAGTATCACTACAGCCTGCAGTAGGATTAGAATATTTTGAAGGTACTCAATCACATTAGGAAAAACTCCTTATCAGATCCCTTTTATCTAAATTTGCTGCTTATTGTTTTCCCTTGAATATTAACTGCTTTCCTTTGATTTCTCGCTTCATTCTCAGTAATTGCTTGTTGTTTTGATCTGTCTTCATAATGGTTATGGAGATATGATCTCATCGCTTCGATTCGGGGGATACTATCGAGAGGCTGGCCACCTTTTGTCCTGTTCATCAGGGCCTCGAGACCGTAGCTCCTGTTGTGCCGACTCAGGTTGGCGTTTCTGCTATATTGGAGGTGCACCTCTGTCTGTACAGAGACTTTTTCTCGTCATTCCTAATTTCTTTCAGCAGCAGCGGTTCATGCAGCATCATCAACAGACCAGGAGAAACCAGCAGGGTGAGCTATCGTCAGGACAGTCGAAGATGCATAGACCATTAGAGATCTTGCTGCAAGTTTCTTTCTTCTCTATTCCATTCCCGCAATTGTCTCTTATAACTATCTTGAAATTCGATTCCATCTGTTCCTTGTTGACTGATCAATTTGTTATGTTGTTCCTGTGTTATGTTTGCTTTTTTTTCTGAAAAAAATCATATGGGCTAGGTCACCTCATTTATGGGATCTAGAATCGTCGATAGTCATGTTAGCTGGCATAGTGAGGACACATAGTCAGATTTTGGACCTATTTCTCGGGTGTGGAAATTTAAAGTTTTCGCCGTCGCATGCGGCAATACAAAAATTTTAAATACCATGAACCTAGAGGTATGTACTTTAGTCAAGGACTCTGTGATTATCGTAGCCTTGCTTACTAGTATGACGAGGATTTGGAGCACCATGATTTTGGATAGACGCATATGATTATCAGATTGTGCCTTAAATGCTCTTGAACAAGTTTTCTCTACTTTTGTTCAGTCTTTCAAAAAAAGTTGTTTTGTTTGTTTTATTTCTCATTATTTAACTTAGGAGTAGGAGTAGCTTTAGCTGTATTATAAACCTTTGTGTAACTTCTTACTATGAATCTCTTCTTAAAATAATGAATCAATAATTTTTTTAGACCTTATCTTGGATTTGATATTATAGCTCTGGTTTCAAAATGGTTCCTTCTTTTAAACAAATAAGCAGAACAGATTTTATCGTTATTTCCTTCTTGATATTATTCTTGTATTAAATAATAATAATAATAAAACTGTCTTGATTACATCAATCACCTGCTTTGCAATCTTGGTAGGAATCTAAATGTTGGTCTTGATATAGAATTTAATTTTTATATTGGGACATGAGAATATATATAGTGCACACAGACACTTTGTCTGACACGTATGCATGCTACACTTTGATTATCAACCCATGTAAATGCATATTAATATGTTGTTGATGTTTAAATTCTCAAAACTCCAATATTCTGATACAGTACAGTATCAGAGACTGGTTCTCTGCTTTTCTAGTTTAAATTCCTAATTTAAATATAAATTTCATGTTATTAGTTTTGTTTACATCACTGCACATGTATCTTATACACAAGGTTTCAATTCTTAAAGAAATTGGTTGAGTTTTGTGTTTGAACTTGTCAAATCTGAGACTGTGTGCATATTAACCCTTAATACTGGATTTTAAATGTTAGTTTAAATTGCTGTTTTTAAATATAATATTTTGAGGTATATACATTGTTGTATGTAGGGAAATAATGTTAGGTTTCATATTTTTACATGTTAGGTTGTGATAAACATTGGGTTGGTTTGATGTTCGAATTTCTACAAAATTCTAAAACTGAATACATGTTAACATTTTCACATTGATTTTAAATGTTTAGTTCAATTTCAGATTTAATATGTAATGTTAAACTGAACTGAATGATTGAACCCTTCATTTTAAGTTATAACCCCTGTACTCTTGACACTCTACACTAATGTACACTAATGTTCACAACTGCCATGTAAACCTAACCCTTCATCTCTATGTTATGTTCATATATATATATATATATATATATATATATATATATATATATATATATATAGTTTATGCATACATGTTATAATGTTTATAGATACATAACTAAATCTCTACCTCTCTATACATAAAGATATATGTATATATATGGTTAGCCATGCATGTTATGAGTAAATAGGTTGTGCATTGTAGATTATTTAACCAATATGCCATGAGTAGTGTAAATTGATAGCTATTGTTTTGAAACCCAAATCCTCCTATACACTTTCATGTATATTTCACACACTAACCACATAACCTTTACATAATGCTAGCTTTTCCCTCTCTAACGCTCTCTCTCTCTCTCTCTCTATATATATATATATTTTTTTCCCTCTCTCTCTCTCTCTCTCTCTCTCTCTATATATATATATATATATATATATATATATATATATATATATATATATATATATTGTGATTGAATTTCAATGCAATTGACTTTCATTCTTTAACTTTTGATTTTGATTTTTCTTTGAATAGTACCCCTTTATAGATAATTGGTAGTTATCTTATTTTATTTTCTGATAAGTACCAGTTTTTATATAGGATGGTAGACTGCCTTACAGTTTTGATGATTTGTTATTTCTGTATCTTTTCCAGTTTAACACCCCTGATTGCTTGTAAGTTTTGATACCCTATGATTGTTTTGGTCTACTGTAACTAGTATACCTAGATGAGACTTACACTACCACCGTATGCCATGACCCTGTATGCCATTCTTTTAAATTTTATGATTTAGGTAAGTTCTGAGACTTTGATTGTGGGGGTTTGACCTAGAAGGAGTATGAATATTTTAATTTCGAGGACGAAATTTTTCTAAGGGGGGTAGGATTGTAACACCCAGTTTTTCAAATGAGGGTAATTTTGAACTTTTATAATTTTGATTAATCGATAATAAGATTTAACTCATGTTATAATTTTTGGTAATTTTTTTAATCAATTTAAAACTATTTAAAATATTGAATTGTGATTTTGATGGTTAACTAGTTAATCTCTAGTTTTGCTAAGCTTAGAGACTAACCATGGGGACCTAACCATGTGATTAGAATGACTATTTACAACCTTTTAGGCTAAGGGTATTTTGGTCATTTTGTGACTTTTGAATTATTTAGGATTTTGATTAATTGGTGAATTTAAGATTATTTTTAATAATAATTAAATTGATGTATTATGATTTTGGTCATTTTTCATATTTTAATATTTTGGAAAAATTTTATATTTTTAATATTGTTTTTATTGGATTTGTTTAGTCGGGTTTGAGTTTCGTCTCGTTTCGACTTGTATTGTGATCCGGGTAGCTTGAACTCTAGATGGGACCCAATATTAAGTTAAGCAGGGCTTACAAGACCCAACATTAAGTTAGTTAATTAAACTAATTTTTATCATGTTAGAATGGTTAAGTTAGAGACTCAAAACTAGATCATTTTGACCCCAAACTTGAACCTAGTCTAGACTTAACCATATGAGACTAGAGAGGGGCAATTAGGACATTTTCCATTAGCCCTAATGGACTCTTTATAGCAGCCACCTTTAGGAGAGAATGATTCATTTCATTCATTACAATCTTGCCTCTTTTATTTTCCTTTTGTTCTTCCCTAATTTTAGAGAGCCTTCCCATTGATTTGATATCCAAATCAAATCATTCCTTCACCAGACCTTCCCTGAATCATTCCCAATCTCCAAGGGAAGGGTGCTACCAAGGATTGGAAGAGGAGTGCAAGGAGGAGTGTCCACTTTGAAGGATCTTCGTATCGGAGCCGTGTCCTAAAGGATTTCATTGGGATTCCACTCCTAATAGGTAAAACCCATCCTCTAAGTCGATTTTCTTTGCATATAAATTAGTTTTGAATCCGTAGGATCCATCCTCATGTATGTGTCCCATTCAAATTTGAGGCCATTTGGAGCCCTCTTGAGGATTTTAGATATGTGTCTTGTGTCCTACTTGATAGATCCCAAATTAGGACACCCCATGTGTATGTATGTATGATAATAGTTAAATAGATATTTAAATTCAGTTTTATAATGGTTAGAGAGTGGATTGATCTTAGTTAGGATGGTTATAATGAGTTTCATTTGGATACCTATGTTTGTATCCAAGTATCTTGGCCTATATGTGTTCTTTTGTCAAATCCGTCATAATTTTCATCCACGTTTTTATTAACCAAAGCAACTTAGAAATGTCATAACTTTTAGCTTAGATCTCCGATTTATCTTCCATTTTTTTTAAAAGAACTGTATCGAAGTTAGCTTTCCAAATATATATTTTAATAAGGCAAATTCTTTCTGTAACTTTCTGTAGAATTATTTTAGTGTCAGCTGTATGAAAGACGAACGTGTTTCAGTATTTTTGCGATTTCGGGAGCTTTCGGACACGAAAATGCGATCCGTTTGAAGTTTCGGAAAGCTAACACGAAGGTCTACAACATACTTTAATCATAGTATTTAGTGAATGCCCAATTGATACAGTATTAGTTTTAACTAGAAGAGTGACTATACGATATATGCATTTTGTGTAACCTATGAGCCTATGTAGTATGGATATTAAATGAATATAGAATATGTAATGTATGATATGTTAGATGAATAAAATAATATATATATATGATATATATTCTCTTTACATTAATGCATATATCGTTGAATGCAAGCATGTAGGAATGCAATTAATATAATGCATATGAGCAATGCATGAATGAAAGAATGATATACAATGTATGCATGAAAGTATATAATGAATGCTAGATATGAATACAAGATATATATGTAATGATAGATATGAATGCATATTGTATAAATATTGTAATACAATATATAATGATAACATGTATGGTAATGTAGAGTATATAATGCAAGCATGAATAAATGGAGGAAATACATATATATAGGTAATATAGAATGTAATATATAAATGCAAGCATGCAAGATAATGTATTGTATCCATATATGGTGTATTCAACTTAAAGATAATGTAATATATGAAAGGAATGAATGATAATATATAACATGATATGTAGGGTAATGCAAGGTATGAAATATATGATGTGTGCATGTTTGTATGTCTCCCTGTTAATGTATGAAATGATATGAATATACAATATATGTATATGTATAAAACATATAGGTAATACATAGATGCATGAATGAAATGAATGTTTGCAATATGTTAATATAAATACAAGTATCTAATATGCATGAATGTAAGTATAATATAATACAAGTATACATGTATGTATCATGTAAATGTAATATACATGATATGTATGTATGCATGTATACAAGGTAAGTATGTATGTATGTATTTTTATAAACTGAATTAACCTATAACCTTTTACACACATGCATTCATACACCCTTTGACATCATGTATCCCATGTCACATACACCTACCTATCACTAAATTTTAGAATATTAACATATATCCTTTCACACACATGCCAAACACACACATACTCACTTACTCTTTTACCTCTCTTTCTCTCTCTCTATATATATGTATGTACCTATATATATAGCTTTCCTATATATATCTATGTATATGAATATGTGAATGTGAATAATATATATACATTATATGACTAAGTTTGTGTGCCTTGTTAGCTTATGGTTTAGTTTTATGCTTGGTTTAGCAAGTGACTTAGGCTATAAGTTAGTAGCTATCTTGGATACTTGATTTGCATATACTTAGTTTGTTTAGACCTAGAATAACTTGTTTGACCTAATTTAGACTTGTTAGACCTAGTTTGACCATAGTTGACCTAGGTTTGACTTTCAGGGTTGACCAAGTTGACCAAGAGTTGACTTTGGTCTAGATTGAGCTAGAATCATGTATAATGCATAGTAGAACTTCATATTGCCATTTTGGATTTGTTGTGACTTGTACTGTTCTGATTAGGAGCCAGACACCTCTCCTCGGACAGTATATTTACTTTTGACATTCAGACACCAGGCGAGTACATTCTCTGATCATTTCATATCCTGCATTAGGAGTATATTTCCTGCTTTAGATTACATTACATGATGCTGACACGTTGGAAACATGGATTTGTGCTATATGGATCTTGTTGTGCGATGTTATCCCCTTAGCGGATACATCGGGTGTTCGTGTTCGTGTACTTTATCGTGAACATCGTGTACTCCTTGTATTTATGACATTCGTGTACGAAATGTGTGAAATCGTGTATAATCATGTATTCACATGACCTTCGTGTACAATAACATAACTTAACTAGATCCTTGTGTATTGATTGGGACGGGGGAGTAGAAGTGGTTATGTATTCAATCCAGTAGATTACTCGTGTACAACCTCTTTAGATTACTCGTGTACAACATCGTGCCGTCTACATAACCATCTTGTGCTCAGAATCACTAGCACTGTTAGTTCTCTATATACTGTAGCTATTTATTTACAGTCTCTCTCTTTTTATCATTTTATTCCTTCAGTATCTTCTATCTTACTCTCTAGCATGATTATATATCCTGACCTACTATGATTTGTTGAGATGTAATGTGCTCGCTCCTGTCCTAACTGGACCTGTTGATAAATTTTACAGATAGCCTGGAGGTTGTCTGCTAGCCTAGAGGAGACACAGTAGAGGTTGTATAGATAGCTAGGGTTTGCTTATAGCTTATTTTCAGTTGTCTTGAGTTGTATTTATTTTATGGATTACTGTATTTGAGCTTTAAGATGTATTTCTGGGTTGGTGTATCTTAGACACTTAGACTTCTATCTGCTGTATCTCTTTTGGATTTCATGTTTTATCTATCTTCCATTATGCTCTACCTTAGATGTGATTGAGTTTACATTCTTCTATGTCACCCCCATTCGGGAAGTATAAACTGCTTAGTCTTATACTGTTAGATGCATGAGACCTAGGACAGTGTTCTACCGCCGACACTGCGGCGTAGGCTGGACGTACCCACGTCTCGTGCCCTTACTCTAGGGTACGGGTCGTGACAAGGTTCAATGCCATCAACGTGTACCCCCTCACTTCTCTAAGGGTAAACTAAGGAAGAGACACAAAGAAGTCGGGCCCGTCAACTTTCGCCAACGCCCTTCGACAAGACGGCATGGTGTCATACTTCCAAGATTGATGGCGGTATCGGAAAAGGAAGGCGTCATCAGCGGTGACATCATCCTATATCCCGGGCCTCATCAATGACCGGTAATGCATCAATAACCACCCCATGAGAGAGTGGTATGGTAGCTCTATCCGTTCAAAGTCCAGCGTCGTCTGGTGAGCAATGACTTTAGACGAAAAGGCACGGAGGCCGTGGTGTATGCTACACACCATAGCCGGAAGAAGGGCCAGTCTTACTTTGAAGACCAGCTTCACAGTCGGAAGAATGAAGTGGCAGCTGATCCTTTAAGTAGAACCTGCCCCTCCCGAGACTACGCAATTTCGTAGCCATACATCAAGAACCCGGCCAAGATTGCTTT
The DNA here is from genome assembly GCA_029216955.1 of Iris pallida. Taxonomy (NCBI): domain Eukaryota; kingdom Viridiplantae; phylum Streptophyta; class Magnoliopsida; order Asparagales; family Iridaceae; genus Iris; species Iris pallida. The sequence goes on from JANAVB010021798.1 coordinate 5,087,509, forward strand.
CTCGGACATCTGCCGGGTACCGTAGTGGAAATAACTGAAGGAGTCAGTACGGCTCCCGAATCTATCGCGGGTGGACCTCGACCTTTTTGCATTCAACATCAGGTCCTTTACCTCCGTTAGGGTTTGAGGACCCCGAGAAGAAACCCGGCCGGAAGGACGTAATTTGAAAAGATACGCGATCCAGGCCGTAGTATGGGGGGCGTTCCCTTCTGAACTATTATTCTTCTTAATAGCAGTCTGGTGACAGATGCTATGGTGGCACAGCAGCTCCCGGTACACAGCGACGAAACCAGGAAATCGTCGATCCAGATCATCGAATTCTTCGTTCGTCGGGGTGTATACTTCAAAGGCCTCGCCTCCCTACGGCAGCTTAGAAACAACATGCATTTCATGGAGGGCAAGTCCCAACTCCCCTCCAGGCACGAAGAAAGTCCCCGTACGCCGGCTATACATCTCCAAAAGCGCCATAAACAGCGGCTTGTTAATGGGGAATCCGTAACAGGTGCCCCGGATGGCGTAGTAAAAGTCAATCTCCCGAAGGAGTTCTTCGTAGTTCCTCAGGATCCATGAGGAAAGATTGGCCCATGTAGGAATGGGGTTTATCCAATTCAGCAGCGACAACCTGCCCACAGGATAAGACCCCTTGCGAGCGAGCTGATTCAGGATGGTATCAGCTCGGGTAAAAGTGAAGTTGGGACCAGACACGTTTATAACAGTACCAGGAATCAGCCCCATCACGGTCCGGCTGACTGACTCCCTACTTGCACATGCTGACCTAATACTCATATTATAGTAGATGTTGCCCACGAACATCCCCTGTTGGGTTGGAGTTAGAGAGCCCGCCATTTTTCTGCTCAACGGCACTATATTAAACCACGAGAGGGGAAAATGCCGCTCCATCTCGGGAACATGGATATCCACCCCGTCCACAGTGAAGTCCCAGTTCTCAGAAACGTCCAACATTTGGGAGTTCTTTATGGACAAAGCATCTCCAAAGAGAAAAGCTGGTTTCAGATATTCTTCGTCCAGTTTCCCCGAATTCATCATAGTGCAAAGAAAATGGAAAGGCTGGTTGTTGATGGCAGCCACCCTCTCCAAAGGCTCATTAGGGGAAAGTTGATCTGTCATATGTCGAATTAGGCCGTCAAGCCGCACACCCACAGCAAACTGAGCTGAACCCACCAGAAGCTCTCCGGCCGGGTTGGTTGGGAGGTTCACTGGAAAAGGACAAAAGAAAGAGGATTAAAAGATAGGTTAAAACGAAACCACTTAAAGTTTCTCAAAAAGAAGATTCTATGAGCCTATGCTGCTCGGATCGACAAAGCCTTATGCGGCCCAATTCAGCGGGGTTTCATGCGACACGGCTTTAATAGAGCCTATGCGGCTCGGGTCAACACAGCTTCATGCGGCCCAATTTAGTTGGGAGTTCCATGTGACACTGATTCGATAGCTTATGCGGCTCGGATTAAAACTTATGCGGTTCTATCTCGCAGAGGAGTTTATGCGGCGCGACTCAGCAAAATTCTATGCGGGCCAGTTTGTCAGGAATATATGCGGTTCGGCTCAAAGGAGGGTCCATGCGGTTCAAACCCAGAAGCACTCATGCGGCTCAAATCTTTCTCAATGCAGCTCAAACATAGGGCATGCCCTATGCGGTTCGAATATGAGAGGGTCATACGATCCATGCAACATATGCGGCTCTATCATGGTCGAGCTTGGGCGGTTCAATAACAACGAAGGATGAAGGCTTGTGCATATGTTATGCAACAGAGCCATGGGTCTTTGAGGTTCAATGTATTCAAATCCATTTCTTACCCTTGAAAGCAGGGCGAACATCACGGTGCACTTCGGGCACGGTGGCCGACGAGGAAGCCGTTTTCTTGCCTTTTGTAGCAGCAGAGGCAATCTTGGAAGACTTGCGAGCCATTTTCGACGGTCGGAGAAGGAAAGAAAGTGGAGACTGCAAGAGTTGGGGACAAAAGAGAAAGTAAAGAAATCCCTCCCACTAAATTCGTCCCTATTTATAAACAAAAGCAGGGCATTTCGATTCTCGTGTAAACACAAAAACTGACCCTTCGGTTATCGAGACGAGCCACCTAAAATGAAGGCCAAACTCCTGGGATCCTCCCCCGAATAGTAGCCTTAAAACTGACAGCAGATCAACAACATTTAATTCAAAAGATCTTCCCACGTGGCAGGATGACGTGGCGAGAAGCTCATGCGGCCTGAAAGTCCCTGCAGCTGATTGACTCAATGTGGCTGAGACATCTATGCGGCTGAGACATCCATGTGGCCGAGACATCATATGCGGCCAGAAGAATACATGGCCATGCTTCTTATTCAAAATATTTCAATTTTATAAATTAAAAACTTTAAAGGGGGTCTTGTAGAAGCATGGAAAAGAATAAAGAAAAATCCATACGGCCAGAGAGCCCCATGCGGCTCAGAGTTCTCATGCGGCTCAAGTATTCATGCGGCTCGAGCGTCTATGCGGCTCAAATAAGTTCAATGCGGCTCAGAGAGAAGCCATGTGGCCTGCAAACAGCTCTTTCGTTTGTCCTTTACTGCATTAAATGCCTTGACGGCTGACAGCTCTGACAAGGTGACAGTTCTGACACAAAGATATCATTATGACTACCTCATAATGACGGACTCCTTGGAAAGCGAAGAAAATCTCTGATACGATCCTCCGAGAGTCAGAAACTGTCATGCTACCTTGACACGTGGACAGTCGTATGCGGCCCAAGCGGAGACTCTTCCATGCGGCCCAAGCGGAGGCTCTCCCATGCGGCACACGATGATTAGCCCCATGCGGATCACGAGGACTATCTCCATGCGGCTCACTAAGACCATCCCCATGCGGCTCACGAGGACTATCTCCATGCGGTTCACTCATGCTGTCATCCACACTCATGCGGCTCAAATTATTACCATGCGGTCCAAATAGTCAGGGGGCCACTCTCAAGCAGCCTTGACACGTGGCCAGCCTTATGCGGCCCAATGAAAAGTAACTTTCCTGCACCTCAGATTTCTGCTGTGGCTTACGGTTACGACACGTGGCATGATAGCAGGGCACGTGGCATCAGATTGATCAAAATCCCTCAATAAATTCTAATAAAATATTAGGATCAAATCAGATCGTTTGCAAATAAGCCAATTAAAGACACGTGTCGAGGAATCCGAGGTTGGCATGACAAATCAGGAGGATTTATGTCAATCAGCATTAATTACCCACAAAAGATTTGATGCAATCATATTTATTGCTCAAATTTCGATGAACGGCCTAGATCCAATGATCCTTAGCCGCCGACTTTCAAGAATGGACAATCATTGTAAACCCTAATGAAGCCCCCCACTCTTATAAATAGTAGGGTGCCATTCCCTTGCGGAGATATATAGACATACATATACACACGGAGAGACAGAGTCATATACATATACAGAGAGAGCCAGAGAGCCAGAGAGAGAGCCTGAAGAGAGAGCATTTCATCATCAACGCCAAGCAGTTCTTCCACAGAGCCAAGGCTGCACCCGATCGTCCAAGGAGTAAGGCAGAACTGTCGTCGCTTTCCCGAGCCTCTACCGTCACCCCCCAGAATCTAAAATAAACAATTGTACTTAGATTGTTGTAGCTAGGTTTTTGTCCCTAGGCTTTCTTTGTACAAGCGAGTTTGTATTGTGAAGTAAAAGTCCAGTCATCCGATAATTGTTCTGTTTATTTATATTTCATGGCAAACACCAGCCATCTTGTGGCTTTTCCAGCATAATGAGGGCTGCGCACATCAACCCTAAATCCTGTATTCAACTTGACACTCGACGTTGTCTCGAAGAGGAACACTTCCAGTAAGGTGCACGAGCATGAATTGCTCTGTCCATAGCTAACTCGGTACGTCTCAGTTCTCTAATGGAGTTTGTCGTCAAAATAAAAGCTTATTTGAACGAGGAGATCCATAGCATACCAACTCGCCAAGGAGGAGGATCGGTTGAGTTCATTCTCGACGAAGTCCTGTAAAATGAGAAAAAGCAAGTTCTTTCTTTTTCAAAACACGCCTATTTATAGACCAAGGCAAAACCAGACCCATGCATCAAGTGGCAGCCTCCCCGAAGTTAATGCGATGAACCTAGCATTAATGGCAATGAATCTGCCATTTCGATTTTAACCAAGTCAAAGTTATTTATTTCGAGCCTCAAAATGCTCAACAAGGTTGACTGAAGGTGATACGCCTCACAGATGATGCGCCCCTCAGTTCCATGCACCCAATAATGGATGTGCCCCATACTTGATGCACTTTGTGGTGTACGTGCCCCATAAATGATGTGCTTACACAAAGCTCTTCACCCATCAAAGCATTTAATGCTAAGGTGACATAAGTTAGCAGCACGCATCTTAAAAACTGGGCACTCGACAACTTTAACAGAAAATAAAGAGCAGCCGACATCAGCATAATCATTACTCGATCGGTTACAGTTGTGCTGTGCTACGTGGCCGACTAACCTCTTAAATGCACCCTAAAGCCATGCACCCAAACTTCGCAAGCGTCTCTAAAGCCATGCGCCCAGACTTGTTATCTTCCTAGAAGTTATATGCCATGTCTCCTCATGTGCCAGATCCTAGGCTCATCAAATCTAGTTTCTCTCAATAAATCAAGATCTTTGAAGAGATGTACATGCGTCACATGTCATTAACACAGTTCTACTCATGAATGGATGCCAACCACCAAAGATCTCAGCAACAAACGAATCTCAGCAACTGCCATGTGTCAGCTCATGTGCAGCCGCACAGTGTAGTTACACCAGATTCAGTTCAAGCTTCCTAGGCGCAGCATCCCTGCGCCCAATAAAGTCATGCACATAGCATTCCTACATACAAAATTTTTATGCATGCATCACATATGCACACATGAATGGATCATTCCACCACCTATAAATAGAAGGATCATTCCTTCATTCAATCCTGCAGATTTTTCATACATCCAAAGAGTCAGAGCTTACCTCAAGGGAGCCGAATAGCCGTCCAGCCGAAGACTTGCATTCGCTTCCTGATCATCGTCAGATCGTCAATGGAGTAAACAGTAAACTCTCTATCGCCACTGTTCCTAGATAAAAAGAAAAGTATACTCGAAAGATCCTACCGAGGATCTAAGTTGTACTTTGTTCGTTTGTTATATATAAAAGTTTCTTCAATACTTTGTAATGGCAAATAGCATCTTGTGAGGCATCCTTAGAGGCTAGCTACCTAATTTGGAGTCATCACATTACCTTTGAATTGTAACAACCCAGTCCCAAAATATGTATACTAGGTTCATAAATATGTCAGCCGTATAATAAATATACGTAAACTGTAAATGCAGTATAATTACGGCCAATTAATTTCATCCATAAAGTAAAAAGAATAAAGTTTTTATAGAATCAAATATGAAATTTCATTTTACATGACGCTTGATGGAGACAAATCCACTAACAACATGAAACTAGAAAGAAGGAATTAGCAAAATGAAAATGCAAACAACAAGGGATGATCCAAGAGTATGACATCTTCGATAGGAAGAAGAAGACCACAATTTTGGCTAGAGCACCTGCAGAATTCAAGAAAATATACACACTGGAGAGATCACCAGTTCCAGAGCGGGACATAACAAGATACATAAAAATATGCCATATAAACTAAATATAAAATGTCATAAGTCACAGGGTAGAAAGTAAAAGGTTCCAAATCATAACATGACCAGTATCCAATCATTGAAATAGTGGACCACCCCTATAACCAAACAGGGATAATAGTGTTAGCCCAATGATTATATCATGTTTTTGAATATGGCTAATCAATTAAGTTTAACATAATGACATCACTGATATTCATGTAATCACTATCATGTTGCTACTTAAACTTAGCATTGTCCTAATATTAGCATTGTCCCGAATATTCTATATCATATTGCTATGCTTGTATCATATTGTTTTGTTTGTCTAACATGTACTTGTAGATATGCAGTAAGCATGATCAAGCGTTGTCAAACAAGGACATATGTAAGAGAATTATTGATGGGCCAACGATGGCGTCATACAAGAAGATTTCTCTGAACCGCCTAACGACCTATCCGGAGACATATACAATAGGTATTCAGATTTCCAGATCTGTTTATCTTTGGACGACCGCCGTCAAGGAAAAAGGCATCTTCAAGTCTGCTCAAATATTTGAAGAAAGCCGTCATCAAAGGGCTCTTGGTTTTTCTATTTCATCAATGTATTTTTCATATTTATTGAGTCTAGGAATACGATGTACACTGCATCATACTGGCAAATAGGCTACCCAAGAAATGTTTTCAAAATACCCTTTTCATTTTGAAAACAAGCCCACTTACAAAAGCCCAAACTACTTCCTAACTGCCTGACTTTTCAAAAAGCCCAAAAACCAGTTTGCAAAAACCCTAACAGAACTCTAGCAGAACTCGACCCGAATTCGGCCAGAGTTCGGTTAGTGAACGTTGCTTTTTGAACTTGGTCTTCCTGCAGTTACGGATCCCAACGAGATTTTCTCATAGTGTTCTGTCCGAATTCTGCCCGAATTCTGTCAGAATTCTGCCTTTGGAAAAACTATAAATAGAGAAGGATTTCGATCATTTCAACTCACTCATTCACTTACATATCTCTTCTCTATAAGCCTACTACTTCTTCCAAAGTGATCTGAGCTTTTATTTTCAAATCCCAAGCCAGTTACAATCCTCTAGTCGATTTGCCAGTGCGGTACAGTCTAGAAGTTTCAGAACGGTTGTAATCATAGACTTGATTGAAGGTACACACTTCACAATTGAAGTTGGTCGAGTACTTCGGATCAAAGCTTGCGTTGTAGAAGTTGTAAGAACTTCGGATAAAAACTTGTGGTGATTTTCCATAGTGGATTCAACTGGAAGCTAGAGTTCTTCCGACTGGACTAGTCCTCACAAGAGGGAAACCAGTATACATCCTTGTGTTTGCGTTTTCTCTCTACTCTCTATTTTTTATTTACATATCTGTGATATATTATCTGTGATCTTGTTACTAACCTTTTTTAATAGTTAATTTCTGCTGCCTACTCTATTCACCCTCCTCTAGAGTATTGCGCTTTGCAACTCGTTCCTACAATTGGTACCAGAGCCAGTGCTACAACTAGAGGTAATATATTCTGATCCCAGTTGCTCCCACAATTGGTATCAGAGTAGGTGCTCCTTCTAGAGGTATTATTACAGGTGCTCCTTATAGAGATATTATTGCTTATACCAATTGCTCCTTCAATTGGTATCCTAGCAAGGACTCTATTATTTGGCTTAACATCCTTGGAGCAGATCCTCATTATCAGAGCGGGTTATACAGGTAAAGCAAGGTAATATTGTTATTATATAACTGCTGTTACATAGATCACTATATCACATATGGCAAGTATGTACTTCACAACTGAAGAGCAATACTCAAATAGACTCCCACTATTTGATGGTACAAATTACACTTATTGGAAGACACGGATAAGCTTCTACTTGAAGTCTCTAGATTTTGACTTATGGTCAATTATTGTCAATGGCTACAAGAAGCCTACTATCACTTCTATTCTCACATCCTCTATAATCAATAAGCCTTATTATAGTTATACGGCGGAAGAGAAGAAGTTAGGTAGCCTTGATGCAAAAGCTATGCATAACTTTTATTGTGCTGTAGACACAAATATATTTAATCTTATTAATACTTGCACAACATCTCATAAAATTTGGAAAGTTCTTGAAGCTACTTATGAGTGCAGGTATGAAAGCAAAACTAGCAACTCCAGAGAGAAGGATAGTCTTCATAATGATACAAATATGTACATGATGGAATTAGGATTTAAGGTACGACACAATCCCTTATACGAAAAAGAGCTTGTATGTGACAATTGCAAGAAGACAGGCCACATCCAAGAAGATTGTACTACTGCTAGAAAGGAGAGTCACTACGAACAAAGATTATCATCTCACAAGTACACTAGCAGGAGCATATGGTGTGAAAGTGAAGCAAGCGATTCTAAAGAAGAAAAAGAAGAAGAAGATGAAGAAGAAGAAGAAGAGAGACCTCATCAAGCTACAAATTTATGCTCAATGGTATTATCAAACGAGGTACAAAATAATTTTTTTTCTGGAGAGAGTGAATTTTTTTATGATGATTTATCTGATGCTTTCAGTGATCTGTTAGAAGAACACAAGAAAGTATTAGATAAATATAAGCAAGCTAGAAAGGATATTCTATCCTATAAGCGTGAGATTGAAAAGCTTACTTGCTTATTGAATGATGATAGAGATACTTCTACTTCTGATAATTCTACTGAGATTTCCATACTGAAGTTTAGATTGCATGAGGCACTTGATTGCATTGAGAAAAGCACTCAAGAAAATGCTAAACTTAAGGAGAAATTAGAATCAGAAAAGAAGAAGTATTCTATTGCTTCATGTAGATTTGATGCTCTTTCTGCTAAGTATGATGAGATCTATGCTAACTCTAAAAAGTTAGAGATTAGACTGAAAAAACAGGTAGTACAACCTATGACTCAGTCTAACACAAGACACGTAGCACATCACAAAGTCACACACGTCAGATCTTTTACAAAGGAAGCAAGCAAAGCTAAAGCTTCACGCAACCATGCTTTCTATTACAAGTTTCCACGCACATCATATCACACTACTACACATTCTCATACTGTTGCACATAGTACTAATGTTAATTCTTTCTGTCATTATTGTGGTTTGAATGGACATATTTCTAATCATTGTCAGATTAGAAAACTTGTTGAAATGAACTTGTGCAAATGGGTTCCTAAAGCTAACAAATATGGATCCAAGTATTGGATACCAAAGTCTTCATCTAATATTGCAGGTGAAGCTTCTCATATTAAATAGAACCATGGAACTTGTTGGTGATTGTAAAGCTACATAGGTCATCTTTCAAACAATTGTACCAACATAATCGTGGTCACTAGAACTACTTCGGTAACATGCTTTCTAAATAGTTCTTAATATCTAGCATGTTCTTTTTGATGTCTTGCTACTAGCTCTCATTTATATCTTTTTTGAAGTGTTTATTGTTTGAATCAATGTGAGACATAATCCTAGCTTGACTAGCTGTTTAGTTCACACTATATAGTATTTATTTTCTACTAGTGTGACACATTTGGCTATGTATGCTATTTACTTTTAATCTTTATTCTTGAAGCATGCATAGGAGCTTAATTTTGTTTTGGTGAATATGTTTTGACTCTTCGCCTTTAATATTTTTAATGGTCACTTCTTACCGTTTTGTCTTTAATATGTCATATTTACTTTGATTAGTATTTTGTGAGTATGTATGTTTAGCACAAGTCTCCTATTTACTTGAAAAGTATATACATATAATTTTATTTTAACCTTGTGCTTGCATAATATACTTCACTATTGATTCGCAAATTTTTATTGTGATTAACTTCTTATGAATCAATCAAATCTTTTTATGACAAAGCATATTAATGCATGTTTTTGATCTTGTGATAATTTTTTATGATTGTTAATGATACATGAATAATGCATTATCATTCATATATTGCTGATATGTTTCTTATATTTTTATATAAATATCTTTATGGGATATATGAGTTAAGTTCAAGTTCTATATTATATTATTTTGAAAAGTAGTTTTTAAACTTGTGCTTATCTCATACTTAAGCTATTGATTTTTTTTTTAAACAAATTTATGTACTTCTTTTTATTAGCTTCTTCCTCAAAGCCTCTTTTAGTGATGTTTTTATTTTCTTGGCTTTTTGGTTGACGTTTTGGATACATGATATTTTTAATATCTTGATCTTGATAAACCATTCCTTGGGTATTTACTTTTAGGAATTCTGGATTTCGATGATGTTCGATGATACTGCATATATTCCTTTGAATCTAAGTTCTTAAGAGTAGAAATTATTTTGGAAACAAGCCGAAAGGGTCCTTTTGTCATACAGGTGTAAATAGCCTGAAGCGACACGGTGTACTAGTCTTTGGACTACCGCTAGCTGGGAACCGGCCCCTACAGCTCACCCGAAGTGATCAATACTTTATAGACTTAAGATATATTAAGGTGTACTTGCAACTATCGTCTAGTTCTGAATCCAAGGTACTGAACCCAGTCCCCTAGGTTCCAGAATACATCAATGTATCTAGGTTCTACATTTTGATTTACAAATGTTTTATATTTTATTGTTACCCAATGATTTTGCAAACATATGGATAAACTGTATGCTATATTTTTATAAAACTTTTTTCCATAGAATATAATTGATTTCATATTGCACTAATTCTTCTTAAATCCTCGGTTATTAAAGAAGAGATTTATTTTGGGTACAAGCCTACAAAAGGTCTGTCTGCCACCACGACTACGGTCGAAGCGAAGCGGTACTTAAGTGTTCCCCGGTGAACCTTCGTTAGCTGGGACAGTACCTCTACAGCTAACCCAAGATTGATCAACGCTTTATAAACTAAAGATTTATTGAGATCTAATTGAAATTATTATCTGATGGATTTTGAATTTTAGATTTGATGAATAATATTCTCTCTTTATATTTTCACAAAAGGTAGCATATGTTGATCTATCTTATCGATTGTCAGATTCTATAGCATAAATCAATTTATGTCATCTTTTGACTTATACGATTATTCATCATGCTAATTTGAAATATCTTTTGATTATTTTATTTTTAAATGTTCATTTAATAGATATTTCTTCTTTTGTCTAAAGATGATTTTTTTTCGTATTCGTGACTAATCATTGAATATTATGGTATTGTGATTACATCTTTAGCTTGTGTAATATTCGTAATATTAAGGATTTTGAGCTTTATATTATTATCTTCTTATTCAAGTTACTTACTGTCTATAACAGTAATTCTTTGCGGGGAGAAGTCATGCAAATTGAATCTCTCTCTCAAAGCGTTTCTTTTCTTTAACCCTACGGTTGTCAGTGAACACCATGCTAAGGCTTTAAAAGGGAAGAAATGAACTTTGATAAGAAGTCCTAATATTTTTGGATTAATTTTCTATTTCTAGAAATATGTCTCTGAAATTTTAAAATTTTTTTTTCTATACTATTAATTTTGGGATATAGCCATATGAAGGTGGAGCAGTTAATTGTTTCAAATCAATTATCCCCTTGACATGCCATATATCTAAAATATACTTTTCTTTGGACATTTATCTAGTTATGTTTATTTGTTCAAATGGATTTATTTATGATTTATGGATTCTTTTATTGAAATTATTTTTCGTAATTCGAATCGCCAGCTTTTAGTCTGAGGACTAAATGGACGCATTCAAACATTTACTAAGACAGTTTTTCGTAATAAATTACGCATTTTGAAAAGCCTTTTTGATTTCCTTTTGATTTATTGAATCTGTCCGGTACTCAAATGTTATTATTAAAGACAGCTTTCAAAAAACTTTTCTTTACATGAAATGATTTGTGTTATATTTTTTTATTTGAAGACATATTTTCTTCATCTTTAAGCGTTTATTTATTGTATATTTCTTTTTCTTGCCTAAAGATGATATTTGTTTTTAGTTTAAAATTTTATATGCATTTGATCAAAGAAAAAAAAAGATGTATATCTTGGATATTCCTTAAATTTTGTTATTATTTATTTTATCTATTTTTGCATATAAATTTCTTCGGAACTAGACACGCATATTTTAAGGAGGAGCAAATTAATTGTTTCAATTCCTTTATGCCCTTAATATGTGGTATAACTAGTTCATCATGGACATATATTCTTTTACGTTAAATATCTTGTTGAGTTGTTCATGATTTTTGGATTTGTATTTGATGAAAGAATATATGATTATTATTATTTATTTTTAATTCTCTCATCTGAGTTTCTAAAAATTATCTTGCAAAATATATATCTAATTATCCTTATTTGATTGATTTTAAAATTAATTTAATTTATTGATAATCCTTTTGAGTTTAAACTGATTTTGCATTTCTTATTGAGGTTTTATCTCAAAGTTCATGATTATCTATATTTAGACTGATCATACTTTGCGGGGGAGCATTCAAGTCGACTGAATTTCTCCTTCTTAAGTATTTTGTCTTCATTACCTTCATGTTTATCTGATGGATATATATCATGCTAAGGTAATTGAATTCAAGTGCATGAACATTGGTATAGATTTTGCATAGACTCTTGTATACGTATTTTGATTTCTTTTCGATGATTATACTCTTTATGGAATTGATTCACTAATTTGTATGGGCAAATTATGAATCATATTTTTCTGTGATCATTGTTAAAAGTCTCATTATATTTTTGATTTTTTATACATACTAGATCTACGAATTTTTATTCCTCATGATTCATTTATGACCAATGATTGATTCCTACTATATTGATATATTTTGGTCTTTTTCAAAACATATTACATTTTTTGGATTTTTTTAGTTGGTAAACTATGTATTGATTGATTTTAATGTTTTAAGTTCAACCAACTATGTTGTGTTTTGATAAGTTTTTTTTATTCTTTAGTTATGCAATTTTCTAAACTTGTCGTTACACTGTTCTCCTAATCCTTGATTATGATTTGCTTTCCTCATTTACTTATGCTTGAGTTCATTTTAGCTCTAATTACGGGGAGCTTATTTTTGATCATGTCAAAGGGGGAGAAATAAGTTTAAGTCAGCACACAATATTCTAGTATTATGTGTTTATTAGTGATACATGCATCTATTGTATATATATTAAACTTAAAGGATTTGCCATAATAAAAAAAGGAGAGATTGTTAGCCCAATGATTATATCATATTTTTGAATATGGCTAATCAATTAAGTTTAACATAATGACATCACTGATGTTCATGTAATCACTATCATGTTGCTACTTAAACTTAGCATTGTCCTAATATTAGCATTGTCCCAAATATTCTATATCATATTGCTATGCTTGTATCATGTTGTTTTGTTTGTCTAACATGTACTTGTAGACATGCAGTAAGCATAATCAAGCTTTGTCAAACCAGGACATATGCAATAGAGAATTATTGATGGGCCAACGACGGCGTCATACAAGAAGATTTCTCTGAACCACCTAACGACCTATCCGGGGACATATGCAATAGGTATTCAGATTTCCAGGTCTGTTTATCTTTGGACGACCGCCGTCAAGGAAAAAGGCGTCTTCAAGTCTGCTAAAATATTTGAAGAAAGGCGTCATCAAAGGGCTTTTGGTTTTCCTATTTGATCAATGTAGTTTTCATATTTATTGAGTCTAGGAATACGATGTACACTACATCGTACTGGCAAATAGGCTACCCAAGAAACGTTTTCAAAATATCCTTTTTATTTTGAAAACAAGCCCACTTACAAAAGCCCAAACTACTTCCTAACTGCCTGACTTTTCAAAAAGCCCAAAAACCAGTTTACAAAAACCCTAACAGAACCCTAGCAGAACTCGGCCCAAATTCGGCCTGAGTTTGGCCAGAGTTCGGTTAGTGAACGTTGCTTTTTGAACTTGGTCTTCCTACAGTTACGGATCCCAACGAGATTTTCTCATAGAGTTCTGTCTGAATTCTGCCCGAATTCTGTCAGAATTCTGCCTTTGGAAAAACTATAAATAGAGAAGGATTTCAATCATTTCAACTCACTCATTCACTTTCATATCTTTTCTCTATAAGCCTACTACTTCTTCCAAAGTGTTCTGAGCTTTCATTTTTAAATCCCAAGCCAGTTACAATCCTCTAGTCGATCTGCCAGTACGGTACGGTCTAGAAGTTTCAGAGCGGTTGTAATCAGAGGCTTGATTGAAGGTACACACTTCACAATTGAAGTTGGTCGAGTACTTCGGATCAAAGCTCGCGTTGTAGAAGTTGCAAAAACTTCGGATGAAAACTTGTGGTGATTTTCCATAGTGGATTCAACTGGAAGCTAGAGTTCTTCCGACTGGACTAGTCCTCACAAGAGGGAAACCAGTATACATCCTTGTGTTTGCGTTTGCTCTCTACTCTCTATTTTTTATTTACATATCTGTGATATATTATCTGTGATCTTGTTACTAACATTTTTAAATAGTTAATTTCCGCTGCCTACTCTATTCACCCCCCTCTAGAGTATTGCGCTTTACAACTCGTTCCTACAATCGGTCCTACAAATAGGTGACGCACTATTTCGTGATGTGACACTGTCGCGTGTCATGACTAGAATAGAGTACGACATGACGGTAACTTTGGTCACCTAACCATTCTACTGTGATCATACAGTTAAAAACAAACTTTCAACACATGGGCACTCTAGCTAAATAGTTTGGCATAGTACCCTCTATGGGCTCCAAGGGCCTACGTCCATAAGCTTTGTGAACGTCAGAGGGAATCAGTACAGTAGAAAAAAAATACCTGCATATCCAGCGGAGCTCACAGGTTATAATGGATAGTGCATACTTGGCCTATACATCAAGGAACTGTTTTCCCCTCCATATGCACCTAACTAAGTCGTATCCACGGCCATAAACCTCTACTAACTACCAAGTCTCCTAACATGCATCTATTAGCAATTAGACCTAACGCATGCGCACGATTAATTAGCCAACACGCAAGTACCTCTATATGCTACTCATAACTCACACATATCCCATGGCACAATCGTGACGAAGTTCATAAAAATGTACTAACAAAATGGTAGTCCCTTAACTCTAGGTCTATATGCGAATTTAAAGACAAGAATGAAATTACAACTAGCACTTGCATCATATATAATTGGAAGCATAGTAAAGTAATCATGAACATTAATCAGTGATGCAACTGGAAAACTAAAAATAAATAAACAATAACCATGCAGTAACTAAATAGTAAAGATGCAAATAAATATAAACTGTAAATATGGCAAGGTATCTTGCCTTGTAATGGGCCTGGTGTGCTACGATGATCATGATGGCACACATTTTGACTAAAGTATTATAACTATGCAAAATAGCCTCCGATGATGGCACAAACAGTTTCATCTTGTCCAGAACAGTCTGATTAGCTAGGGTTGACATAAAGAGGTCCAGTTTTTGTAAAGGAATAGGATATACGATTCGCATGGACGCGATGATAATCGAAATAATTTGATAAATAATACACATACTATTTTTGAAAAATAAATACTTGAAAATATATTTTCTAAGTTAAAATAGTTTTTAAATACATACTTGAAAAATATAAATCATTTTAGGTAAAAAAACCCTATGTTTGTCAAAATAAATTTTTGGTGGAAAGCTATATTTTTATTAGTCAAAAGTAAATATTTGAAAAGACTAGGAAATTATTATATATAAAAAAATTTGAGAAAATATAAAAATCTAGTAAAGTGTTTTTAGGGCTAAAACTAAATTTTGTCAAAGTATAATTTTTGCTAAAAACTATTTTTGGAAATAGTTAGAAATCTTTATAATAATAATACTTTCATCTTGTCCAGAACAGTCTGATTAGCTACGGTTGACATAAAGTGGTCCAGTTTTTGCAAAGGAATAGGATATACGATTAGCATGGACATGATGATAATCGAAATATTCTGATAAATAATACACATACTATTTTCGAAAAATAAATACTTGAAAATATATTTTGTTAGTTAAAATAGTTTTTAAATGCATACTTGAAAAATATAAATCATTTTAGGTAAAAATATCCTAAGTTTGTCAAAATAAATTTTTGGTAGAAAGCTAAATTTTTATTAGTCAAAAGTAAATATTTGAAAAGACTATGAAATCATTATATCTAAAAAAAATTGAGAAAATACAAAATCTAGTAAAGTGTTTTTAGGGCTAAAACTAAATTTTGTCAAAGTATAATTTTTGCTAAAAACTATTTTTGAAAATAGTTAGAAATCTTTATAATAATAATACTTTCATATAATTCCTAAAACAATAATATTAACAAATAATAATTTTAACACAACAACAACAACAACAATAATAGTAGTAGTAGTAATAATAATAATAATATTTCATACTGTGTTACTAATATAATATAATATTAATAATAAACTAATAATAAAAATAAAAAAATCTGTTGTTCTCTGTTATAAACTATAGGGAAAGAGATTAATAAAGGGAGAAGAAGAAAGAGGGGGAGAGAGAATTGGAGAGTGATCGAGCGAGAGGGAGAAGAGAAGAACGGGGGAGACCTCACCGGGGTCACGAGCTTTGTGGCGGTGCCACTAGGAGTCGCCGGCTATGGATGACAGAGTGCGGCCACGGCTTAGAGGCACAGTGGTCGAAATCTAGACACGCAGGAAAGAGGGTTGCCGATACGAGTTATGGAGGTGGGCTGGATGAGGCAGAGGTACCGGCTGGCCATGGCTTCGCTAGAAATGGCGGTTGATGCTCAGGTATGCTGAGCAGATCCGGGTCTGGATGTCGATGGCTGGGCGCCAAAGATAAGGAGTAGCATGGTGGTTCGTCAGCAAGTCGAATGGCTAGATCCGGTGGAGTGAGACATGAAGGTGGTCGGCCCCTAGTCGGGACGATGGGCCGAGGTCTGGTAAGAGGTGCTTGGTTTTGGTGATTATGATGAAGTTGGTGGTAGGGTTTTGGGTCGCCGGAGGTGGGGGCGGCCGGTCGACAGGGGAGGCAGTGATGATGGGTGGTGAAGTGGTATTTTGGTGGGTAGCTTGGCAGGAGTATGGGTGGACAGGGAGTCGGGCAAGGAGGACAGACACTACCAAAATAAGTCATAATGGCGACGAAATTAGCGACTCTAGATAAATACGTCGCTAAGTTTTGTGCTTTTAGCGACGTTTTATATATACGTTGCTGAACGTCACTATCAGCGACGTTTGAGCGACAGTTAGCGACACCATTTATGTTTTGGACAACTGATGTCGCATACTAGTCGTAAAACGTCGCTGTTTTTTATATTCAGCGACATTTAGCGACGCCACTTTTATGACGTCGCCAGGTTTTAATAAATAGTGACGGTTAGCGACGTCTTTAAATGACGTCGCTAAAACGTTACATATAGGGTTCTGGCCCGATCGATTTTTCATTTTTCCACCCAAAATTTTCTAATCTCCCGCTCGCTCGCGACGACCCCCTGCCCGACGACCCCATTCCTCCGACGACTCACTCCCTCCGACGACCACCCGACCAGTCTCCTCCGCTGCTTCTCCAGCCTCGGCGACCCCAACCCAACCCCAACGCTGTGTCGGTAAACCCTAACCCTATCTCCCTTTTTCTGATGCGACATAGACACGACATGACACGACCAGACCTAACCCTTTGACACTTTGACACTTTGATACTTTGACACTTTGACTTATGTCAGAGCTAATCGTCGAGCTTGGGTCCCTATGGACCTATGCATCAATTGGGGGTTCGAATACCAGAGCTCATGTCTAGGGCTACAAATGAGCCAAGCCGTTTGCGAGCTGCTCGAAGCTCAGCTCGATAAAAGCTCATTTGAGCTCGGTTCGTTTAGTAAACAAGCCGAGCTCAAGCTTCGTTTTCGAGCTCGTTTAATAAATGAGCCAAGCTCAAGCTTAGAAGTACTCAGCTCGTTCGAGCTCGCAAGCTGACTCGTTTATGAGCTTGCGAGCTGGGTCGTTTAGAAGCTCATTTAGGAGCTTGTTTAGAAGCTCGTTTGTTTGTTAAATTCTAATTTTATGTATGTTTGTATAATGATATGGTTGTGTGATTTATATATTTATATCTCCTTAATAATTGATATAAAGGGACTTTTTAATTAAATTTTTATAAATAAATTGTTAAATTACAGGTACTTGAATTCAAGCGTAACTAGGTTGAAATCGAGCTCATTAAGCTTGAAATAAAGGTGAACAAGCTTGAAATCAAGCTTAAGGAGCTTGATATGAGCCGGAGTATGGGTGGACAGGGAGTTGGGCAAGGAGGAGAGCTGCGTTGCTGGTGGTCGAGAAGGAAACGGTCGGGGAGGGGCGAAAATATGGAGGCGAAGATGTTGGGTTGATGGCTTTGGCGGTGTGGTCGGGTCACCGCGGTCGCACTCCGGTTAAATGGTGGAGAGGCTGCGCTGCAACTAAGGTTAGTTTTAGGTTTTGGAGTTGCTGGGTTGTATCGTGTTGGCGTGTCCTGCATAACATGGGTGGACAGTAGTAAAAGCGTGTCCGGAGTATCGGATACAGAAGCAAAATATATCTGTAAAAAAATTATTTAGTGGAAAGACACCTGTGGTCGGACCTGAGGCCTTCACGGATGACACGGGAGAATAATTATTGAGACAGACACGATGCACATACAATGGTGGGAATTATCATGGTGAAAGATTGTGCAGAAAAAAATGGAAAGGCTCCCCTATATATAGGGTGGAGGAATCCTAATTAGATAAAGATTAGGACATTTAAAACCCACTAGATAATTCACCATTTAATTTAAATCGATTTAAAATAAATTCAATCAAATCCAATCCAAATTTAAATTAGATAAATCAAAATTTTAATTTAAACATATTTAAAACTATTTTTTAATAATCACAATTTAAATTACCACAATTATTTAAACATTAATAGCAAAAATACTTTCAAAATATCTTTTTTAAAAATAATTCTAATAATTTTGAAAATCCAATTTATACTTGAATTTATATTCGTGTACATCGCATGCAAGTAATACATATTATTTATAAAAGAAAATATTATTTTTTAAATTAATATCAATACTTGTAATACAATAAAAGTAGTATTTATATATAGTATTAAAAAAATATATAGAGTATTAAAAATAAAGGTTCGGCAATCCTCGTGCGATGCTTTTTATAACTTTAGGCAAATAAAAGTATTTACCTTATAATATTTTCGAAAAATATACTTAATTTCTATATGAAGAAAATTTATAATAAAACCTTTGTATAAAAACATAATATACTTTGCATATACCTATTCGCACTCGACGTAGAAATACCAAAATAATAAAACAAATACAAAAAAAAAATTCAATTATATATAAAAGCACATAGTAAATTTTTAGGGGATTTACATCCTACCCAACTTACAAGAACTTCGTCCTCGAAATTAAGAAATAACTAGGGTTGGTAAGGTTGAAAATATAGAAGGGTTTCTAAATGCGAAAACACGATCGATTTGAGCGAGGAATCGAAAACGGAATTCAAAGAGGTAATTTGAATAACTGCACTTTTAGAGTACTAGAAGAATAGAATTATGGATATAGTTTAGAAATTGATCGTATACGTGACATCCCAATCAGCGTTTAAATTCGAACAATGCCAACATCAATCCTATAAATGAGTAGTCTCCATAACATGTAATAACTTCCTCGATCTCAAATTCTCAATATTCAAAATTCAACTTCACGTTGATATCGTCACAAGTATCAAGTTCGTGGTTTAACAAAATCGTAAATGTCTTTCGATACTCAACTCTTCATATATCTCCCTTCAAATTTATTTTCCATAAGTCTTTAAATTCATTGAACATGTTTCCTTTACTTCTTTACTCCATTTGAGATTTACTCACAAAATTTAGATGTCAAAAATACACATATAAATCCGATATCTCATAGTATAAATTCAATAAGTCCAAAAGTTTGAATTCAATAAATCTTTAATCTACTTCTTCCAATATATCTATATATATATATATTTTTTTTTGAACTAAATTTCGTCTTTCATAATCTCCTCGAAACTTGATATTAAATAAATCTTCAATCCATTTAGTCGAAGTAAAAATCATACTTATCTTAATATGAAATTCATATCCAAAATCATCAATTTTTATCCTTACAACATCAAGAATTTTTCAAAAAAATAGTTCCTCTTTATTATTTTATTAACCTAAAAAATTAATCAAAATTTATATTTTATTATCACATGAAAATTTTCTCATCAATTGATTTATCTTGAAGAACCTTTCTTTGTCAGTTGAGATGTCGACTCAACTTCGATCATATCAAAACACCACATTACTGTTTTCCACGAACAAAAGTTATATGAACGTTTTGTATTTCAAATAAGAGAAGTACAAGAGATTGCCCAACAGGAAATCTAAGTACAGTTTTGATTCTGGAAAAGTGTGACGTGGGAGATCGAGCACTGTAGTTACTCCGTTACTCCATTAACAATCTGACGATGAGAAAAACTTGCTCTGACTCTATGAATGCCTGTGAGTGGTGATTTGGGTTTGCCAATCAATAAGAAGTCGACGATCTGAATGAAGGCGGACTTCTTCTATTTATAGGCATGTACATATACGATGTGCGTAGGGGTTTTTGGCACAGGAGCGCTGCATGCATGAGAAAATAGCTGAATCTATTATAAATGTACTGTTGGAGCTGCTGCTGAGCTAACATTTGGCAGATGTTGTGATTTACCTATTGTTGAGATCTTGGGTGGTCAACACCCGTTCATAAATATGTCTGAGTCAATGCCACATGTCGTATATACATCACTCAAAGATCTTATTTATTTTAAACAAACATGATTTAATAGTATCTAAAGAGATACTGTTACCATACTGGCCACATGGTCTACTTTTGATAAATGCCACATTGTGAAGAAGCTGTGCACCGTTGGGGTCTGCGCTTTTGGATATCACCGAGGCTGTGCTTCTGGACATCTTTGAGGCTGCACTTATGGATGTCTTTGAGGCTGCGCTTCTTGGAGTTGCGTTATAAGACGTGCCTTGGACTGATAGTTGCCACCTACTATCTGATAACTGACAACTCGATAGCTTTCAATAGTTGTCATCTGACACTTTGTTTGGTGTGCCATTAATGCTGAAGTGATGGCACAATGTATGTACCTTATTTTAAGCACCGTGCTTCTGGGTCTCCAGGGCGCTGTGCTTTGAAGTACGTGTAGGCAACTCTAGAGGGGGGTGAATAGAGTATGTGTCGATAATACAAAATTAAAAATTTAACTATATTCAAGTCCAAACAACAGAAATAATAATCAGAGTATAAGTGCGGAATATAAATAGAGATCAGAGAAGCATACGCAGACACAACAGTTTTTAACCTGGTTTCCCTCATGGAGGACTAGTCCAGGCCTAAGAACTTTAGCTCAAGATTAAAATCCACTATTTATGAAATAGCGTACAACCACGTGCCTTTACTCAGATGAGCATCTGAAGTTATGTGCATCAGTGAAGGCTAAGGCCTCAGCGCATCTTCAGGATTGAAGCCTATGCACGTTGGTATTGTAAAATCTTCAGCGCATCTCCAAGACCGAAGTCCATATAAAGCTTCGGCACATCTTCAGGACCGAAGTCCATGCACGTTAGCAAAGTGGAGCTTAGGCACACCTTTAGGACCAAAGTCCTTGCGCTTCAGTAGGGTGGTTGGTGCATGTTCTAGATGGTTATCTATCAATGCACTCAACCGTGCACAAGTGACTGTGTATTCGAGAAAAATTCTCAACGGCGGCCACCAACCGATAACTTCCCTAACACGTCGGGATGAGTCATGTCGATGACTTGGGGTCATCGGCATCGACTTCAGCAGGCTTCTTGCACTTGCCTTTGCCTTTACTAGCAGCAACATGAGGTGTTTTGGGGGCCACTACAAAGAGGAACTAGGGTTTTCGAAAAGAGGAGAAAACTCTAAAGGAGATGAGAACTCAAAGGAGAAAGCAGAAAAGTCTCTCCGTTCAACCCAAGTGCCTATTTATAGGCTTGGGGAGGGGCGTGAACCGATAAGATGTGACTTCAGCAGCTAATGCTTCAAAGATCGTTAAGGGACAGCTCTAAATATTCGAAAAGATTGTCATTTATCGAAAACCAAAGTGTCATCATTAATGACTAAATCCAAAAACAGTCATGCATGAAGATGGCTATGTGCCAAACTGTCATGTACGAAGATGACTATGCGCCTAACAGAGCATGCGCTTAAAACAAATCCTATTGTCCATGCTTCTTGTTCAATGTATCTCAAAAACTGGTCTAAGTTTTGAAAACTTTAAAGGGGGCCTTGTAGAAGCATGGAATTTCATGCGCCACAGAGGCCATGTTTCTATAGAACATAAACATTATGCCAGAGACACAGAGCAATGTTGGTGTATCACAAAGAGATAGTAAATGAAAGCACATGAAAAGAGGATTTTGTTAATTATGAAAATTTATTACATGGCTTTTTCATTACATAGAAAGCCTACTACAGCCTAGTCTAAACTCTACGGATATGGTTATCACTTTGACGTCTCAGTATAAGCGCATCTCTTCCTCATCACAAGAGAATCACTTCCTAGTCACGAGCGAATCACTTCCTCGTATCAGCACAGGCGCATAACCTGCCATTTTGTGGCTCTTCCAGTATAACAAGGGTTGGGCACATCAACCCTAAACCCTGTATTCAACTTGACACTCGACGTTGTCACGAAGAGGAACACTGCCTGTCATGCCCCGATCCCGGAGGATCGAAAACTAGCCACTGGGCGTGATGCCGTACAAGTCTAGATTGTACTTGTATAAGGCAAAACTATTACAGTTCCTGGTATTTCTCAAAAAACATCTACAATGCAGCAAAACCAAGCAGATAAATTAAAGTCACACAAGATATGAAGAAATGTATCTCTTTATTGATAATTATAATGGATTACAAGACTTGCAGCGGATACAGAGTTTATAACAGATTACAAGACTCTTGAATAGCCAACTGAATGTATACACTTGTCCTTTGGGCTACAACTGAATATACCGACTTCTTTACAATAACTTGCCAATTTGGCTACAATCTCACTGGAACAATTGAGTTCCACTATTCCATACATTATGTCCCGTATAGCAGAAGACATCGTCTTGAAAGAAGAGCTTCTGCACACCCATTCGATTCATCGATGCCAAGCACTGATCAAAGAATTTCCCCCAAGCATACACCTGTAATATTGCCCACAATGTGGGTCAGTACATCATTAATGTACTGGCGAGCGGTGCTGGCCCAACTCGTCTAAGAAGACAACACTAAGTAATCATGTTATAGTGTAACGCCCCAGAACCAGAATACTGGAGAGCGGGGGCGTACATAGCCAGCTACGTATATTGAACTGCAATCCACCTCGTTATACGGTCACAGCTGTCTAGATACATGAGGGTTTAACTACAAGCCAACAGCCTCCTATGGTTATGAACAAGCCTATTGTCTCAATCTCAAGCAAGCAATAATAGTTAAAAGATGTCAGAACACCAAATATATAATAGCAAGGCGTCCCATACATTACATAATGGATGATCATGAAGCTAGCCGTACAAAATGTCAAGACTAGCAAGAGTTTAGTCGTACATGATCAACCCTAGGATCTGTCAATCATATTACAGCCCGTAGGTAGACAGTAAATAAAGATGCAATACGAGCTAACACGGGCTCGTCGGCTAAACGACTCAAAAGAATAATTTTTACAATAAAGTGGGAGGACAAAAAAACCCACTCGTTGCCAGGGTTACGCCTGGTGGTCACCATCTGGCTGGAAGACAGGTGGATCCTCTGGTGCTGCTCCGATATCTGGCCACACAAAACCAGCTAGGTCAGACCCCAGAAAGAGCAAGTGCCACAAAGGAGGCTTCACTTAGGAACTAAAACCAGCACATCACAATAGAATATTAAAGGTAATAAATAAAGAACTGATAATAATAGAGATAACAATAGTAAACTGAGTACGAGGAAACCATTCAAGTAGCCAGGTCATAACTCTTAAACCAAACAAGGACCGGGGTTGCAGCCCTTCACCTGAATAGAAACTTGTCTCAAATACTATTGGTACAGTGAAGACAATGAAAGAAGAGAGGACACAGAACTACTCCGGGAGCCAGGTTACAACCCTTAAACCAAATAAGGACCGGGGTTGTAACCCTTCGCCTGAACAGAGCTGGACCCCCGATCTTTATTGCTAAGACCAGTATAAATAATCATGGTATTAAGGTAAGGTAAAACATGATGAACATGGCATGGGGTTGTAATAAGACAATAAATAAAGAGAGGACACAGAACTGCTCTGGGAGCCAGGTTACAACCCTTAAACCAAACAAGGATCGGGGTTGTAACCCTTCGCCTGAACAGAACTGGACCCCCGATCGTTATTGTTAAGGCCAGCATCAATAATTATGTCATGTCACAATTTTGCACAGGATCAGGATAAGACTAAGCTGGATTAAACTTCATCCAATCAATCACGGCCAATCAAGAGTGCGGCTTGATACTTTTAACTAACTAGGGTTATCACAGGCCTAGTTATTAGCAAGATACAATGAGATTATCCCAACAGCCACAAGCCCTGCAGACCATCCGATTATCCGGATCGAATGCTCGTTTATGAAGAATGCAACATATGACTGTGTGCTGGAAATCTGCCCTACTCGTCGGTAGGCTACAAGTCCACTTAATGCGCCCAGATAACGGGATTGCCTGTAGCTGGGAATCTCTTCATGTCTATTGAATTATTCTAGTTTATTAGCCTTAGTCAATTACTGTAGGTATCCCTGACCGTGGTACTCAGGGATCCCTATCCTAGACATGATGCAAGACAATACTGGTTTATTTTATACAAACACAATCACCCACGGTGTCCAGGCTATTCAATTCTGTCATGACATGCTAGCCGTCGCAACAACATTCGAGATATATATCATGTCAAATTCACTGTCAAGAGTGCGCCACGACGGATCACCATTATGTCATGGAACATATTTAAATTTAATATTTAACCTGGTATAAGCGTATATGCAATAACTAAATATAAACAGGGTACAAGAGTTATGGAGGAATCTTGCGGCTCAGGGAAGACGGGGCATAACTTCCACATACAAACTCAAAATGAGGTGCTCCAGAGATATTCGGAAAGGCAAGACAAAGATCTAAAACTTTCATCTTTCGAAATTCTGGCTAGAAAATAGCTAAACTTGGCAAAAACAATCATTCTGTACACTTTTTACGCCAAAAATTCAATTCTACATAAAATACGCAAAAGGGGAGGGTTCCAGCGTAATATTTTACATTCTGGGTACCATCCAGCGTAAAATACGCAATTCAGGGTTCCTTGCATAAAATCTTACATTCTGGACACAATCCAGCATAAAATATGCAATGTCAGGGTTCCCAGCATAAAATCTTATATTCTGGACACTATCCAGCGTAAAATACATAATTTCAGGGTACCCTGTATAAAATCTTACATTCTGGATGCTATCCAGCGTAAAATATGCAATTTCAGGATTTCCAGCATAAAATCTTATATTCTGGATGCTATCCAGCGTAAAATATATAATTTCAGGGTTCCCAGCATAAAATCCTACATTCTGGATGCTATCCAGCGTAAAATACGCAATTTCAGAGTTCCCAGCGTAAAATTTTACATTATGGATGCTATCTAGCGTAAAATACGCAATTTCAAGGTTTCCAGCATAAAATCTTACATTCTGGATGCTATCCAGCGTAAAATACGCAATTTCAGGGTTTCCAGCGTAAAATTTCACTCAACCGACATGAAAAATCCAGAAAAATTGTTTTGGCCATAAAAACTTCATTTTAACTCGAAATGAGGTGAATCAAAAACCCAAGTCACATGGAATTTCGTGCTTTTGCTCATGGAACTATTAGTTTTCAAAAATAACAAGTTTTAGTAGATCAAAACCGAGAAAAACTCTATGAACTTATGAAACCCTAAAGTTATAATGTAGATCTAGAAGAATCTATCCATAAAAATCAAAAACTCCAAGTTCTAAAGAGATTATAATCATGTAAAGATGATAATGGAACAATAAAACTTGAGATCCATCATGAAGCAAGTTGCACTTGACTAGGGCTCTTGGGTGTAGGTGGAGAGTAATGGTGAGGAAGAAGAAGAGTGAATGAGGAAAGAGAAAGAGTGTTGGGTTAATAAATGGAGATGGTGGTGGTAGGTAAGGGTTCTCCCCTTGGTTCATGATGAACCAATAAGCAACCCAAGCCGAACCAAGCTAACCCAAACAAGCCGAACCAAGCCAGAAGACATGCAATACGAGTCAGATACGTACACGTATTCTAAAATACGTAATTACGAACTATGGTCATCACAACTCTACCCACATTAAAAGAGTTCCGTCCTCAGAATTTAATTAAGAGGCTAGAGAGGCAATGATAAGCTATATTCAAGCAATGTACCATGCAAACATTCATTTCAAGTAAGAAATTTAGAGCGTAAGGCATAAGAAATACATTATACCTTACGAGTCAAACAGGTCGGGATATCGCGATCGGATATCATCCTCACGCTCCCACGTTGACTCACCTAAGGAGTGATGACCCCAAGCAACACGAACTAACTTGATAGTCTTGTTCTTGAGTATCTTCTCTCTTTGGTCCAATATGGATACGGGCCTCTCATCATACGAAAGGTTGGTACCAACAACCAATTCCGAATGATCAAGGATGTGGCTCGGGTCCGGGATATACCGTCGCAGTTGGGATACATAGAACACGTCATATACCTCACTCAGAGACGACGGAAGAGCGAGACGATAGGACACATCTCCTACTCGCTCCAGGATATCGAACGGCCCTAAATACCTAGGACTAAGCTTTTTCCGTACGCCGAAACGAATGACGCCACAGTTAGGCGAGATCCTAAGGAATACATGGTCGTCGACAGAAAATTCAAGGGAACGCCGATGAGAATCGGCCCAATGGCGCTGACGATCTTGTGCAACGCGAAGATGATCTCTGACTCTTCTGACCACCTCAACTGTCTGAGTGATCAACTTGGGACCAAGCATCTGCCTTTCTACAACATCGTCCCATGCTAGTGGGGATCTACACTTTCTACCATACAGTGGCTCGAACGGTGCCATCTGGATACTGGCTTGGAAACTATTATTGTACGAGAACTCCACCAGGTGCAGGTGATCTTCCCATGAACCACCGAAGTTGAGCGTATAAGATCTTAACTTATCCTCAAGAGTCTGGATCGTGCGCTCCGACTGACCATCTGTCTGCGGGTGATAAGTTGAGCTGAACTGGAGGTGAGTTCCCAAACTCTCTTACAGACTACGCCAAAAGTACGACATAAATCTTGTATCTCGGTTCGAGGTGATACTGACTGGAACACCGTGCAGCCTGACAATCTGCTTGAGGTACATCCCTGCTAGTTGAGCCGTTGACTGACCAACTCTGAATGGGAGAAAGTGAGCCACCATCGTGAGCCAATCAACTATAACACATATAGCATCTCTACCGGTCGGGGACCTAGGTAATCCAGTCATGAAATCCGTGGTTATATGCTCCCACTTCCATTCTGGAATTGGCAAGGGCTGAAGAACTCCAGCTGGCCTTTGATGTTCAGTCTCGACTTGTTGGCAAACCAAACACCGAGAGATAAACCGAGCTATCTTCCACTTTATGCCATTCCACTAAAAGTGCTGACGGATATCTCGGTACATCTTCGTGCCACCGGGATGAATTGAATACTGAGAACTGTGAGCTTTTGTCGTGACTTCCTATCTGATATCTCCACTAGGTACACAAAGACGCTTCCCATGTCGAAGTGTACCGTCTTCATGCATACATAACTCTGGTCTTTGTCCTGCCTCACACTCTGCTATGAGTCGCTGAAGCTTGGAGTCTGCTGACTACGCTATCCGAATCCTCTCGACTATAGTGGACTGAACTTGCATGCTGGCCATCAATGCCACACTGGAAGGGAGGACAACTTTTATACCCATTTTTTGAAGATCGGCTAACAGCTCTAGTTGCGCTGTTAGAAAATAAACTCTGGTTCTCCTGCTCAATACATCTGTAACGACGTTGGCCTTCCTAGGATGATATTGCAGGTTGACATCATAATCCACAAGCAGCTCTAGCCATCTCCTCTGACGCATGTTAAGATCCTTCTGATTGAACACATACTTCAGGCTCTTGTGATCGGTGAAAATCTCTACCCTATCTCTATACAAGTAGTGTCTCCAAAGCTTAAGTGCAAACACTACTGCTGCCAGCTCCAAGTCATGGATTGGATAATTTCTCTCATGATTACGAAGTTATCGTGACACATAAGCTATTACCTTCCCATGCTGCATCAGAACACATCCTAAACCTCGGCCTGAAGCATCACAATATACTGAGAATCCTCCGGTCCCATCTGGAAGCGTGAGAATAGGAGCCGTCATTAAGCCTCGTTTCAACTTATCAAAAGAATCCTGACATTCTGCTGTCCAAGCAAACTGCACATCCTTGCGGGTCAACTGGGTCAATGGCGCTAAAATTCGAGCAAAATCTGAAACAAATCGCCGGTAATAGCCAGCCAAGCCAAGAAAACTGTGAATTTCTGCCACTGTGCTAGGTACCGGCCACGTTTCAATGGCCACGATCTTCTGGGGATCCACTTCTACTCCTCCTCTGGTGATGATATGGCCCAAGTAGGAAATGTGATCGAGCCAGAACTCTCATTTACTAAACTTGGCATACAACTGGTGCTCTCTGAGAATCTGGAAGACAACTCGGAGATGCTGCTCATGCTCCGCTTCACTCTTGCTGTAGACCAGGATGTCGTCTAGTAACATAATCACGAACTGATCCAAATAAGGCATAAAGGTATGATTTATGAGGTCCATGAATACAGCCGGCACATTGGTTACTCCAAAGGGCATAACAAGGAACTCCCAATGCCCATCCCGGGATCTGAAAGCTGTCTTTGGGATGTCCTGCTCTCTGACTCTGATCTGATGGTACCCTCACCGTAAATCTATCTTCGAGAATACTGTTGCTCCTCTGAGTTGATCAAACAAGTCATCTATCCTTGGGAGAGGATATCTTTCTTGATTGTCACTGAGTTCAAGGTACGATAGTCAACACATAATCTGGACGTACCATCCTTCTTTTTTACAACAAGCATGGTGCTCTCCTAGGCGATCCACTAGCACGAATGAATCCCTTGGTTCTGAGTTCTTTAATCATTTTGTACAATATCTCCAATTCTGACGGCACCATCCTGTAGACTCTCTCTGACATAGGTGCGGTCCCGGGGATCAAGTCTATGGTGAACTCGATCTCTCGCTCTGGCGGCATTCCTGGGAGCTCTTCTGGGAAAACAATTGGAAACTCCTCGACGATCCGGGATAACTGCACTGCTGCTACTGCCATCCGCAATACGGGAGGAGAAGGTTCAACTTCGCCTCGGGAGAAGGAAAACTGCGGCTCGCCTGGTATGCTAAAAGCAACCCTGCCAATATGGCAATCTATCCTGGCATACTGGTCCCTCAACCAATCCATCCCTAAGATCACATCATAATCGGCCATGGGGAATTCTATCAACCTAGCGGGAAACTCTCTACCGCTAACTACGATCCGACACGAGGAAAACACTCTATCTACTCCCACAAGACCGTTACCAGTAAGTATATTGAGCCTTACTGATAATGACTCGGGATCCAGCCCTATCCGTGTCGCAAATCGTACAGACATAAATGAATACGAGGCACTAGAATAAAATAATACTGAAGCTGGAAAGGTGTTGACGAGAATAGTACCTGCCACTACGTCACCGGGTGCTATTACTTCTCTTCCATGGTCAAGGCCAGCACTTGACCATGCCCTCTGGGTGCAAGTCCCCTCTGCTAAAAATTTCTCTGTCTGCTTTGGATCAGGGCTTGGGCTTGGACATACTGTTGCGGTCTCTGCTGCTGGAATGCCTGGGCCTGCGTCGGCAATGGCCTCGGGAATGGGTACTGCACCTGCTGCTGCTGCTGCTGCTGGACTGGTACTGGTCCTCTAACTGAAGGACTAGAGAAGGCCGATGAACTCCCCCTATTCGGGCAGTTTCCAACCCTGTGGTCCGGGGCACCACAAACCAAGCACAAACCCTGTGCTCTGCAACACTCTGATACCACATGACCTGGCTTCCCACAGTGTGAACATCCTACTGCGGAAGACTGCTACTGCTTCTGCTTCTGCTGATGATGGTACATCGGGGTAGAATGCTGAACCGACGTCACTGAGGCTGCCCGCCTCGGAGCTCCAATGGTCAAAGCCCTGGCTGCCGGGGCTGGTGCAGATGACTGATTCATCTGGCCGTGAGATCGCTTTCGACCTCCGATCCTGTCCACAATCCTCAGGGAGGTATACTCATGCCTCCGGGCTTCCCTCAGTACTGTATCAAAGGTCTGATGCTCAAACTGCTCCACTGCCAATAAAATCTCTAGGTGGAGCCCCTGCTGGAACCGCTGGGCTCTATCGAACTCGGTTGCTACCAAGGTAGGAGCAAACCGACTAAGTCTCAAAAACTCGGCCGCATATTCGTTGACCGTCCTGTCCATCTGCTTCAGATTGGTAAACCTCGTCGGTAGATCATACCGAGCTACAGCATCAAAATACTTGGTCTGGAATATCTCCCTGAATACTGCCCAGGCAATAGGG
The DNA here is from genome assembly GCA_029216955.1 of Iris pallida. Classification (NCBI taxonomy): domain Eukaryota; kingdom Viridiplantae; phylum Streptophyta; class Magnoliopsida; order Asparagales; family Iridaceae; genus Iris; species Iris pallida. The sequence continues at coordinate 5,117,847 of JANAVB010021798.1, forward strand.
GCCACTAATCCAACGGCCAGCGCCGCACACCAGCTACGGGCAAGATCTAATAGCTGTAGGTGCACCATGGCCACCTTCTCGTTCTCTGGAGTCCTGAATGCTTCTAGAATCACCTCTGTGTCCTGAAGCCATGCATCTGCGACGATCGCAGCTCCACTGCCGTCGAAGAAGGGAGGGTTCAGGCGCTTGAAGTTGTTGGCCGTGCTATTACCCTGATGACCTCCTCTGGTTAAAGCGTCTGCCACCACCTGGTGCAAGGCATCTCCTCGACGATCTTGGAAGGCTAATAGTGACCTGATGAGACCCACCAAAGTGCCATTATCAGGCTCTGCAGGCTGGACGGGCTGAACTGGTGGCTCTCCTCCAGTAGGCATGACTCTGGAGGCTACTCCTGAATATTGGGCTTGATCTCCGGGTTGCTGCTGGTCCACGGGAGGTGCTCCGTCTTGCTGATCGGCAGGTCCATAAATAATGCCGCTGAAGAAGAAGAAATAGGGAATAATAAGGAAGGACCAAGACAGATCAACGATACAAGCATGTGATCAGGTCGAGAATCTCAGGGATTAGAAGATACAGGCAGAGATCAAGGACGGGTGCTGATTGAGACATCTATTCGGTAAACCCTCACATATCTTGATTCACAAGACCTACATGGGCCACCACTTAAACAATGTAACGCCCCAGAACCAGAATACTGGAGAGCGGGGGCGTACATAGCCAGCTACGTATATTGAATTATAACCCACCTCGCTATACGGTCATGACTGTCTAGATACATGAGGGTTTAACTACAAGCCAACAGTCTCCTATGGTCATGAACAAGCCTATTGTCTCAATCTCAAGCAAGCAATAATAGTTACAAGATGTCAGAGCACCAAATATATAATAGCAAGGTGTCCCATACATTACATATTGGATGATCATGAAGCTAGCCGTACAAAATGTCAAGACTAGCAAGAGTTCCGTCGTACATGATCAACCCTAGGATCTGTCAATCATGTTACAGCCCGTAGGCAGACAGTAAATAAAGATGTAATACGAGCTAACACGGGATCGTCGGCTAAACGACTCAAAAGAATAATTTTTACAATAATGTGGAGGGACAAAAAGAAACCCACTCGTTGCCAGGGTTACGCCTGGTGGTCACCATCTGGCTGGAAGACATGTGGATCCTCTGGTGCTGCTCCGATATCTGGCCACACAAAACCAGCTGGGTCAGACCCCAGAAAGAGCAAGTGCCACAAATGAGGCTTCACTTAGGAACAAAAACTAGCATATCACAATAGAATATTAAAGATAATAAATAAAGAACTGATAATAATAGAGATAACAACAGTAAACTGAGTACGAGGAAACCATTCAAGTAGCCAGATTACAACCCTTAAACCAAACAAGGACTGGGGTTGTAGCCTTTCACCTGAATAGAAACCCGTCTCAAATACTATTGGTACAGTGAAGATAATAAACGAAGAGAGGACACAAAACTGCTCCGGGAGCCAGGTTACAACCCTTAAACCAAATAAGGACCGGGGTTGTAACCCTTCGCCTGAACAGAGCTGGACCCCGGATCTTTATTGCTAAGACCAGTATAAATAATCATGATATTAAGGTAAGGTAAAACATGACGAACATGGCATGGGGTTGTAATAAGACAATAAACGAAGAGAGGACACAGAACTGCTCCGGGAGCCAGGTTACAATCCTTAAACCAAACAAGGATCGGGGTTGTAACCCTTCGTCTGAACAGAACTGGACCCCCGATCGTTATAGTTAAGGCTAGCATCAATAATTATGTCATGTCACAATTTTGCACAGGATCAGGATAAGACTAAGCTGGAATAAACTCCATCCAATCAATCACGGCCAATCAAGAGTACGGCTTGATACTTTTAACTAACTAGGGTTATCACAGGCCTAGTTATTAGCAAGATACAATGAGATTATCCCAACAGCCACAAGCCCTGCAGACCATCCGATTATCCGGATCGAATGTCCGTTTATGAAGAATGCAACATATGACTGTGTGCTGGAAATCTGCCCTACTCGTAGATAGGCTACAAGTCCACTTAATGCGCCCAGATAACGGGATTGCCTGTAGCTGGGAATCTCTTCATGTCTATTGAATTATTCTAGTTTATTAGCCTTAGTCAATTACTGTAGGTATCCTTGACCGTGGTACTCAGGGATTCCTATCCTAGACATGATGCAAGACAGTACTGGTTTATTTTATACAAACACAATCACCCACGGTGTCCAGGCCATTCAATTCTGTCATAACATGCTAGCCGTCGCAACAGCATTCGAGATATATATCATGTCAAATTCACTGTCAAGAGTGCACCACGATGGGTCACCATTATGTCATGGAACATATTTAAAATTAACATTTAACCTGGTATAAGCGTATATGCAATGACTAATAGAAACATGGTACAAGAGAATCATGCGGCACAGGGGAGACGGGGCATAACTTCCACATGAAGTTTTTCGAAATTCTGGCTAAAAAATAGCTAAACTTGGCAAAACAGTCATTCTATGCAATTTTTATGCCAAAAATTCAATTCTGTATAAAATACGTAAAAGGTAAGGGTTCCAGCATAAAATTTCACATTCTGGGTACCATCCAGTATAAAATACGCAATTTAGGGTTTCCTGTGTAAAATCTTACATTCTGGACACTATCCAGCATAAAATAAGCAATTTCAGGGTTCTCAGCATAAAATCTTACATTCTGGACACTATCCAGCGTAAAATACACAATTTCAGGGTTCCCAGCATAAAATCTTACATTTTGGACACTATCCAGTATAAAATACGCAATTTCAGGGTTTCCTGCGTAAAATCTTACATTCTGGATGATATCCAGCGTAAAATACGCAATTTCAGGATTCCCAGCGTAAAATCTTACATTCTGGATGCTATCTATCATAAAATACGCAATTTCAGGGTTCTCAGCGTAAAATCCTTTATTCTGGATGCTATCCAGCGTAAAATACGCAATTTCAGAGTTCCCAGCGTAAAATCTTACATTCTGGATGCTATCCAGCGTAAAATACGCAATTTCAGGGTTTCCAGCGTAAAATCTTACATTTTGGATGCTATCTAGCGTAAAATACGCAATTTCAGGGTTCCCAGTGTAAAATTTCACTCAGTCGACATAAAAAATCCAGAAAACTTGTTTTGGCCATAAAAACTTCATTTTAACTCGAAATGAGGTGAATCAAAAACCAAATTCACACGAAATTACGTGCACTTGCGCATGGAACTATTAGTTTTTGAAAATAACAAGTTTTAGTATATCAAAACCAAGAAAAACTCCATGAACTTATGAAACCCTAAAGTTATAATGTAGATCTAGAAGAATCTATCCATAAAAATCAAAAACTTCAAGTTCTAAAGAGGCTTATAATCATGTAAATAAGAGAATGGAATAATAAAACTTGAGATGCATCATGAAGCAAGTTGCACTTGCCTAGGGCTCTTCGGTGTAGGTGGAGAGTAATGGTGAGGAAGAAGAAGAGTGAATGAAGAGAGAGAAAGAGTGTTGGGTTAATAAATGGAGATCGTGGTGGTAGGTACAAGTTCTCCCCTTGGTTCATGATGAACCAATAAGCAACCCAAGCCGAACCAAGCCAACCCAAACAAGCCGAACCAAGCCAGGAGACATGCAATACGAGTCAGATACGTACACGTATTCTAAAATACGTAATTACGAACCATGGTCATCACATATAGCACATTATTAATAGTGGTCTTTCTCGTTGCCTTAGGGTCAATTTCGTGTTATAGCCGACAAGAAGTAAAGCATGCAATTCTCATAGACAACATAATTTAAAGCATGCAGTTATCACCCTTTGGTGATTCTTACCCACGGTCATGTAGCCATCCCTGTACATTTATCATACTTACTCTGCCTGTACAAGACATTGTTAGGAACAATATCATGATTCAATATAAACATCATCATTCAGGTGATTCTTACCAACAGTCGACATCCTTCCCTGTATTTGAGTAATAACTTACTCTGCCTACATAAGACATCATTAGCACCGGACCTATCTATATGAAGGTCACTGGCGACACGCCATCTTGGATCATCTTGGCGAACGGCTAACTCCGAAATGGGGTACGAATTCATGGGAGGTTTTCGAAACACCGTGCTACTACTTCAGCACCATGGGATTTTAGCGTCCTTTCAGTGGGCGGTAGCAAGCCCCTACTACAAGTCCTGAAATCCCGATGTCAGTACATCGACACCATCCTTGTTCCCCCTAGGACGAACCGGGTTCCATGGCCGACGAATACCGTTCGAGGACCATGCAAGTATATACAACTTATCTAAGAAGAAAACATATAATGCATGATAAGGAAAACTAAGTAATTCAGCCACCATTCTTATTCATATTGCCATCTTGCCATCTTGCCTTGAGCCAACGCTCACATCATCATCTGCCCAATCTAGGGTTTTAGTGAAATCAATATTCTACATCGGCACAGGATAATAGAATGTTGTTACCCAATCTCTTTGCCACATCTTTGACACCATACATCTTTCTAACCAACTCAATGTACTCACCGTCCAATTCCTGGAACTTAGCATCTGTTTAGCATACATTCATTCGGACATGATTCAAGCATACTCACTGCCCAGTTCTTGGGTCTTAATATCTGTGTTACCATCTATTCATCGAACCAAAGCTCGATATACTCACCGCCCAAGTATCTGGGACTTTGCCTTCACCTGTCATGCATTTTATTGCGACAATATACAAGCATAAAATTCATCTAGCAATACAGCTTATGTTCAGGTGATTATTTATCTTTCATTATCTTTCCGAATTCCATGCAAGGTGTTATTGAACAACTCAATAAGAAACATAGCATACTAACCTTATTTTAAGCGTGAAGCTAAAGGATCTTTGAAGGGTTCAATACTACTCACATTTATAGGACGATTTCTGCCCCGATCGCATAGCCTTCCAAGCGATCCTTCGCATATTCCCAAGTCCAACAAGGCTTCATCGAACAAACCATCCATCATAAGGCATCTTGCGGGTCGGGGCACTACAATATATACCACTCAGAAAAAGTTTCGTCCTCGAAACTTAAAATAAAACTCATCCCCAAAACTTCAACCGACTTTTCATGAAACTTCTCAACGATCAACTTGCACTATTTAATATTTTTTCGCAATCTCCGATTGATCTCATATGTACCGTCTCGTTACAACATCCCAATTGATTTAAATAGTTTACCATCTTGATCATTCTTCCAATACTCGTGCAAAATCCTTAGCACATGATAATCCTCCCCGTGGCTTCGTTTGAATTCAGCATACCACTTAGTTGGAATCATACACATATTTTAAGCATCCCCGAAATACATGCACTTCAGCCAAGTTCAGCGATAGAGAAAACGAACGAGCTACGGTGTACCTTTCTTTTCTGAACGTCAGTAATTCATTTTGAGCAACTCGTATAATCCTACTTGTTTATTCAATATTCCAACCAACTAATAACACAGTAGATGTTGCCAATTCAAACTCAAGACATTTTCTAAAGTATTCCGACTTAGATGTATCCATTATTCCTTTCAAGTTCATTGTCATTCAGGCCACCAAAATTGATAAATTCTATTGCCACATTTTATTTCGATACCTCGATATTCATCGGCCAAATCTTGTACTCGTCATCATTCGCATCCATACACTTTGTTTGCAACTCGTAACTTTCTCGATCATGATTCATCTATCAAAGTGTACCATCTACCACTCTAGTAACATTTCCCGCTGTACTCAAACATTTTCTCATATTGATCAAGCCAACATATTATCCCTTCGCACAAGCAACTCTTATATTCCGGCAACATTAATCCTGAGGGTCATTCCTATTCACATTCGCTCTCGCCGATCTCGGCTACATATACTATCACATTCCGTCATTACACTTATCTTCAATTCTGATCCGGTCAATGAAATTATTCCAACTGTCTCAAGGCACTACCATTCATTTACACAGCTCAATATTAATCAACCAATCCAACCAGCTTTAGCAATTTCCAGCATTCTAACAAAGGCAACCAAATTTTGAAACCAACATGATCCATCATCCCATCCAATATTATAACATCAAAATTTCCAATCTTCATTTTATTCCAAAATTTACTTTCCGACACATCTTACTCATTCCGACTATACTCACGCAACATCAATAGGGACATCCTACGGTTTTCCAACAGTCAACTTAGCATTCAGTCAAGTCTCTATGGTCAGCTAATCTAAGCTAAACCAAACATTCAGCTAGCTCATATGAGATGAGTAGCTATCAGGGACATACTTATATCTTATCTTAGAGGCAACCAATCTCATCATAGGGGCAACTCTATGGTCTGACCAACTTAGGGACATGGGACACCACCCCAATCTTATGAACTTATTCCCAACACGGACAACTGAAGAACATAGCCAACCAACATTCTAGGGTCAAGTCTTTCTACCCATACTTATACTCGGGTCATATCCAACGAAGTCTCATTCTAGACTTACCTGCAACCGACAAAAATCTAACCGACAATTCTATCCAACAATCCTTATGGTCACTCCTGAAGCTATCATATAAAACTTGTCAATCGAATATCCAAACTTTCAATTTCTACTTGCATAGACATAACATCACTTGTTCAATCCGACTTGCATCCTCATATCGTACTCAAATTGTCTATTCAATCGGGTCAACTATTCCGAGTCATCATCCGACATTGCTATCTCAATAGTTTATCACTTACGATCTCTTCCTACGGTCTCCTCGCGACATATTCGTTTCCCACATCTTTAGATCATCGATACGGTCCGTACTCTCTTAACCAACAAAATAAGGCAACTACATAATCATATTTCTTCCGAGGCATCATGTATAATTTTCTAGCACCAACATGGTCATCACTTAGCAATTCACGTTAACCATCAATATTCATTTTGCATCATCTCTTTGTAATTCCATAAGAAGATTTACTATTCATGCACCGATCCAATCTCTATAGCACTAATTATATAGCATTCGTATCGGTCATCTTAGTGGATATAACATAACTCATTAGCTAAGTCATAATCCAACAATTCTATATTCCATCCAAACTTGTTATTCGAGCGACAACATCATCTACCGACAGGGTCTATTACATATCGCTACACCTCGATACTTATTTGTATCCCAGCCATTCGACTCTAGTAAGGGACATCTACTCTTTCATGCATCAAGGGACAAGTACTCATTCTCTATGCCTCAAAATAGTCAAGGGTCATAATTTGTTACTTCAGGTCACATCAAATTTCTCTCAAGCACACTGTACCACGTGCTAAGATCATCTATTCTTCAATCCCATTCTCAATCTTTTCGATCATTGGTACAACTTTTTGCATCTTCTAAATCGTTCGCAACATTCCGATAAGCGCCTAACATCACCATCAATTCTGTCAAAATCCAACATGCAATTTCTTTTATTCAATTCCGACATCGTTCAATATTCGGTCCCTAGTTATTCTCGCAAAATCTTTCGATAGCAACACCACACTATTGTTACCAAGCCTACAATCCTTTTACCCAACTGATCCAAGTCTTCGCCTGAATCTGAAATTTGTTTCCTTCCCAACCAAGGCATTCATTTCATATTCTCAATTCTCTTATTACCCAACATAATGCTAACTGACAAGGTCTAGCGATGGTTCACCCGAACACATGAAAATCTCGCAACGGGTCATCCGAACTTAATCATCAAAGGACATTCCTAGCCGTCATATATCAATCGTAAGCTCAGCTACGATTCGATACCACCCAATATAGACAGTCTAGAGGGGGGGTGAATAGGGTCAAGCTAACTAATCAAGCACTTAGCACAAGCTAATGGGCAATTTAAAAAAATATAAGTGCAATAGAAGAAGCAAAAAATAATACCGACATCCAATGTATCCTGGTATCCTCCCTAGAGGCAATCCAGTCCCGGAACTCTCTCCGGATTTAATCCACTATTTGAGCAAATAGTTACATACGAGTTTGGATCCGAAGAACTCGCCAACTTCTTACACGAGAGCTTTAGTCCGAAGGCCTCTCCAACTTCAACCGAGAGTTTTGATACGAAGACTCTCCAACTTCAACCGGGAGTTTGGATACGAAGACTCTCCAACTTCAACCGAGAGTTTGGATACGAAGACTCTCCAACTTCAACCTTTCAGAATAGGTTTTGATCTCCTTATACAACAAGATGAAGATCTCACTTTTCAACTCAATAACTCTGACACAATTTGTGGATGGCAAATGAAAACTTTGTAGAGTTGTTTGTGGATAAGCCTTGGTGGTTTAGAAATTTTTAGGCTCAAAATATCAACCTTTAATGAAGGGGTTCAAGGCTATTTATAACCAAAGCATTGAAAAGCGCTCAAGGCAACTTTTCAGTCGGAGAACCGGTATGCCGTCAGTATGAACCGGCATACCGTCGGTATACCGGTCTGGAGTGCAACGACTAGAAATATTGCCGTTGGGATCATTAAATGCTCAGAATTTCGACCGTTGGAATTTCAACGTTACTAAATCGGTATACCGTCGGTATAAACCGGTATGCCGTCGCTATGCCGATTTTGTAGACAGAAACTTTCTGTGAACAAAATCGGTATACCGTCGGTATGGACCGGTATACCGTCGGTATGCCGGTTTTCATCCGAAAATGATCCTGGGCTAATTTCTACCCTAGCTTTCGATTTTACCATCCATTTCTTGTGTTTACAATTATTCCTAAGACTCATTACAGACTCCTGAAATACTATAGCAGGTGCAGGCTTCTTCAGAGTCTTGAAAAGATGATGGCATGGCATGGCTTCTTTCTTTGATAGGTGCTGGCTTTTTCCCTTGGCGGCAGCTGTCCAAAGATATCCAGTTTGTGAAAACTGAATACCTTTCGGGGGCTTCGCCCCCGAACCCCCGAGTGCGAGGCTCTGGAGATGTCGTCGGGTGGTTCAGAGAAATCTTGTGGGATCTGTTGTCTTTGGTCCACCATGATTTCTTCATTGCATATGTCCACATTGATCTTGCTTATTGCTTTTCTGCATGTACATGTTAGACGAACAAAGCAATATACATAGTAGCAAGTATGATAAGTTTAATGCATATTAGGACAATACTAAGTTTAAGTATAAGTGCTAAGGTGATAGCATAAATGTTAGTGATATCATAATGATTAAACTTAATTGAATGACCACAATCAAAAACATAGTTTTGATTTTGGCAACCCGATTAAATTTAAGATAGATAAGCTTATATCACTAATATATAAACCAATAGGCACATATCACCAAAGGTATATGTATAAGTAAAAATGCTATAGCGATAGTATGAAGATTAGTGATAATGAAATGCTAAACTTAACATATTAACCATATTCAAAAACATGATACAATCATTGGGCTAACAATCTCTCCCTTTTTGATTATGGTAAATCGGTTAAGTTTAGTATGGACACAATAGATGCATGTATCACTAATATACAAAAGACATAAGCAATATCAATAAAAGCATACTACTCAGATTACTTATAAAAGCATACTTAAACTTACTTCTCCCCCTTTGACATGATCAAAAATAGGCTCCCCCGTACTAAGAGATAAAATGAAATCAATCTCAAGCATAGAAATCAGAGCATGGGGAACTTATAGAAAATCATGATCAAGATATACTAATGAAAAACAATGGAAGAAGGGTGTAATGACAAGTTTATAAAGCTATATTGCCAATGTAGAACATCAAATTTTTAAAAGAAGCATGTCAAAACACAATATAGTTGGTAAAAAAAATAAAAGTGAAAAACAGTCAAATAAAATAGTTTTACCAACTTGAAATCCAAGAAAAACTCCAAAACATAATATGATATGAAATATTACTCTAGTTTTGGAAGAGAATTATGAAATAAAGGATTTCAATCAAATGCCATGAGGATTAGATAATTGCAAAAAAAGGATATCAATGAAGATACCAATTGAAATATATAATTGAAACATTGATCAAAGAAAACGTTTATAGTCACAATTGTCCACAAATAAATAGTGGAACAAATAATGAATGATCAGTGAAATAGAGAAATTGATATAAAATAATCTCTTTATTTGCAAAATCTATATGCTTACCCAAGTTCATGCATTTGAACTCAATTACCTTATCATGCTATATGAATAACCTTTTTGGATAAACATGAAAGTAAAGGAGATAAATACTTGAGAAAGAAAAATTCAGTCGACTTGAATGCTCCCCTTCAAGGTATTGCCAATATAGATAAACATGAATTTTGGGTAAGTCCTCAATAAGAAAAGCCAAATTAATTAAGCATACAAGGAAAGCCAAAACAATGAAAGCACAATAGTCATCAAGATAAGATATGAAAGTTAATATTAACAAGATGACTAATTTAATCCATATAAAAGAGAGAGATAAGTAATAAAGACACTTGCATATACTCTCAAAAATCCTTCACAAATAAAAATATCATGACCTCAATCAATAGGATATGAAATAGAAGAAAATATAGGTCCATGATGAACTAGGTATACGACATATTAAAGGATATAAATAACTTGAATCAATTGATTTGCTCCCTTCAAAATATGCGTATATAGTTCCAAAGCACTTATAGCATAAAATATATAACTAAAAGATTTGGGAGTAAATCAACTATGGATTTCTCCCCCTTGCTCAATGCATATAAGGCTACAATATCGTCAAAAGACGAATAATATTATCTTTAGTCAAGAGGAGATATCCAATTAATAGTCGCTAAAGATAAAAAATTAGAAAAATATTCCAATTAAGCATGTATAATCAAAAGATGGAATACATTAATCTATATAGAAGGATCTCATATTTAAATATGATAGACCAATATATGTTATCCTTTGAGAAAATGTCATCATGAAAAAGAATAAAGTCAATTAAGAACAATCATGATGATAGACAGAATATAGCTCAAAAATAAAATAAAAATAAAACTCAAACATCATGTCCATGATTATCTAATTAAGAAAGAATCAACCAATTTATTACTTTACATGGACTAGGTACGTTTCATCATATATGTACCCATCAACGGATAAAATCCAAACCTTGCTAATGGTAAATAATAAACCATAAAGTTCAAATAGCAAAGGCCCATATGTGGCAATCCATGAGTAGTCAAAGTAGAGTAATAAATTAGTTTGATAATCACATAATAAGATAATATAGGACTACTCAACCATTATGATCTTTTATCAATAAAAATAAACAAATTAGACATGATCCAACAAATCTCATAAAAAAAATCCCAAATCCATATTTATGATAAAATCTCATAAATTAATGAAAAATATGAAAAAGAGTCATTCTTATTTAAATGATTGCAAATATAATCAAGAAGAGATGTAAATGATAATATAATAAAATCATGACTCAAAAGTGAGAGAAATTTAAGAGATACATGCTAATGACTAATAAGGAAGGAGATTTAAAGAAAGGAATCACAAACCTCCAAGAGAAACAAGATCTAATCAAGAATTTATAAAACTAGTTTTAGAGAACAAACATATGTATCTAAAATAGGATACAAATTATATTTAGAAGAATCACAGATCTTGTTTACGTAAACTAGCATGTCATATATAGATTGAAAAGAAAAACAATAGCTAGATGAGTGGAAGTGAACCAAATTATATAGCTTAACAATATATCATAAACAAGCAAGCTACATAACTAATTAAGATTAATGAGGTAGGCCATACAAGATAAATGTGCTCATTTAATCTTAAGTCACTAACACTAAAGATACTTGCTCAAGCATAGAGTTCACAAAGAGGGCAATACATTTTGAATGAATAAAATAATTTGTAAACTCTTTACTAAGCAATGGTAAAAGCAAGAAGATAGCAAAATACATGAATTAGACTCTTATCAAGTAAAGGACAAAAGCGATGTGCATGAGAACACAATAAAATAAATATTCTTGCCAAGTATTGAGATTAACCCAAGATAATAAAATAATAGATCGATCTAGAGAATGCAACATATTATATCCAATGTAAAACAAGTGTATTCTCTAGAAATGGGAAATCTCAACACAAGAGCTCAACCCATAGTAGCTAAAGACATAAGGAGATGATGTATTAATTACATGTATTCTCATATGCTACAAAAACATTAGTAGGCAACAGTAATTCAAAAAGAAGCATATGCCGAAGAAGTGAGCAAGAAAGGTCATTAAGATCAAGAAAGCTAATTAAGAGCTAAAGATAGCAAGAGACACATTTTTCAAAAGCTTTCATAGTGCACAGTAGTAAAATATAAAAATATAGACAAAAAATGCACTAATTAAGGAGGTGAATTTAATAAGCAAGGTAAAGCACAAAACCATGTGATCCTTAAAAACACTTCCATAAATAGTCATGAACAAGATGCTAATAAATATTTTCTCTCAACATCCTAACTTAAAGGTATAAAACAAATAAATATCAAAAGTTAGGAATCATTTATATAAATGAAACTATATATATCACGAATAGGCATACATGAAAAGATCAAAATCAATTATGAACATGTACCATAATGCCAACAAAAAAGTCAAGAAGATATCATCAAAAGAAGACTTTAAGGAAGAATCTAATTGATTCAAGAAGAACAAAATTTGGTCAAAGGAATCAATAGCCAAGGTATGAGATAAGCACAAGTTTGAAGGTAACAAGTATAATTAAATACTCTTCAAGTCAATATAAAACTTTAGCATAACTCATATGCCCACATAAAGATATTTATACAAAATTATATATCAACATAAGAAATACATGATCTACATGTAAATGGAAATTTAATGAATATAGTCATGTATCCTTAATGAATGTTTGAAGAACTATCACAAATTCAAAACACCTATAAATAAGCTTTATTAGGCAAAGACATAATTGATTCATAAGATGTTTAATCAAAATAAAACATGAGAATCAATAATGAATATATTATGTGGGCACAAGGCTCAAGTGAAAGTATAAGTATATACTTGTCAAGTGATAAGAAGCTTGTGCTAAACACATATATTCACAAATACCGATTAATGTAAATATGACATATTAAAAACAAATCGACAAAAAAAAATAACTATAAAAAAAAAACTTTAAAGACGGAGAGTTAAAATCATATTAACTCAAATCAAAACGAAGCTCCTATGGACTAGAGTGATATGCATACTTTATAAATAAAGATTATGAATAGCGAGCGTGCATATATAAATGTGTCACACTAATAGAAAATGAGTGATAAACTACATAGTGTGAACTAATCATTTAAGCCTAGTAACTAGTCATGCTAGATAAAAGAATTAATAAGAAAATTAACTAAGCATGCTAGTATTATATCTCACATTGATTTATATAAAAGGCAACTAAAGGATATCAATATGAGCTAGTAGCAAGACATCATGAAAAACATGCTAGATTCTACAAATATAAATAATTTAAAGAGAATCGTTTAGCATGTTACCAAAGTGGCTCTAGTGGCCACGCTTGTGTTGGTGCAATTGCTTGGAAGATGACCTTTGAGCTTTGCAACCACCAACATGGTACTCGGCACTATTTTCCGATACAAGAAGCCTCACCTACAACATTAGATGCAGACTTTGGTATCAAAATAAACTTGGATCAACATTTATTAGCTTTAGGGACCCATATAGCACTAACTCTAGCATTGGTAGTAAGGGTCCTACGAATAGGACATGTAAAGCTCATGTGTCCAATACGAGAGCAATAAAAGCACCTAATGCTAGTGTGTGAACATGTATCAGAATGAGCATTGTTATGAACATATGACATACTAGAATGATGAATATCTCTAGAGTGAGCATGAGAAGATTTGGTTTTAAGAATATCATGTTCTAATAGCAAATCATCATGCAAACAAGTAAGAGAATCAAATTTAGCATTTAAAGCATAATTCTTTTTTTCAAATAAAGCAATTCTAGAAATGAAATCATCATTTTGTTTCTTTAAAGAATCAATAGAAGAATCGTGCAAAGAAGTTAACACATGCGTTTGACTTTTAAGATCTTCTACAGATGAGGGAAGAGATTTGATTTTTAAGATTAAAGTCTCATTCAAACTCTTTAAAGAAACACATGATGAGTTTTGAGAATCAAGTCTAGATAATAAATCATTATTTTTATTTCTCAAAAATTCATTTACTTCTTCTAAATGAATAACCTTTTCAGAAAGTTCTTCATTTATAGAATGAAGGTTGTCAAGAATCTCTAAGGATTGTTTAGCCATGGCTTTCCACTTAGAACATTTCTTGCATTTAGAAGAAACATGATTGCCTATGCTACTAGAAGTAAAACCCTCTTTATCGGAGGAGGAGTAGGAGGAATACGATGCCATAGAAAAATAACAAGGATCTACTCTAAGGATGTTAAGCCTAACAATAGAGTCCTTGCTCTGATACCAATTGTATACAGTCTAGAGGGGGGGTGAATAGGGTCAAGCTAACTAATCAAGCACTTAGCACAAGCTAATGGGCAATTTAAAAAATATAAGTGCAAGAGAAGAAGCAAAATAATACCGACACCCAATGTATCCTGGTATCCTCCCTAGAGGAAATCCAGTCCCGGAACTCTCTCCGGATTTAATCTACTATTTGAGCAAATAGTTACATACGAGTTTGGATCCGAAGAACTCGCCAACTTCTTACACGAGAGCTTTAGTCCGAAGGCCTCTCCGACTTCAACCGAGATTTTGGATACGAAGACTCTCCAACTTCAACCGGGAGTTTGGATACGAAGACTCTCCAACTTCAACCTTTCACAATAGGTTTTGATCTCCTTATACAACAAGATGAAGATCTCACTTTTCAACTCAATAACTCTAACACAATTTATGGATGGCAAATGAAAATATAGCCGTTGGGATGATTAAATGCTCGGAATTTCGACCGTTGGAATTTTAACGTTAATAAATCGGTATACCGTCGGTATGAACCGGTATGCCGATTTTGTAGACATAAACTTTCTGTGAACAAAATCTTTGGTATGGACCGGTATACCATCGGAATGCCAGTTTTCATCCGAAAATGATCCTGTGCTAATTTCTACCCTAGCTTTCGATTTTACCATCCATTTTTCGTGTTTACAATTATTTCTAAGACTCATTACAGACTCTAGAAATACTGTAGCAGGTGCAGGCTTCTTCAGAGTCTTGAAATGATGATGGCATGGCATGGCTTCTTTCTTTGATAGGTGCTGGCTTTTTTCCTTGGCGGCAGCTGTCCAAAGATATCCAGTTTGTGAAAACTGAATACCTTTTGGGGGCTTCGCCCCCGAATCCCGGAGTGCGAGGCTCCGGAGATGTCTTCGGGTGGTTCAGAGAAATCTTGTGGGATCCGTCGTCTTTGGCCCATAATGATTTCTTCATTGTATATGTCTACATTGATCTTGCTTATTGCTTTTCTACATGTACATGTTAGACGAACAAAGCAATATACATAGTAGCAAGTATGATAAGTTTAATGGACATTAGGACAATGCTGAGTTTAAGTATAAGTGCTAAGGTGATAGCATAAATGTTAGTGATATCATAGTGATTAAACTTAATTGAATGACCACAGTCAAAAACATAGTTTTGATTTTGGCAACCCGATTAAATTTAAGATAGATAAGCTCATATCACTAATATGTAAACCAATAGGCACATATTACCAAAGGTATAAGTATAAGTAGAAATGCTATAGCGATAGTATGAAGATTAGTGATAATGAAATGCTAAACTTAACATATTAACCATATTCAAAAACATGATACAATCATTGGGCTAACACCCAATACCTTATAGGTAAAGCAATCACAAAATCATAAACACATCAAGGGTCAAGGGATATCTTATCACGACGAGGGTATATGTAATATACCACTCAGAGCTCAAGCTATTTTCGACACAATATTCTCTCGCATCAAACCAACGTCCAATATGGACTATCCATCCTTCAGTGGTTATGCTGACCATAAATATCGACTCAAGATTCTGTCGATTCCTATTCACTGAAATCCATGCACATTCTATTCCAACATACCATGCCATCACCCACTGTCGATTGCTGCATAACAATCGATTCAATGAATCCCACACATAAGACATCCAGCATACATCATAAACTTATTATAGTATCACATCATTGTTATTTTTTTGGTATCTTTTTAAAAATTCAACAAAGCACACATATCACAGCCCACATATTTAGACTCATTGTATGGAACATCCAGTGAGCGAATAAAGGATCAACGGACTTTTAGTAAAGGAAACAACTTAGACTAGTTTGGAAGTAATACGGGATAATCGCAGAAGCACTATGAGTCATCATAAAGGCAACTTTGATTTCATCGCGGAAGCAACTTTGATTCACCGCGGAAGCAACTTTGAATAATCGTAGAAACAATCTTTGAATCATCGCGGAAGCAGCTTGGAATCATCTTAGTAGCAACATTGATTTGAAACAAATCGAATAAGAATCCAAAGACGTAAACACGTGCTCTGATACCATTATGTCATGCCCCGATCTCGGAGGATCGAAAACTAGCTGTAGGAACGAAATCGTAAAGCAGAATACTCTAGAGGGGGGTGAATAGAGTTGGCAGCGGAATAATGCTAATTAAAAATGTTAGCAGCAAGATCACAGAATAATAATCACAACTAAATAATGTAAAGGCAGAGATAAGAAAGCAAACGCAAAGACAGCGATGTATACTGGTTTTCCTCTGTTGAAGACTAGTCCAGTCGGTAGAACACTTGCTACCAGTTGAATCTACTATTGGCAAAACCGCAAGTTTTCTTACGAAGTCCTTGCAACTTCTACAACGCGAGCTTTGATACGAAGAACTCGTCCAACTTCAATTGTGAAGAGTTGAATCTTCTATCAAGCCTCTGATTACAATCACTCTGAAACTTCTAGACCGTACCGCACTGGCAAAATGACTAGAGGATTGTAATTGGCTTGGGATATGAAAATTAAAGCTCGAGAAAACTCTTTGGAAGACTGAAAGCTTTTTAGAAGAGAGAAGATTTAAAGTGAATGAGTGAGTTGAAATGATCGAAATTCTTCTCTATTTATAGGAGTTCCAAAGACAGAATTCTGGCAGAATTCGGGCAAAATTCGGCAAAACTCGATGAAAAAATCTCGGTCAAATTCGCAATTGTAGGAGGACCAAGTTCCAAAGAATTCAAAAATCAAAACGGCCACTAACCGAACTCTGGTCGAACTCTGGCCGAGTTCTGTCAGGGTTAGGTTTTTAAAAATAGTTTTTGGAGATTTTTGAAAACCTTTTTGAAAACCTTTTTGAAGCTTTTGTTAATATGAATGTTTTTCAAAACTAAGGATATTTTAAAAAACATTTTGAAATAGTCTATTTTCCAATACGACTCGGTGTACAACGTATTCCTAGACTCAATAAAATGAAAAATATATTGCTCAAAGAAATACAGACTCGAACAGGCAAACATTACTTCGATCTTGAACTGAGTAGATAGCTGTTCTTGATCATGTCCAAAAGTCCGAGATATCCTGACTAGCTTCATATATCGAGACAGAGTTTGATCAATTATTAAAATCAGTTTGAGCATATGACCAATGGGCCAACAATCTCCTCCATTTTGATAATTGACAAACTTTGAATGATATAACATCTTTGCTTGGAATAAAAATCAAAAATAGTAAAATTGTTCATATTCCTGCAATTTCTCAAAAAGAATGTTAGATCCTATTTTCTCCCCCGTTGTCATTTAGCAAACTAATTGCAAAAGAGAAAAACTCCCTCGCAATCAATGCATAAGAAACAAACAGTAAAGAAACACATAATAAAAATTATGACAGATGGTAAAAAATAACATCACAGGCATGTATTTGTCTCAGGCAGTTTATAATAGAGAATTATTTCACAGGTAGTTTATAATAAAGAAGCAGATAAGGATGCTATATATAAGTAAATAAACTGATGTAAAACATAAACTACGCATCTGATAAAGATAAAAAGATGTCCAAGAGACATAAAAAAATATCCAGTACAAGTCCTCAAAAGAAATATTGATAATAAAGTCTAAAGACTTGGAATGTCGGAGCATTTCCAAGTATACAGTAGATAACATCTAAGTCTCAAAAATCAACTAATATATCACAACTCCTCCTCCTCCTCATCATCATCATCATCATCATGATCGACATGTCCAGAAGGACCAGCTGCATAGGTACCAGCTCCAGAAGGATGAGGAGGAGCGCCAGTATAAAACTCACCGACATAGTCTAGAGAAGCACGGTTAGAACGGTACCAATCATATGCGTTACCGGGATGAAAGTAGGCATGAACAGCCTCATCCTCACAGCGGTAACCAGAGAAGGCTGGATCTCTAGGAATAGAATCGGCAGAATGTCCAGTCTGGGCGAATCGGAGATCAGCGAGAGAATTCGCTATCGCCTGATAACGAGTGACATCGCGAAACTCACGCTCGCGAGCCATATCCGTCATCGAGACATGCAAATCAGAAAGATGCTGGTGTATCCCCTCAAAGGTCATGGCATACTGCTGAGTAGGTAGAGGAGATGGAGCAGTAGGAGGAACAGTAGGAGGAGCAGCAGCAGTCATACTACAACGAGATAGTTTCAGAAACTTGGGCTCAGGGTCTTGAGTACAAGTTGACAAATCAATATCGAAACGCTGGAAGATGCATGGGAGAGATTTCTATCTCTTGCACGACAACGTTCCATCATCTGGATAATAGTCTTAGGGATAAAAAAAGGTATCCCCTTAAGAATGTGATACATAAAAGATAATTCAAGAGATGTCACATCATCCTTTGAAGTAGACTTTGGAAGGATAGTGGAGTAGATGATGCGGTGCAATTCATAATTAAACAAGTTCAAGTAGTTTGCCTTGAACTTTCCAGAGCGAACTCGATCAGGTGCACAGAGTTCCGCTTTGAAACTAGTAAGTGTCGTGCCGTCGGAGAATTCAAATTCAGTGATATCAACAAGCGGTTCACCTTCGTTGGAAATACCAAGGATTTCCGCTAAGAGGACATCATTGTAATTGATATCTAGTCCGCCAACACGAGTACTTACGTCAAACGTGTTTAATATGATATTGCAGTAGAAAAGTCTAATGGCATTAGTTGTTACTGGGAAACAAAGTTTAACAAAATATTGTAACCCTAATGCCTCAAAATAAAGGCGGTATTCTGGAAACACAGTCCACTTGATGGGAGCGCCTATGCATATGGATCGCATGGAAAAGTCTCCATACCACAGTAGGGCTTGATCTAGGGTTTGAAAGTAAAACCCATCGAATGCGCCATCGCTAGATTGGACTGGCGAAAAGATGGAATCCGTGGGTGGATTCGAAGATGAACCTTTCTCACTAGGATTGGTCGTCTTCTTCCTCTTGAAGGGGTTAAATCCCTTAGGTGCCATTGTGCAGTAAAGTAAAATGCACGAAATTAAAAGGAGGAGAAATATGAAGTTATATCTCCCGAGATTCGAGTATGTTGAAGAGGACAACGATCTCCGCACGAATCTAAGATTTGGATGAATTTCACCACGTAGATTGGAAGAGAAGGAGTGGTAAAGAACTAGGGTTTTAGAGCTTTTCGTGCGGCTGCTGTGCTGTGATGGTAGATTTTAGAAGCAATGAAGAGGAAAGGCTCTCGGGTTCTGGTTATATAACCTGATACCTTCAACCGAACTCGGGCCGAATTCGGTTCGAAGTCTGGCAGAATTCGCCTGGGTTGGTTTGGAACACTTTCTTTTTTATTGGCTCATTTCAATGATTTAATTCAAAGATTAGTAATTTTGACATTCAATTAATATAATTAATATTATTTTATAAATTAAATTTTGTTACACAGCGACTATTTCAGATTAGCTGTAGGAGTACTGTCCCAGCTGGCGGAGGTTCACCGGGGAACTCTTAAATACCGCTTCGCTTCAACAGTAGTTGTGGTGACAGACAGACTCTTTATTGGCTTGTTTCTAACACAGTTTTTGCGTACTGAAATATAATCATAAAACAAAATTAATTAACATTATTGACGTACAAAATTCCTAATTCTCGACGTAATTAATTGAAACGATCTTCTGCTGGAGGTTTTATGAAAATATCAGCTAATTGATTGTCAGTATCTATGTACACAAGGTCAATATCTCCATTTTGATGATGATCTCTAAGAAAATGATGTCGAATCTCGATATGCTTAGTACAAGAATGACATACTGGATTATTAGTCAAATTAATAGTGCTCGTGTTATCATAAAAAATGGGAATGTGTGTGTAAAATAAATCATAGTCTTCTAAGGTTTGTTTTATCCACAAAATCTGAGCACAACAACGTCCTGCGGCGATATTCTCAGCCTCTGTTGTTGATAGGGCTACAGAATTTTACTTTTTACTAAACCATGAGACTAAAGCCTTGCCTAAGAAATGACATGTGCTGCTGGTACTTTTTCTATCAACTTTGCATCCAGCAAAATTTGCATCCGAATAACCAATAAGGTCAAAGGACTTAGTTTTGGGATACCATAAGCCAACAGAAGAAGTGCCCTTAAGGTATCGAAAGATACGCTTAACTGCGCACAGATGTGATTCCTTTGGATTAGCTTGAAAACGTGCACACAGGCAAACACTAAACAAAATATCTGGACGACTAGCAGTTAAATAAAGTAAACTACTGATCATACCTCGATACTTACGTGTGTCGACCGGCTTGCATTGTTCATCAATATCAAGCTTTGTTGAAGTTGCCATCGGAGTGCCAATAGGTTTGACATTGTCCAGATCAAACTTCTTTAGCAAATCTTTTGTGTACTTGGCTTGATTTATGAATGTCCCATTGTCAGTTTGTTTGATTTGCAGTCCGAGAAAGAATTTCAGTTCTCCCATCATGCTCATCTAAAACTCATTCTGCATACACTTAGAGAATTCTTGACACAGAGATTCATCAGTAGATCCAAATATAATATCATCAACATTGACTTGTATTAAGAGAAGCTTGCCATTAAAAGACTTAATAAAAAGTGTAGTGTCAACCTTGTCTTTTGAAAAACCGTTATCAAGTACGAAGGAGCTTAGACGATCATACCAAGCACGAGGGGCTTGTTTTAAACCGTATAAAGCTTTCTTCAACTTGAAAACATGATTAGGGTTTTTAAAATCTGTGAAACCTGGAGGTTGTGCTACAAAAACTTTTTCTTTTATAAAACTATTTAAAAATGCACTCTTGACATCCATTTGAAATAATTTAAAATTATGAAAATATGCAAATGCACATAACATGCGAATGGATTCTAATCTCGCAACTGGGGCATAAGTCTCATCGTAGTCGATACCTTCTTCCTGATTGTATCCTTGAGCTACGAGTCGATCCTTATTACGAGTCACTGAACCATTCTCGTTCAGTTTATTTTGGAATACCCAACGGGTGCCAATGACTAGATGATCAATAGGCTTGGGAACAAGTTCCCAAACTTGATTCCGTTCTAATTCGTTTAATTCCTCTTGCATAGCATATATCCAAAAACTATCACTACATGCTTCATCAATAGTTTTGGGTTCTAGCTGTGAAATGAATGCAACACTAGAAACAATATCTCTACTGGATGTACGAGTACTTACATCTTTGGTAATATCACCAATTACCAAATCCTTTGGATGATCAGCCATAAATTTCAATCTTTTTGGCAGACTCTGAAGGTAGCTGGTTCCTGGATCTTCTCTAGGAGGATCAGCTAGTATCGAGCTTGGTTGAGAATCAGCTGTTGTTGAGCTTGGTACAGTTAGATCTTCGTCATTGTCATCGATAGTCATTTGATTCAGTTCATCAAAAGTGACATTGATTGACTCTTCGATGATCATAGTTCGTTTGTTGAAGACTCTGTATCCTTTGCTTTTGGCCGCATAACCTAAAAATATACCTTCATCGTCCTTTTCGTCAAACTTTCCCAAATTGTCTTTTGTATTAAGAATAAAGCACTTACAACCAAATATTCTAAAATATGAAACTGATAGAATTCTATCAAACCATAACTCAAATGGAGTCTTCTTCGATTTGGGTCGAATTAGAACTCTATTTAGAATAAAACAAGCTGTATTGACAGCTTCAGCCCAGAAATATTTGGGTAGACTAAACTAGTTTAACATTACTCTGGCCATTTCGGATAGAGTTCTGTTCTTACGTTCTACACCATTTTGTTGTAGAGTCCTAGGGCAGGAGAACTCGTGTACAAAATCGTGTGTGTCATAAAATTGCTCAAACTCTGCATTCTCGAATTCGCCACCATGATCGCTTCTAATACGAGTAATCATGTAACCTTTTTCATTCTGTACTTTCTTGCAAAAGGTGACAAATTTGGACAATACATCATTCTTGCGTGTCAAGAAGTATACCCACGTGTATCTAGAGTAATCATCTATAATTACAAAAGCATATAACTTACCTCCGAGGCTAGCAACTCTGCTAGGACCAAATAAGTCCATATGTAGCAATTGTAGAGGTCTAGTAGTACATACTGCGTTTACTGACTTGAATGTGGATCTGGTAGCTTTGTTCTTTTTACATTGGCTGCATACCGAATCCTTCTTGAATGTTATGTCCGATAAACCGCGTACTAGCTTCTTCGTGGATAATTTTGAGATTGTGTCCATATTTGCGTGACCGAGTCTTATATGCCACAGATGACTCTCATCACTTTTAGCCATAAACATCTACCTGAAATGTTAGTTTCTTCCAACAAATAGAAAACATATATGTTGTCTTCTCTGATACCTTCAAAGATATTACTACCAATTGAGCTATCAACTATAGTACATTTGTCTTTGCCAAAGTTGATGCCATAACCATGATCAGCTAGATGACTTACGCTGAGTAGATTATATTTTAACTCGGTAAGCAGACAGACATCCTTAATCACAGGATAGGGAGACTTACCAACATCACCGATACCAATGATATACCCTTTCAAGTTGTTACCGAAGGAGACATAACCTTCCTTCTTTTTCTTCGACAGTGTTGTAAATAATGTAGCGTCACCGGTCATATGCCGTGAACAACCACTGTCGAGAATCCATTTGCTTTTAGCATGTGAAAGGTGTTCCACCTATAAAACAGTTTACAGATGAAACTTTTGGTACCCATTTCTTGTAGGGTCCTGAAATGTTAGCTTTTGGTATCCATGCATAAATATTTAAAACAACAAGCTTTCTGATTCTACATACAGAAGAAATATGACCAATGTTGCCACAATAATGACTTTGTGCATGTTTAGTGTTGAAAGCTGAGTGATGTGCACGGTTGGTAGGTTTAGGTTTTTCTAGTATAGAAGAAAGCATACCTATAATCCTGTTTGGGCTTAACCTTTTGGGGTAAAGGTTTGATAGGGTTAGGTCTGACAGTGTTTGGCTTGGGAATGTTCCGATTTTTCGGTAAGTGACACGTGTTAGGGTAGGAAGCAGCAGTCTCAGGCTGTTTTCCTAACCTAATTTTCAATCTTTTGGAAGTGTTGTACAACTTAGTATAGTCAGAAGTGAGTGCTTCCATTCTGACTTGTACACTTTGAAGACTTTTCTTCTCTTTAGAAAGTTCTTCTTTCAGTTGGTCAATAACCTTGTCTTTCTCTTCAGATGACTTGGTAGTCTCGTGTAATAAGAGCTTAATAGAGGAAAGCTGACCAGACTCACTAACATTATTTCTAACCTCAGCTAGTAGATCGGTAAGTCTTCCTATTTCACCTTTGTACTCTTTGAGTACCTTCTCAGAGGTCTGATATTTGCTACGCAGTTTCCTGTAATCACTTATCAGTTCACTGAAGGCATCTCCTAATTGCTCAAAGGTGAAGTCATCATATGTATCAACTACAGGTTCAGAGAGTACCTGATCGGATGCCATAAAGCATACATTTGCAGCATCTTCTGATTGTTCATCTTCTGAGTCGCTGGCTTCACTCTCATGCCATATGCTGGTGTTGGCATATCTCCGAGATGTTGATCTCTTCAGGTTCCCTTTCTCATACCTGTTGCTCTTCTTGCTTGATGATGAGTTTGTAGGACAATCCTTCTTTATGTGTTCCTTCTTCTTGCAGCCGTATTAGACAGCATCATCTTGATACCAGTTGTTGCTGCTATTGTTTTCTTTGGCTTTCTTCACATATCTCATGAATCTTTTGAATTTCCTTGCTAGGAGTGCTTGATCTTCAGCATCAGATTCACTGCTGTCTGAATCACCTTCAGCAGCTTTTCTGTGCTGAGCCTTGAAAGCGATCGCCTTCTCCTTTGGTGCAGGCTCTTCAAAATCTTGTAGCTCTAGTTCATGAGTGAGTAGCTTACCCATGAGTACTTCGAGGGACATAGTTGTGAGGTCGATCCCTTCAATGATTGCAGTAGCTTTTGGAATCCAGTTCTTGGTAAGTGCTCGCAGGAGTTTGCGAATCTTTTCATGGTTAATGTAATCTTTGCCTAGGGAAGACAAAGGATTTACAATATCCAAGAATCTTTTGAACATCTGAGTAACTGTTTCATTGGGCTTCATCTTGAACACCTCATACTCTTGAGTAAGTCTGCTGACTTTTAATTCTTTGACTTGAGTCGTGCCTTCATTTGTGACTTCAAGAAGCTTCCACACTTCATTAGCAGTTGTGCAGATAGATACCCTGTTAAATTCAGTTTTGTCTAAAGCACAAAATAAAGCGTTAATAGTACGTGCATCAAGACTGGCCTTTTTTTTCTTCCTCTGTATATCTGTTATGGGGTTTTTCAACTAAAACTCCATCAACATTTATACGAGGTGGCTTTTGATAGCCATCAATAACAATAGACCATAAATCAAAGTCAAGTGATTTTAAGAAGAAACTCATCCGTGTTTTCCAATAGGTATAATTCGTACCATCAAACAATGGAGGTCTGTTTGTGGCCTGGCCTTCACTTGTGAATTTCACAGTTGCCATGTGTTGTGCTGTGATCTATATAACAATTAATTAAATGAATAAATAATTGTAATGTTACCTTGCTTTACCTTAATACCCGCTTTGATACCAATTGTAGGAACAAAATCGTAAAGCAGAATACTCTAGAGGGGGGTGAATAGAGTTGGCAGCGGAATAATGCTAATTAAAAATGTTAGCAGCAAGATCACAGAATAATAATCACAACTAAATAATATAAAGGCAGAGATAAGAAAGCAAACGCAAAGACAGCGATGTATACTGGTTTCCCTCTGTTGAGGACTAGTCCAGTCGGTAGAACTCTTGCTACCAGTTGAATCCACTATTGGCAAAACCGTAAGTTTTCTTATGAAGTCCTTGCAACTTCTACAACGCGAGCTTTGATACGAAGAACTCGTCCAACTTCAATTGTGAAGAGTTGAATCTTCTATCAAGCCTCTGATTACAATCACTCTGAAACTTCTAGACCGCACCGCACTGGCAAAACGACTAGAGGATTGTAATTGGCTTGGGATCTGAAAATTAAAGCTCGAGAAAACTCTTTGGAAGGCTGAAAGCTTTTTAGAAGAGAGAAGATTTAAAGTGAATGAGTGAGTTGAAATGATCGAAATCCTTCTCTATTTATAGGAGTTCCAAAGACAGAATTCTGGCAGAATTCGGGCAGAATTCGGGCAGAATTCGGACAGAACTCGATGAGAAAATCTCGGTCAAATTCGCAACTGCAGGAGGACCAAGTTCCAAAGAATTCAAAAATCAAAACGGCCACTAACCGAACTCTGGCCGAGTTCTGTCAGGGTTAGGTTTGGTTTTTAAAAATAGTTTTTGGGGATTTTTGAAAACCTTTTTGAAAATATTTTTGAAGCTTTTGTTAATATAAATATTTTTCAAAACTAAGGATATTTTAAAAAACGTTTTGAAATCATTTTGGAATAGCCTATTTGCCAGTACGACTCGGTGTACAACGTATTCCTAGACTCAATAAAATAAAAAATACATTGCTCAAAGAAATACAGACTCGAACAGGCAAACATTGATTCGGTTTTGAACTGAGTAGATAGCTGTTCTTGATCATGTCCAAGAGTCCGAGATATCCTAACTAGCTTCATATATCGAGACAGAGTTTGATCAATTATTAAAATCAGTTTGACCATATGACCAATGGGCCAACACTAGCCACTGGGCGTGATGCCTTACAAGTCTATATTGTACTTGTACAAGGTAAAACCATTACAAATCCGGGTATTTCTCAGAAAATATCTACAACGCAGGAAAACCAAGCAGATAAATTGAAGTCGCAAAAGATATGAAAAAATGTATCTCTTTATTGATAATCATAATGGATTATAAGACTTGCAGCAGATACAGAGTTTACAACTGACTACAAGACTCTTGAATAGCCAACTGAATGTATACACTTGCCCTTTGGGCTACAACTGAATATACCGACTTCTTTACAATAACTTGCCAATTTGGCTACAACCTCACTGGTACAATTGAGTTCTACTGTTCCATACAATATGTCCCGTATAGCAGAAGACATCGTCTTGAAAGAAGAGCTTCTGCACACCCATCCGATTCATCGATGCCAAGCACTGGTCAAAGGATTTTCTCCAAACATACACCTGTAATATTGCCCACAACGTGGGTCAGTACACATGTTGGATATTTATGTCACGCCCCGATCCCGGAGGATCGAAAACTAGCCACTGGGTGTGATGCCGTACAAGTCTAGATTGCACTTGTACAAGACAAAACTATTACAGTTCCTGGTATTTCTCCGAAAATATCTACAACGCAGCAAAACCAAGTAGATAAATTGAAGTCACACAAGATATGAAAAAGTGTATCTCTTTATTGATAATCATAATGGATTACAAGACTTGCAGCGGTTACAGAGTTTACAACTGATTACAAGACGCTTGAATAGCCAACTGAAGGTATACACTTGCCCTTTGGGCTACAACTGAATATACCGACTTCTTTACAATAACTTACCAATTTGGCTACAATCTCACTGGTACAATTGAGTTCCATTGTTCCATACATTATGTCCCGTATAGCAGAAGACATCATCTTGAAAGAAGAGCTTCTGCACACCCATCCGATTCATCGATGCCAAGCACTGATCAAAGGATTTTCCCCAAGCATACACATGTAATATTGCCCACAACGCGGGTCAGTACGTCATCAATGTACTGGCGAGCGGTGCTGGCCCAACTCACCTAAGAAGACAACACTAAGTAATCATGTTATAGCACATTATTAACAGTGGTCTTTCTTGTTGCCTTAGGGTCAATTTCATGTTATAGTCGACAAGAAGTGAAGCATGCAATTCTCATAGCCAACATAATTTAAAGCATACAGTTATCACCCTTTGGTGATTCTTACCCACGGTCATGTAGCCATCCCTGTGCATTTATAATACTTACTCTGCCTGCACAAGACATTGTTAGGAACAATATCATGATTCAATATAAACATCACCGTTCAGGTAATTCTTACCAACAGCCCACATCCTTCCCTGTATTTGAGTAATAACTTACTCTGTCTGTATAAGATATCATTAGCACCCGACCTATCTATATGAAGGTCAGTGGCGACACGCCATCTTGGATCATCTTGGCGAACGGCTAACTCCGAAATGGGGTGCGAATCCATGGGAGGTTTTCGAACCACCGTGCTACTACTTCAGCACCATAGGATTTCAGCATCCTTTAGGTGGTCGGTAGCAAGCCCCCACTGCAAGTCCTGAAATCCCGATGTCAGTACATCGACACCATCCTTGTTCCTCCTAGGACGAACCAGGTTCCATGGCCCAGGAATACTATTT
Source organism: Iris pallida (assembly GCA_029216955.1). Lineage (NCBI taxonomy): Eukaryota > Viridiplantae > Streptophyta > Magnoliopsida > Asparagales > Iridaceae > Iris > Iris pallida. The sequence continues at coordinate 5,145,690 of JANAVB010021798.1, forward strand.
GAGGAACTACCTTGTATACAAGTTGTCCATGACCATGTAAGTATATGCAACTTATCTAAGAAGAAAACATATAATGTATGATAAGGAAAACTAAGTAATTCAGCCACCATTCTCATTCATATTGCCATCTTGCCTTGAGCCAACGCTCACATCATCATCTGCCAATCCAGGGTCTTAGTGAAATCAAGATTCTACATCGACACAGGATAATAGAATGTTGTTACCCAATCTCTTTGCCACATATTTGACACCATACATCTTTCCAACCAACTAAATGTACTCAACGCCCAATTCCTGGGACTTAGCATCTGTTAGCATACATTTATTCGGACATGACTCAGGCATACTCACTGCCCAGTTCTTGGGTCTTAATATCTGTGTTACCATCTATTCATCGAACCAAAGCTCGATAAACTCACCGCCCAAGTAGTTGGGACTTTGCCTTCACCTGTCATGCATTTCATTATGACAATGTACAAGCATAAAATTCATCTAGCAATACAGCTTACGTTCAGGTGATTATTTATCTTTCATTATCTTTCCCAATTCCATGCAAGGTGTTATTGAACAACTCAATTAGAAACATAGCATACTATCCTTATTTTAAGCCTGAAGCTAAAGGATCTTTGAAGGGTTCAACACTACTCACATTCATAGGACGATTCCTGCCACGATCGTATAGCTTTCCAAGCGATCCTTCGCATATTCCCAAGTCCAACAAGGCTTTATCGAACCAACCATCCATCATAAGGCATCTTGCGGGTCGGGGCACTACACTGCCAGTAGGGTGCACGGGCACGAATTGCTCTGTCCATAGCTAACTCGGTATGTCTCAGTTCTCTGATGCAATTTGTCGTCAAAATCAAAGCATCTTTGAACGAGAAGATCCGCAGCATACCAACTCGCTAAGGAGGAGGATCGGTTGAGTTCATTCTCGACGAGAAGTCGTGTAAAATAAGAAAAAGCAAGTTCTTCTCTCTTCAAAACATGCCTATTTATAGGCCAATGCAAAACTAGACCCATGCGCCAAGTGGTAGCCCACTACAACAAAAATACCTTTTAATGACGGCTAAAAACCGTCATTAATTAAGAACCATGACATTTTTTTTCCAATACAACCGTTATAAAAACGGGTGTTATAAATGCTTTTGAAAGCGTTATAGATAATTTTTCCAAAAACGTCATTAATAGGTTGAATTTCTGCTACGTTTTATTTTCAAAGCGTTATGGATATTTATGTAAAACCGTTATGAATAGTTAATATGGTTTAAAAGTCAGGATATTTTGAAAGCGTTATGAATGGATGATCTATATATGGTCATTGTATCACATTTATAACGCGCTATACTGCATGTTATACATTCCAAACACTGCTCAATTCAATTCGAAAACAACCACTTTGATCCATATTCACAACAAAACATTGAAATGTAATACAAAGTACCATTCTCCATTTTATTGTCTTAAAATAGGGTACATCAACTCCTTACAGATATAGAGTACTTTAGTTAGCTATATTTCATATTCTCAAAATAGGGTACATTAACATTTGTATATGGTCATTGTATCACCTGTCCTTGGCCTCCACATGTGCTATATTTGGTCGCTTTTGTGCCAGGTTTGGCCCCAGAGCCATCGCAGGTGCTGCAACTCTCCATCCTGGTTACCTCAATCTCTTTTTCCAACTGCCAGACACTCCTTCGTATTCAAGAAAGTTCTCCCAACATCATATCCGATCAGCATATCCCAAGTTCATAACTGCTTACAAGGGTGGGATTAAGAAATCATGATTACATGGTGGAGTAACAATTCACTCTTAAATATAATACAATTACTGATTTACTATATAGGTATGACCGATGAATGAAACATTAGGAGCAGCCCGAGATCACAAGCAACAAAATTTACCCCAAAAAATCTCAACTTCGAGCATCTGCTTGCGTGATTTGCAACTACCGATGTACAAAATTAGATGCAATGCTTCTCGTCGAACCCATCCTCTGAAAGTAAACCCGTAATTAGTCGCTTAATCCTCTCAGACCCTGGCCCGGGCTTAAGCTCACTCATACTTTTCATAAAATACGATGGGTCGCTGACATTTGCATTTGCCATATCGACCCATCCACCGGGTATAAACCCATCAGCATCGCAGCCCAGTAGCTCCTTGTCAATCTTATCAAGCACCAACGTTTCATCCCTGCCAAACTTTCTTGCGAATGGTGCATTGCTATTGACCATCTTTGAGTAGTCCTCAAGTGTGAGGAAGTATGGATGCTGCTTCGGAGGATTATCCTAGGAGATGAAGTGGAGATCGTGGTTGACAGTGGTATTTTGGAACTCCGGTATGTTGCAGATAACGGTGTGGAAGTAGCCCTCGGAAGAAGAGAGAAAGTTGGCATAATACATTAGGACCGTCCTTGGGAGGTTATCCCATGCCCATATATTGAGAGAGTTGGACCGTCCTTTTGCCAGGTTCTAGGACCGTCCTTTTGCCAGGTTCTCCTAAAGCCCATCCAAGCAGAACCTGGCAAAAGGTATCGACGAATGTCAATAATTGTAGATTTAGTTATGGCTACACTTCAAAAGTATATATTGCTTGACCCCAAATGGCTCTGCGAGGCTTAACAATAGTCATGAGAGATTTTCCAAAGGCCTGCTGCTCAATACTGTATAAAAGAAACATAATAACATTCCACATGTGCAGGAAAACCTCATAATAAAAGTTTCAAAACCTACAAATTTGACCTACACATGATACCTGATGCATTAAAATCCCAACAAACTTCTACATGCCATACACAATAACATAGCAATAGAAAATCGTCAATCAACCAAAAAAAAACTCTCATATGAATTATCATATATTCTACATGAATAAGAAATCACATAATACTACAAAGATCTAATGAGTGTGGATCCACCCACCAGTATAACTGCCTTCATTTCAGGGAACATCTAACGACACATAACTCGAAACAAAAACTCCTAAAGCCCAAATATAATTAACAATAGCAACAAAATCTCTGACATTGAGATAGTTGAGGGTATTTAGTTGCAATTAAGCCATAAAATTTTATGAGGATCAAACATACTTCTAAAACTTTGGATAACGTAGTAGTAAACTTGTCTAGTCTAACACTATGTTACTTGACATTTTTTTAGATCTATGACATTTTCTAGTGTAGACATTTAAATGTTTGAAAGAACTCCTAGAGCATAATTCATGCTCAACACTCTTCAAAGTTGTTAACATTTTTATACATAAACTACTTGAAGAAGTAACAGACTTTCTACACGACCTAATAAACTGAAGCAAGCAACATGTACATTCCAAAATAGAATTCACAACACAGGAAATAAATTTCAGTATTTGCATGTGAAGCAACTATCTTCATAACTTTACACCAATACATACATTCACCCTCTCCTCCTTTCCACGAACATATTAGCTCCGCTCTAAACTATAAAATGGTGCTTTAAAATCCATACTAACCAAACCAAATACGACATCTATTTCTAAGCTATATAAAAGTCACAGGTAACTTGGTTTTAAAGTTGAAACGAAATGTGCATTACCATAAAGATGGCATGTTATGCCAGTACAAAAGGCACCCCAATATTCAAATAACTTGAATTTTGCGCATGCATAGAAAGAAATATATTACTTCGTCTTATCAGCTTCAGCAGTATATGAAGGAGCATGTCTAATATGAACTTAGAAGCTAACAAGCAGATTTAGTGAATACTATTACCCGTAGGCATTGTTGATATCTTTGAATTTCTGCTCTGCTCCAGATTCTCTAAAATAGAAAGGGGTGTGAGTGGTTGATTAAATTAAATTTAAATATAATTACATGGCAAATAAATAACACATAGATATAATGGATACAGAGAAGCAAACAAGGATAAGGAAAATAATATTAATATATGTGATGAGTGGAGAATCAGAAATAGTCTGCTTTTCCTTTTTATCATACTTTTTTCTTTTTTTTCTTTTTGTGCTTCTTTTCTTCTGTCTTCTGTATACATTCTTCCTCTTTTTATTGTTATTATAGTTATGCTCTGTATGTGATGCAGTTGTTTCAGCTTGTACTTGGGCCTTATAAAATCAAAATAAAAAGCCTTACATTTTTGGATTTGGCTAGATAATTTATTTTTCCTCTATTCGGCTCCCTTAAGGTCCATGTATCTATAATATTAGCAATTTCCATCTCCTATTGTCTCAGTCCATGGAATAATATAAACATTAGCCCCTTAAAAGATACTCCTCTTAACTGGTGCATATTGGTTTCCATTGCACGAGCCTATCAACTAAGTTGAATTTCCTTAGCAATTCTTCAATTGGTCACCTCAACTTCTCACAAACTATTTCATTTGTTGTTTTATCTTTTTATAGTTCTGCATCTCGACATTCTCAACTCAGCTACCTCAATTGTGGACTTTGTTCTTGAGTCGTCCAATATTCCAATCCACAAAGCATAGCTGGTCTATAGCTTGTTTCTTGGAGCCTTCTTTACAGACATATCTCCCCTTTTCCTTGAATAGATGTAAATATTATGTGGGTAGGGAGAAGTTAGTCTTAAGAAACATGGTGTTCCCAGTCAACAACTCCAAAAACATATCAATCTTTATCCTCTATCAGCATATATTAAAAGCATGCTAATACAAAATAATTATCATTATATAATAATCACTTATATGTTATAGCACAATAAGTTAATAGCAAAATTGTGGCATAAAGGAGTTTGTTACCCTGCTCGAGGATCTCTAACAATTCGTTGGAGTCATTTTACTGTCTCAATATTGTGCGCAAACACATCTAGTCCTGAACAAGCCAAAGACATCACAGCTCCTAAGTCACCACGGAAATTAGAAGTGAGGCACTCAACCAATATCTCAAGTTTGAGTTTCTGCACAACAAATAAATGGCAGTTTAAATCCGAGATTCAAGAAAGTTAGATCCATATACTAGGCGTTCAAAAGTATAAATACATTTCACATAATTTAAGATGGGGCTTCCATCCCAAGCTTACCATCATAACTTATAACAAAATTAGCAGTGACAGTGAAAAGGCCTACCCCCAACTTGCAATTGCTATAGCGGTATTCTCGGGCTCCATAGGGTCTGGAGATGGTGGAGTTCTACTGGTTTTGACAGCACAAAATCTACAACCATGGGTGCATGTATCCCCTAAAAGCATGATAGTTGTTGTTGCAATACCATCCCCTTCTCCACCCGCTCCTCCCCCTCCATTCCAACATTGAGTATAAAAAGAATGACGATTGTAATCACTCAAATCATGTATATATTTTTAAGAAGACTCCAATTTATAACTATCGATGGTACTAACAGTTCAAGTATTCATGCAGAAAAAATGGTAGCAAAAGACCGTTAAATAGCTAAAGGAAGACGTTTCTTCCATCAGAATTAAACTATGAGCCCCCATGCCATGACAGCCCATGGTGTGATGGTACTGGATGTTCAGGTATTCATGGCAGAAAAGGTGGCAAAAGACTAAAAAATAGCTAAAAATGTCATTTTGTCCATCAAAAATTAAATATACAAGCGCATGTTAGTTCCTTTTAGATTCTTGAAAGTCCAATTCTTGATTAATATGCCAATTGACTCTTAAATATAAAATTAAGTTACTTAATTCTTTCACTAAGTTAATAGATCCTAACAAATAATCAAACTAAATTGACAAGTTTAAAATTTCACAAACTCAGATTCAAATATTATAAAAATAGAACACACCATCAACCAACAGTTTTTGATGCAATTCTCAATCTCCACACCCACAAATAGTTTCTAAATATTCATGTGTAAAGAATACAATATTTTAACAAATGCGACATAATTTTTATCATATATTCAAGGATTCACGATAAAAAAAATTGCTTATGAAACTTCTCATCAAACTACTATTTCTTTATTGAAATCGTGGTTTCAAGCCTGATTTTATTATGTGAAAAGTGAAAAAGAACAATTTGAAAGTACAAATTTCAAAACTGCCCTGCAATTTTCATATTTGAAGCCGTCTCTTTTCAGAACTACCTTTTTTATGGAATATCATTTTCAAGAAGGGAATCTTTGAATAGCAAATTCCTCCATTCCATATACAAAACCCTTGGAAAAACCTAACAATTAAAAAACAATTCATCACATATTACGTTGTATAGACACGAATTCAATACAACACATTCCATACATGGTGACACGGATTCAGCACCTAATTTGGTGTGTCCTGGTGTATTACGGAGTATCATGGCATGTCCGGTACGTGCATGAATTTTCGGAGTGTCCATGCTTCTTAGGTCAAATAATACCAACTACAACTTAACAAGCATCATTACTTAAATCAACAGAAAAACCTAAAGATCACAACTTTGAGATATAAATATCAACGATAGAAGCGATTTTTATAGAAAATTCCTCAATTATATATACAAAACCCTAGAAAAATGCAAGACAAAACTAAAGAATTCATCACATAACACTAACTACCATGTAACAAAGATCATAACTTTGAGCTAAATATTGATAAAAGAATCGATTTTTTTACCTCACCAATATTTGGGCACTGCGCCTCCACGCAAACGGTGTTCAGCTTCAGACTCTTGTGCGACTCCTGCAGCCTTGCTAACATCTCCCCCTACGGTGCCCGCTGGCGAAGCCACTCGGGCTTCTTCGCGTTCGATTCCCGACCTGTGTGCGGACCCATTTCTTCCGGGTACGACTGTCGCCCAACCCACTAGCGGGCTCGAACAGCTTCGCCGGAGCAGGGCTCGAACTCGGCTGGGTCTTCCCGGATGCGTCGACGGTGCTGGATCGGGCAACGAGGATCTGATTGGAGGATTTCAAGATTTTAAAATTTTGGGGAAATATTAGGGCTTCTTCGAAGGCCTTGGGGGAGTAGTCTTGGTTTAGAATTTTTCTTAAGTACGGGAGAAGTGCGGGAGAGTGAAGGTTTTGACTTAAATTTTGGTGCTTTTTTTTATGACGCTCGTATGACTAAAAGACTGTCAATGACGTTTATATTGGACACCGTCATAGAATGGAGTCTTGCTGAACTTTGATGACGCTTATTTATCAGCCGTAATGAAATCCACTTATCAAGCATCGTTAATAGGTCTTTTTATTGTAGTGACCTTCCCGAAGTTAATACGATGAACCTAGCATTAATGGCAATAAATCTGCCATTTCAATTTTAACCAAGTCAAAGTTATTTATTTCGAGCCTCAAAATGCTCAACAAGGTTGACTGAAGGTGATGCACCTCACAGCTAATGCGCCCCTCAATTCCATGCGCCCAATAATGGATACGCCCCACACTTGATGTGCTTCGTATTGTAAGTACCCCATAAATGATGTGCTTACACAAAGCTTTTTACCCATCAAAGCATTTAATGCTATGGTGACATAAGGTAGCAGCACACGTCTTGAAAACTGAACAGTCGACAGCTTTAACAAAAAACGAAGAGCCACCGACATCAGCATAATCATTACTCGATCGGTTACAGTTGTGCTCTGCTACGTGGCCGACTAACCCCTTGCATGCGTCCTAAAGCCATGTGCCCAAACTTTGCAAGCTCCTCTAAAGCCATGTGCCCAGACTTGTTATTTCCCTAGAAGTTATATGCCAAGTCTCCTCATGTGCCAGATCCCAGGCTCAACAAATCTAGTTTCTCTCAACAAATCAAGAACTTTGAAGAGATATACATGTGTCACATATCATTGACTCAGTTCTAGTCTTCAATGGGTGCCAACCACCAAAGATCTCAGCAATAAACGAATCAATAACTGCCACATGTCAGCTCATTCACAGCCGAACAGTATAGTTACACCAGATTCAGTTCAAGCTTTCCAGGCGCAGCATCCTTACACCCAACAAAGTTATGCACATAGCATTCCTACGAGCAAAATTTCCATACGCACATCACATTTGCACGCATGAATGGATCATTCCACCACCTATAAATAGAAGGATCATTCCTTCATTCAACCACCCTAATTTTTCACGCATCCAGAGAGTCAGAGCTTACTTCAAGGGAGCCGAATTGCCGTCCAGACGAAGACTTGCATTCGCTTCCTGATCGTTGTCAGATCGTCAACGGAGTAAAGAATAAACCCTATATCGCCACTGTTCCTAGATAAAAACAAAAGTGTACTAGAAAGATCCTACCGAGGATCCAAGTTGTACTTTGTTCATTTGTTATATATAAAAGTTTTTTCAATAACTAGTTCACTGATTGATCCTTCTGCTTCTGTAACAGAGGGTAAAAGGTGTGAACGAAGAACTTTTGTTTTTTGGCTTTTAGGATTTTAAAGGCGTCACACCCACTTGTTGTTTCTCTCGTCAAAAGACAACCAGCCCGTCGATAGCGACTTCTTATCGTTAAGTTCATCCTGCTTCTTCTTGTCATCCGGGTTTCTGACATGCTATTTTGACTTGACTCAATGCTTGTTTCTTTCTTTACATAGCAAACTTGAGCACTTTTGTTTTTAATGGCAAATAGGATCTTGTGAGGCATCATTATAGGCTAGCTACCTAATTTGGAGTCATCACATTATTTTTGAAGTGTAACACCCCAGTCCCAAAATACGTAGGACTATGTTCATAAATATGTCAGCCGTATAATAAATAAATGTAAACTGTAAATGAAGTATAATTACGGCCAATTAATCTCATCCATAAAGTAAAAGAATAAAGTTTTTATAGAATCAAATATGAAATAACATTTTACATGATGCTTGATGGAGACAAATCCACTGACAACAAAAAACCAGAAATAAGGAATTAGAAAAATGATAATGCAAACAACAAGGGATGATCCAAGAGTATGTCATCTTCGATAGGAAGGAGAAGACCACGATCTTAGCTAGAGCACCTGTAGAAGTCAAGAAAATATACACACCTGGAGAGATCACCAGGTCCTCAGCGGGACGTAACCACTACCAAAATATGTCAAATTAGCGACAAAATTAGCGACGCCAGTTAAAAATATCGCTATATTTTGTGTATTTAGCGACGTATGTAAATGATGTCACTGAACGTCACTATCAGCGACGTTTAGCGACTATAATTATAGTTTGGAAAGAATAAGTCGCTATGTAGGCGCAAAACGTCGCTAATGTATTTTATTTAGCGACATTTTGGTGACATTTAATCACGTCCGTCACTATCCTATTACTGAACAGCGACGTCTAGCGGCATCTCACTTAGACGTCGCAAAAAACTTTTATTTAGGGTTCTGGGAACCCGATCGATTTTATTTTATTTCCCAAATTTCAATCTTCCGCCGAGTGCTCTCGTTTCTCTCCCCTCCCCCTCTCATCTCCGGCGACCGCTCCCACCGACGATCTCCTCCCCTCCGGCGACCCTTACCTGACCCCGACGAGCTCTCCGGCAACCGCTACCCGACGAGCTCTCGTTTCCCTCCGGCCCCTTCCCCTTCGTCCCCTGCCCCAGCAACCCTTTCGCCCCCTGGTGACCTCGTCGTCGCTCCTCCACCGTCGACCCCCTCGTCCCCTGCTCCGCTCCGGTTACCCCTACCCGACCCCTTCCAGGTATATCTAACCCTAACCCTATCTCCCACTGACACGACACAGACACATTGACACACTCACTGATACGAAATAGACACACTCACTTACACGATATTGACACACAGACACTATGTATACTCATTGAAGAAAACTTTTATACATATGTATATATGTATACATAAAACTCTTATACATATGTATACAATATATACATATGTATACTCATTGATGGTTCCTTTATATACATATATACATATGTATACATTCTCAGAAAAAAAAACTCTTATATAACTATAGTTATATCTATCAATCAACATATATACATATGTATACAATCTCAGGAAAAACTGAACTAAACACACATAGGTATACTCATTGAAGAAAACTGAGATTTCACAATGGAACTTGGATTTTGATACATGAAACGAGATGATGGTTCCTTTAGTTAGCTTGCTTATGTTACAATTATATTCTCTATGAATATTGATTTTACCAGATGGCACCCATGACCCGAGCAGCGGCACATCGTTTGAGGAAAATACAGATTGCTGAGGTGGCTCCTCCTACTGTTAAGGAGGAAGTGGCACCAGTAGCTAGTGAGACCGGGAGTTCCATTCATCCAGCACCTGCAGTGGAATGGCACTTTCCCGCCGTCAATCCCACTTATCAGAAGATGTTGTGTGATGGTATCATTGAGCGTATGCGTGAGCTGTGTGGTCGTCATTAGTGTAGTTTTATGGATGTATTTTGTGTTGGACTATTAGTACTTATTACCAGTTGTACTTGTTTTATGGAGATGAGTTTATGGACATAATTATGGACTTATTACCAGCTGTACTTGTTTTATGGAGATTAATTATGGACTTATTACCAGTTATTTTATGGAGATTAATTAGGCTAAGTCTTCTGTGTGGTCAATTCTGATACACTATAGTTATATGGTCATGTCATGTGATACACTATTACCACTTGTTGTATCATGATTACTTAGGATTCTATTTCATTGATTTTTCTCTCGCAAATCATACACAGAAGCCAAAATCACACCTTATACTATATAGGCGTCCTATACGACACGTTTGTATCCTAATAGTATATAAGGAGTATCCTAGTACCTACAGTGTATAGAGTATCCTAGAACTATAGGTATGATTGGTATATCGTATTACATAGAGTGTATAGAGTGAGTATCATAATAGTATATAAGATATTTTAGAAGTAAAGTGTCCGTGTCAGTCCAAAGTAAGGTATCCATGTCAGCCCTTCTCTGAAAAGTAAGTCTACTACCGATATCGCCGATACCAATACTCATAGGAATAGTCCGATACCGATTCCCATACCTATATGTTGTTGCTCAAGCAGTTTATAGCTACAAATGTGTAAGTGCAACACAAAAATCTCATCTGTTAAATATGTTACCTAAGAGCATCATTAGTAAGGGCAATTCATTACTACAGTGTATAGAGTATCCTAGAAGTGTAGGTATGATTATTATGTCATATTACATAGAGTGTATAGGGTATCCTTTCGGTCTATAAGAGTTACTTCACTCATTTTGTCAAGACAAGTAAACCTTTTAAATATTGACGGTATATATACCGTCAACATTTGGTTTTGCCTTGTAGCTACAGGCAGTTGCCTGCAATTTGCCTTATAACTTGGCCTTTGGCCTGTGCTTGAGCAGTGTGGACTTCCAGGTTAGGGTGTTAGTTCATGATTAGCATTGTTTAGATATTAGTTTCAGTTAAAGGGTTAGTTTAGATTAGGATATTAGAAGGAATATGAGAGTTAGTAGATATTAATGTAGGATATTAATTTATTGGTTAGGATAGATAGTTTGAGTTAGGATACTGCTCAAGAACATGCCAAAAGGTCGATATTGGATATTAATTTAAAAAGTTTTATCTTTCTTGACAAACTAGATGAAGTAACTCTTGTAGACCCAAAGGATCGATATTGGACAGTTGGGATGAGTATCAGAATCGGTATCGGATTAGTATCGACCGTATCGGATCAGTATCGACCGTATGTACTTAGTGTCGTGTACTTCTACAAGTACAAATATACCTCGACCGTATGTACTTAGTATCGACCGTATCGGATTAGTATCGGTCTATCGGATACGACACTTTGATACAAGACAGTTATTTTAGTCCCAACACAGTTGTTTTTGTTTCTTCCTTCAAATTCTATGTTTGTAATATGTGGAATGAATGAACAGTTTATGTTGCGCACCCATATCTAGACTGCCTTAACATTCATTTACTGACTGTAATGTACATGTATCTATCTTACAGAATTATCCTCAATTGGATATGGATATGAATGACTACTTATGGAATCGTTCGTGGATGTACAACCGTCATCCTGATGACATGTGCAGTGTGTCGGATGAATTCATAGAGGGTGTACAACAGTTCCTGCAGTTTGTCAAGGCGTTCCCTCAGTACATGGACGGTACCAAAATTAAGTATCCGTGTGTGAGATGTCGCAACTTGAAATATCATCCAGAAGTGGAAGTTACGTATCATTTATACTCGAAGGGTTTCACGTCGAATTACTATCAGTGGAGCGCGCACGGAGAACTTGTGTCTTTAGTATCGGAGTATGAACCATATATGGATGTCCACAACAATGCTACTTACGACGATAGGTTGGTGAACAAGATTTTTTATGCGGCGGGGCCTAGTTTTGATCCGGACGATCATGGTGCACCTGAGGAGGCACCGAACGTCGATGCTGCACAATTGAAGGAGTTGCTGGAGAATGCAAGGACTCTATTATATCCTGGTTGTGAGGATCATTCACCGTTGGAGGTGGTTTCAAGATTGTTGAGAATCAAGTCCGATTTTAACATATCGCAAGATTGCTACAACCGTCTTATGGAGTTGCTTATAGAAATATTGCCTGAGGGTGCTAAGTTGCCTAAAGACTTCTACCAGTCTAAGAGGATGGTGAGATCGCTCTGGATGGGATACGAAAAAATTGATGCATGTCACAACGGGTGCATGTTGTACTACAAAGACGACAAGGATGAAGACGCCTACAGATTTTGTGGTGCCGATCGCTATAAGGGCAGTAGTACAGGAAAGTCTGTCGGTGCCATGAAGCTTACCGATTCGATGCACTACTTGACATTGACGCCACGGTTGCAACGGTTGTTTATGGTGAAGGAAACTGCAGAAAACATGAGTTGGCATAAGCGGGAACAGACCAAAGGAGTGTTGGATCACCTATCTGATGGAGAAGCATGGAAGCACTTTGATCGAGAGTATCTAGATTTTGCTTCTGATCCGTGTAATGTCAGATTTGGTCTCTGCTCCGACGGTTTTACCCCATTTGGATTTTCGGGATCCCAATATTCGTGTTGGCCTGTGATCGTCACTCCATACAATCTACCGCCTTGGATGTGCATGAAGACTCCGTATATGTTCCTCACCGTTATTATCCCAGGTTCGAACATTCTAAAAAGGAACATCGATGTGTATTTACAGCCATTGATTAATGAGTTGAATCAACTGTGGAAAGTAGGTTCCAACACGTACGATGTATCTAGAAAACAAAATTTTTAGATGCGGGCAGCACTTATGTGGACCATCAATGACTTTTTGGCCTATAGTATGTTATCTGGATGGAGCACGCATGGTCGTCTTTCATGTCCGTATTGCATGGACCGCACTAAGGCTTTCCGTTTGAAACACGGAGGCAAACCGTACTTCTTCGATTGTTATCGATAATTCCTGTCGAAGGATCATCCGTACCGGAAGAACAGAAATACTTTTTGTGCTGGCGTTGTGGTGAAGGCTAATCCACCACCAAGGTGGCCCGGATACACGATATGGAAAGAGGTAAAAGATTTACCAAGAGCTATTGAAGAGCCTTCTATGGGCTACAAGTGTGACGGATTTGGTCGCACTCATAACTGGACGAAGAGGAGTATATTCTAGGATCTGCCATATTGGAGCACCAATCTGATTAGACATAACCTTGATGTCATGCATATCGAGAAGAATGTGTTTGACAACATTATTAATATTGTAATAGACGTAAAGTGGAAGACGAAAGACAAACCAAAGGCTAGATTGGACTTGGAAGAAGTATGTAGACGTCCTGTATTGCATTTGATAGAGGACGGGAATGGGAAGTTGAAGCAGCCTAAGGCAATTTTCTCACTGGAGAAGGAGGATAAAGTGAGACTTTGTAGGTGGATTCAAGGTCTGAAATTTCCAGACGGGTATGTTTCGAACTTGAGAAGATGCGTCGACCTCAAGGAGAACAAACTGACAGGTATGAAAAGCAATGATTGTCACGTATTCATGGAGAGGTTAATTCCGATTGCATTTCGGAAATTCTTACCCCCGGTTGTTTGGGATCCATTGACCGAGCTTAGCATATTCTTCAGAGATCTTTGTTCTAGTAAGTTGCTCGTCGATCGTCTAGAAAAGCAGGAGAACGATATTGCGGTAACACTGTGCAAGCTCGAAAAGGTATTTCCTCCTGGATTCTTCGACTCCAAGAAGCATTTACCAATTCATCTTTCCTACAAAGCACGTATTGGTGGGCCCATTGGTTATCGGTAGATGTACCCGTTTGAGCGGCATTCGAACCACCTAAAGAGGAAGGTGAAAAACAAGGCTCGGGTCGAGGGTTCTATTTGTGAAGCCTATATTCTCGAGGAGATTATAAACTTCTGCTCGACGTATTTTAAACCTCATGTTGCTACGAATAGAACGAGGGCTCCGAGAAACGACGATGATTATCAAAAATCTAATGATGGAATACTGAAAGTATTCAATGCGTCCGGAAAGCCTTCGGAAAAAATAAAGAAGAGATATTTGAATGACGAAGAGCTAAGGGCTGTTCAGTTGTATGTATTACTCAATTGCGACGAGGATAAAGTGGAGAAGCTAGAGGGGTAAGTAATTAATGATGCATTTACGTCATCTCAATGTAATAGTATAAGCTAATATTATTGTATTAATCGGCGGTTGCTTCGTTGTTTTTCAGCACATATAATGCTGAGTTTAGGTCGGTTAGACCCTACCTAATAGACGAAGCATTAGAACAAGAAATGGGACGTCATTTTCCTTCTTGGTTGAGCAAATATGTAAGCACCCCGGTAATTATTGGCCTCTTTTAATGCAACTGCACAATAAATAACTTACTATCTCTTCTTGGTTTTCAGGTCGATCGTCTAATTTCACCCGAGATTGAATTAATTAAAACTCTTGCTATGGGACCAATTACTTTTGTTAAAATATGGCCAAGTTACTGTGTTAATGGCTTTCGGTTCAAGTCGACAAATGCTCCGATCAGAGACAACTTCCGGGATCTTGATTCCACGAAAAATAATTATTTGTGTATCAAATATTCGAACAACAAAGACGTCGATCCAGGAAATGATTTCTTTGGCATCTTGCGGGAGATTGTGGAGTTGACGTATAATTATGACAGAGAACCTGCAAAGATCGTATTGTTCAAGTGTGAATGGTTCGATCCGACTTAAAATCAAGGTTGAAAAATTGACAAGCATGGTCTTGTGGATATAAACTACAAGCGTAGATATCAAGGCTACGAACCATTTGTCCTAGCAACTCAAGCTCAGCTCATGTACTTCACAGCTTATCCGAGACGGGGAGCAACGAAGTCTGACTGGTGGGCAATATGCAAGACTAAAGCTAGAGATACTTTTGATGTTGACGAAAAAGCTTATCAGGAGGATGAGCTACCTCTTGTAACCAATATTGTTGATGTGGACTCCACGGAAGTTACGTATTACATGACACATAATGTAGAAGATGTAGAATTATCCGAAGAGAAAGACGAAGCCGATGAAGGCGAAGATGAAAGTGAAGATGAGAAGGAAGATTAGGTCGAGGAAGACAAACAAGATGATTATTCTGAAGATGATTGAGAGAGACGTACTTTCATTTTCTTATTATGTAGAGTTGGTTATTATCTGAATGTACTATCTGGACTTCGATGTTTCTTGTAAAATATACTAACTGGACTTAGATGTTTCTTGTAAAATGTATCATCATATGTTGTCTTGGTTATTATCTTGTCTTTGTTGCACTTTCATATTTCTAGTCTCTATTATTTGTTGTCTTTGTTGTATCTCATCATATATTGTTATCAAGCATGATAGGTCATCGCAGATCATTCCGCATTTCCTGACATGGGGCACGGGGTACTGATACTGGAAGAGGACAGGGTACTCCTTCGGTACCTACTGGTGGTACTGATAGAGGACGGGGTTCTTTTTCGGTACCTCCTACTGGTACCGGCTCTGGATCTTTGTCGCCCAGTACTCCTGTGTATCGGATAGTAGCTCCGCCCGCCACGATGCTACGTGGCATATCTCCTGGGACGAGTAGTTCTAGGCCTGAGACTGCTCTCGAGAGTAGCGTTCCTCTTGCTGATACGACAATGGAGATAGATGAGGAGATGGAGGAGGTTGTGCCGGCGGCCGACCAGTATCAGGTAGATGATGACTGCGCACCTCCGGAGGAGACGAGGACGGAGATCTAGGCCGATGGTACAAAGTAAGTATTTTGGTTTATCATTTTTCTGTGTTTATCATAAATTAACTTTTTTTTATTAATATAATATGTCTGTATAGATATCGTCCCCCGTTGGTACAGAGACGCCTAGGCCAGCTCCTGAGGCAAAGTTATGGGGGTCCTTGGATAAACTACTCGGATGCTCCGGAAGATAGGAAGGCCTGTTGGTTTGCGCGCTTCAAGGTTAAAATAGATTGTTTTTAACATGAATCATTTGATTTATCCATATCATATATTACTGAAAAATATTTGGTTTGCGTACTCTTCTAGGATATATTTTTTATCCACTACACCGGGCCGAGCTGATCGAGGGGATATTTTTTGCTGTCGCTGCTAAGCTGATCCGCGACGCTATCAATGATCAGAAGGCTCATGATCGTGCCGGAAAGCCGATCCAAAGTTGGATCACCCCTGATCAGTAGGATGCGATGAAGGCTCGATTCAACGAGCCGAGGTACAAGAAAAAGTCTGAGAAGGCCAATGCGGCTAGGCAGCATGCCTCGAAGTGGTGTAGTAGGTCGATTCCGATGACGGAACATTTCCGTCGTCTGGTGTTTATTTTTTTCAGAAATATTATTTTAATGCAAATTTGATAAATTATTACTAAGATAATATATTTAATTACAGGTAAGGAAGGTCGGTAACGCCGACATGGTGACCGTCTTCCTAGCCACCCATCGGAAGGGCGAAGGCCTTATTAACGAGAGGGCCCAGCTTGCCTATGTAAGTATTACAATACTATTTGTTAATTATAATACTTCGTGTTAATTTTAATATAACTTAGTAAATATGCATGCAAATAAATATTCATGTAGTTAGTAATAATAAGTAATTAATTAGAAATTAGAAATTATAGAGTACTATCCAAACTTTCTAGGCCGAGTATGAGAGGCTTCGGGACCGGGCGGCTGCTAGTGCACCTACTGCGGGAGAGGCCGATACTTCCTCGCAGCCCACTCAAGCTCCGTCGGCGGACGAGCTGTGGATGACCGCCGTTGGTGGCCTCCGTAGCGGTACGTACTACGGTACGGGATCCTATGGCGCCCTAGTTGCTAGCCAGTCCTCTAGGGCATCCCTCGCTAGTGTGTATGGTCCACAGCCGTCCCAGGAGTCTGTCCGAGTCCACCATATGATAGAGTCTCTCTGGGACGAGCTGCTATGACGGATTCAGGACCAGTCTCAGCACCAGTCGGATGAGCCTGCGCTTATAGCACGATTAGATGCGTTGACCGCAGCATTATGGAGCTCCGATATGTGACTGAGTGGACAGAGCGGAGCATCACCGATCTTAGAGCGTCGACGGAGTACAGCATATTGGATCTACAGGCATCACAGATGACCATGGGCGAGAGGCTGAGATTGGTGCAGGATTCGGTGGCTGATAGCAGCGATAGAATGTTATCTACCATGGATTCATACCACCAGCGACTTACAGCGTTAGAGCGTTATCGTCCTTGGGTGCGCCTTCATCGTCGTCGACTCCGCCAGCGCCACTGCCTTCTTCATCGATACCGACTCCACCGACGTCACTACCTCCTTCATCGGTGTCGATTTCACAGGAGGTCTATGAGCTTTTCTTATCCTTTCGTCGCGGCGCGCCCCCTCCTGCTCCAGATCCCCAGTAGTCCGAGATAGGACTGTTTGTATTAAGTGTTTGAGTACTTGTTTTTTTGTGTTTGTTTGTGACACATATTTGTTTGTGACACTTGTTTGTTGGTTGCATAGATACATTAGTAATTGGTTGTGTAGACCCATGATTCTGTAGAGAAAATGATACTGTGGAGAAAATGATTCTGTGGAGAAAATGATTCTGTTGGTTGCATATATTGTGTTTCAGATTAAACTGCAGGGAGAAAATAAATCAGTGGAGAAAATTGTATACTGCAATTTTTTTTTTTCAAATTTAGCGACGTTTACCGATGCTTTCTGACGGCACTTTACGTCGGTAGACGTCGCTAAACTGGCATATATTTCCAGGCTACCGATGTATAGCAACGTTTGTTTCGTCGGTATGCGTCGGTAAACGTCGCTATACGTCGGTAAATATCTAAGGATTTTACCTCATTTTCCCAGGATATACCGACGTATAGCGACATCAAAAAACGTCGGTACTATATACCGACGCATAGCGACATCAAAAATGTCGGTAATTTTCCCAGGAAATACCGACGTATAGCGACATCATAAACGTCGCTATTTCATCGACGAAACGACGGTAAACGTCGGTATATTACCGACGTATCCTTGCGTCGGTAAACGTCGGTGTTGGCGACGATCAGCGACGTCTTCCCAAACACCGACTAAGGTTTCCGCGACAAGAGGATGACGTCGCTAAATAGGTTTAGCGACGTCTTTAGGCATTTTAGCGACGCCTTTAGGCGTCGCTAAAATGACTTATTCTGGTAGTGAACAAGATACATAAAAATATGCCATATAAACTGAATATAAAATGTCATAAGTCACAGGTAGAAAGTAAAAGGTTCCAAATCATAACATGACCAGTATCCAATCATTGAAATAGTGACCACCCCTATAACCGAACAAGGATAAGAGATGACACACTATTCCGTGATATGACACTGTTGCATGTCATGACTAGAACAGAGTACGACATGACGACAACTTTAGTCACCTAACCATTCTACCGTGATCATACAGTTAAGAAAAAAGCTTCAACACATGGGTACTCTAGCTAAATTGGTTTGGATAGTCCCCTCTATGGGCACCAGGGGCCTACGTCCATAAGCTTTGTGAACGTCAGAGGGAATCAGTATAGTAGAAAAATAATACCTGCATCTCTATTGGAGCTCACAGGTTATAATGGATAGTGCATACTTGGCCTATACGTCAAGGAACTGTTCTCCCCTCCCTATACACCTATCTAAGTCGTATCCACGACCATAAACCTCTACTAACTACCAAGTCTCCTAACATGCATCTATTAACAATTAGACCTAATGCATGCGTACGGGTAATTAGCCAACATGCAAGTACCACTATATGCTATTCATAACTCACACATGTCCCATGGCATAATCATGACAAGTTTATAAAAATGCACTAACAAAATGGTAATCCCTTAACTCTAGGACCATATACGAATTTAAAGACAAGAATGAAATTACAACTAGCACTTGCATCATATATAATTGGAAGCACAGTAAAGTAATCAAGAACATTAATCAGTGATGCAACTGGAAAACTAGAAATAAATAAACAATAACCATGTAGTAACTAAACAGTAAAGATGTAAATAAATGTAAACAGTGAATATGGCAAGGTATGTTGCCTGGTAATGGGCCTGGTGTGCTACGATGATCATAATGGCACAAATTTTGATTAAAGTGTTATAACTACGCAAGATGGCCTCCGATGATGGCAGAGACAGTTTTATCTTGTACAGAATAGTCTGATTAGCTAGGATTGACATAAAGAGGTCCAGTTTTTGCAAATGAATAGGATATACGATTAGCATGGACATGATGATAATCAAAATAATTTGATAAATAATACACATACTATTTTTGAAATATAAATACTTGAAAATATATTTTGTTAGTTAAAATAGTTTTTAAATACATACTTGAAAAATATAAATCATTTTAGGTTAAAATACCCTAATTTTTTCAAAATAAATTTTTGGTAGAAAGCTATATTTTTATTAGTCAAAAGTAAATATTTGAAAAGACTAGGAAATCATTATATATATAAAAATTTTGAGAAAACATGAAATCTAGTAAAGTGTTTTTAGGGCTAAAACTAAATTTTGTCAAAGTATAATTTTTGCTAAAAACTATTTTTGAAAATAGATAGAAATCTTTATAATAGTAATACTTTCATCTTGTCCAGAACAGTCTGATTAGCTAGGGTTGACATAATTAGGTCCAATTTTCGCAAAGGAACGGGATATACGATTAGCTTGGACGGGATGATAATCGAAATAATTTGATAAATAATATACATACTATTTTTGAAAAATAATTACTTGAACATATATTGTGTTAGTTAAAATAGTTTTTAAATACATACTTAAAATATATAAATCATTTTAGGTAAAAATACCCAAAGTTTGTCAAAATAAATTTTTGGTAGAAATCTATATTTTTATTAGTCAAAAGTAAATATTTGAAAAGACTAGGAAATAATTATATATTAGAAAAATTTGAGAAAATATAAAATCTAGTAAAGTGTTTTTAGGGCTAAAACTAAATTTGGTCAAAGTATAATTTTTGCTAAAAACTATTTTTGAAATAGTTAGAAATCTTTATAATAATAATACTTTCATAAAATTCCTAAAACAATAATATTAACAAATAATAATTTTACCAACAACAACAACAATAATAGTAGTAGTAGTAGTAATAATAACAATAATAATAATAATAATAATAATATTGCATACTGTTTTACTAATAATAAATTTTAATATAATATATAATAATAAAACTAATAATATAAACAAAAAGTAAAAAAATATTTGTTGTTCGCTATTATAAACTATTAGGAAAGAGATGGATAAAGGAACAGAAGAAAGAGGGAGAGAGAGAGTTGGAGAGTGGCCGGGCGAGAGGGAGAAGAGAAGAACAGGGGAGATATCACCGGGGTCACGAGCTTGGTAGCGATGCCACTAGGAGTCGCTGGCTACGAACGGCAGTGTGCGGCCATGGCTTAGAGGCACGGTGGTCGACATCTGGACACGTCTGGAAGAGGGTTGCCGACATGAGTCGCGGAGGTGGGCTAGACGAGGGAGAGGCACCGGCTGGCCATGGCTTCGCCGGAAATGGTGGTGGATGCTCAGATATGCTGAGCAGATCCGTGTCTGGATGTCGATGGCCGGGCGCCAAAGATAATGAGTAGTACGGTGGTTCGTTAGCAAGTCGGATAGCAGGATCCAGTGGAGTATGGCACGAAGATGGTCGGCCCCCTAGCCGGGACGGCGGGCAGAGGTCAGGTAAGAGGTGCTTGGTTTTGGTGATTATGATGAAGTTGGTGGTAGGGTTTTGGGTCGCCGAAGGTGGAGGCGGCCGGTCGATAGGGGAGGCAGTGATAATGGGTGGTGAAGTGGGGTTTTGGTGGGTAGCTTGGCGGGAGTATGGGTGTCCAGGGAGTCGGGCAAGGAGGACAGAGAGCGGCGTGGTCGGGGAGGGGAGACAACATGCAGGCGAAGCCATTGGGTTGATGGGCTTTGGCGGTATGGTCGGGTTACCACGGTCGCACTCCGGCTATATGGTGGCAAGGCCGCACCGCAACTAGGGTTAGTTTTAGGTTTGGAGTTGCTAGGTTGTATCGTGTTGGCGTGTTCTACATAACACGGGTGGACAGTAGGTAAAAGTGTGTCCGGAGTATCGGATACGGAAGCAAAATATATCTGTAAAAATATAATTTAGTGGAAAGACACCCGTGATCGGACCCGAGACAGTCAAGGATGACACGGGGGAATAATTGTAGACACAGACACGAAGCACATACAATAATGGAAATTATCGTGGAGAAAGATTGTGCAAAAAACAATGGAAAGGCTCTCCTATATATAGGGTGGAGGAATCCTAATTAGATAAAGATTAGGACGTTTAAAACCCACTAGATAATTCGCCATTTAATTATATCGATTTAAAATAAATTATATCAAATCCAATCCTAATTTAAACTAGATAAATCCAATTTTTCATTTAAACATATTTAAAACTATTTTTAATTAAAATTAATCATAATTTTAATCACCACAATTATTTAAACATTAATAGCAAAAATACTTTCAAAATATCTTTTATAAAAATAATTCTAATAATTTCAAAAATCTAATTTATACTTGAATTTATATTCGTGTACATTGCATGCAAGTAGTACATATTATTTACAAAAGAAAATATTATTTTCTAAATTAATATCTATACTTGTAATACAATAAATGTAGTATTTGTATATACTATTAAAAATAAAGGTTTGGCAATCCTCGTGCGATGCTTTCATAGCTTTAAGCAAAAAAATATATTTACCTTATAATATTTTCAAAAAATATACTTAATTTCTATATGAAGAAAATCTATAATAAAACCTTTGTATAAAAACATAATATACTTTGCATATACCTATTCACACTCGACGTAGAAATACCAAAATAATAAAACAAATACCCAAATAACTTTAATTATATATAAAAAATACATAGTAAAATTTTAGGGGATTTACGTCCTATCCAACTTACAATAACTTCGTCCTCGAAATTAAGAAATAACTAGGGCTGGTAAGGTTGAAAAGATAGAAGGGTTTCTAAATGCGAAAACACGATCAATTTGAGCGAGGAATCAGAAACGGAATTCAAAGAGGTTATTTGAATAACTGTACTTTTAGAGAACTAGAAGAATAAAATTATGGACATAGTTTAGAAATTGATCGTATACGTGACATCCCAATCAGCGTTTAAATTCGATCAATGCCAACATCAATCCTATAAATGAGTAGTCTCCATAACATGTAATAACATCCTCGATCTCAAATTCTCAATATTCAAAATTCAACTTCACGTTGATATCGCACAAGTATCATGTTCGTGGTTTAACAAAATCGTAAATGTCTTTCGATACTCAACTCTTCATATATCTCCCTTCAAATTTATTTTCCATAAGTCTTTAAATTCTTTGAACATGTTTCCTTTTCTTCTTTACATTATTTGAGATTTACTCACAAAATTTAGATGCCAAAAATACACATATAAATACGATATCTCATAATATAAATTCAATAAGTCCAAAAGTTTTAATTCAATAAATCTTTAATGTACTTCTTCCAACATATCTATATATATTTTTTTTTCGAACTAAATTTCGTCTTTCATAATCTCCTCGAACTTGATATTAAATAAATCTTTAATCCATTTAGTCGAAGTAAAAATCATACTTATCTTAATATGAAATTCATATCCAAAATTATCATAATTTTTTTTATCCTTACAGCATTAAAAATTTTTCAAAAAAATATTTCCTCTTTATTATCTTATTAATCTCAAAAATTAATCAAAATTAATATTTTATTATCACATGAAAATTTCCTCATCAATTGATTTATCTTGAAGAACCTTTTTTGTTAGTTGAGATGTCGACTCAACTTCGATCATATCAAAACACCATATTACTGTTTGCCACGAACAAAAGTTATACGAACTTTTTGTATTTCAAATAACAGAAGTACAAGAGATTCCTAAACAGGAAATCTAAGTACAATTTTGATTCAAAAAAAGTGTGGCGAGGGAGATCGAGCACTGTAGTGGCTTCTTTAATCTACTGACGATCTGACGAAGCGAAGAACTTGCTCTGACTCTCTGAATGCTTGTGAGTGGTGATCTGGGTTTACCAAACAAGAAGAAGTCAATGATCTGAACAAATACGGACTTCTTCTATTTATAGGCATGGATATATACGATGTGCATAGGGTTTTTTGGCGCAGGAGCGATGCACGCATGAGAAAATAACTGAATCTATTGTAACTGTACCGTTGGAGCTACTGCTGAGATGACACGTGGCAGATGTTGTGATTTACCTGTTGTTAAGATCTTTGGTGGTTAACACCCGTTCATAAGCATGACTGAGTCAATCCCACATGTCGTGTGTACATCACTCAAAGATCTTGTTTAGTTTAAAAAAACAGGATTTGATAGTGTCTAAAGAGATACGGTTACCATACTGGCCACATGGTCTTCTTTTGACAAATGCCATATTGTGAAGAAGCTGTGCACCATTGGGGGTTTGCGCTTTGGATATCACTGAGGCTGTGCTTCTGGACGTCTTTGAGGCTGCACTTCTGGACGTCTTTGAGGCTGTACTTCTTGGAGTTAAATTGGGAGACGTGCCTTTGACTGATAGTTTCCACCTGCTATCTAATATCTGACAACTCAATAGCTGTTAATAGTTATCTTCTGATACTTCGTTTGGTGTACCAATAATGCTGAAGTGATGGCACAGTGTATGTGCCTCATTTTGAGCACTGTTCTTCTGGGTCTCTAGGGCACTATGCTTTGAACTACGTGTAGGCAACTCCATAGGGGGGTATCGAGTATGTGTCGATAATACCCAATTAAAAATTTAACTCTATTCAAGTCCAACCAACAGAAATAATAATCAGAGTATAAGTGTGGAATATAAATAGAGATCAGAGAAGCATACGCAGATACAACAGTTTTTAATCTGATTTTCCTCGTGGAGGACTAGTCCAGGCCTGAGAACTCTAGTTCAGGATTAAATCTACTATTTATGAAATAACATACAACCACGTTCCTTTACTCAGAAGAGCACGCCAACTTCTTACAGATTCGCGGATAGAGAAACTTGGAATTATTCAAGTGACTTATTTTGAAACTCTTGCACACAAACTTCTAGTTGACTTGTACTGAGCACCTTGGGGGCTTGGGAAGTTTTGTGGCTAGTTAGATGAGAAGAATAAGCTCTAGAATGTATAGGCTATAGGAAAAGAGAAGATGAGAAGATTGGATGATTAAAAATGAGAGAAATCAAGGCCTATATACTAGTCTAGAGAGGCAGAGTTCGACAAGAACTCTGTCCCAAAATTTTAAATATTTAGTCGTTGGACAACTAGCAGCCAGGAAGCCCTAAAAATTAGTTTCTAATTTTAAGGGGCAGAGTTCGGCTCGAACTCTGTGTGCGGCAGAGTTCGGCCCGAACTCTGTCTCCTATGGGACAGAAAGTTCAAATGGGCTATGTGAGCTTGGCAAGTTTTGGAGTTTGTTTGGTGGAGCTTTGGGTATTAAGTCTAGGATTGAGATATTCAGTGCAACTCAACTTGCAATAGCCTAGACTCAATAAAAAGTAAAAATACAGACTTAGAGTACAAGTAACAACATCATTATCGAAGCAATTATCGATGATGTCTGTCTTGAACTGATATGTGATGAAGTTCTATTTGGGAGCTTGATGGAGCTTGATGTGTCAAGTTGGATTATAATAGATATCGTCTTGTTAATTATCATGATTAGGTTGACTACAATCCAGTTTGGGTCAATGCGTATTTGGGTTAATGAAGGCACTGCGCTTTTTGGGTGATGAGTCACTACTTTTGGGGCAACGAGTCACTACTTTTGGGGCAAAGAGTCACTACGCTTTTGGGGTATTTTGAGTCGATGTCTCCTTAATTGTCACCATTTTGAGGGGCTCGAGAAGTGGTGATTAAAAGAATTAGTCAGAGGTTTCAATAAAAGAGATTCATTGTGATGAATTATAGGTTCATCCATTAACTCGAAGCCTTTGACTTGCTGTCTCATGTCATAGGGTTGGACCACACACAACCTATAAATGGGAGCTTTTGAGGAAGCCATTGTTCATTGCTTCTTGGCACTTCTCTGTCATGCTCGATCCGGACTTAGCTTCGGATGGTCGTAGGCCTCGCATAGGTCAACTTTTGGTTGTAGATCTCTTCGTTCAAAGAAGCTGTAGTCTTGGTAGAGAACAACTTCAAAAGATGCACTAGAGCATTTGGCATGATGGGTTCGAATCTGAACAACATCTTGGCTATGCTCTACTTCGGATCACCGAGATGTTGGCTAAAGGGTTTGGGTTTATTGCCGGTCCTTCATTATGTTGGAAGGGCCACAAGTTAGCTAATATGAGGAGGACACTCGTTCATTGACAAAGAAGTAATTTGCTCTGGCAAAGATTAGTACTGCACTTTTGTGGGTGCATACTTGTAAGCTGCCCACTTTGTAAGCTGTGCACTTGTAAGCTGTGCGCTTTAGGCTGAGTAGATGGTCTTTATATTTAATCATGAAGAATCTATAATAGACCTTTTGTAATCATGATTTAATAAAGCATCTTTCTTCATGTACTGCACTTTTTTGTTCTTTGATTTGTGCAGCAAATTTGTGTCTCCTTCGCTTTGTAGATGCTGTATTTTTTACATGCTTCTACACGACTCCCTTTAAAGATTTCAGACTTTGGATTAAGTTTGGAATACTTTGAAAAGAAGCATAAATGATACGTGTCATAAAAAGTGTGCACCGCAATGCTGACAGGAAGTCATCGTTAAGAGAGCTTAGTAACCATCATCAATTAGTGCTTTTTAGCCATCATCTCATTAAATGACAGTGACTCCTCATTTCTTGAAAGAGATCAGGAATGATTTCCTTTACACACGTTTCAAGAAATTTCTTCAAATCCGAAGCATTTCTTGACCTCATCTGTTGACACGTGTCTTTCCCTATAAATAGGAATTTTCTAAGAAGAGAGAGAACCTTAACTCTGTCTTCTTCTCTTAGCTTTTCCTGAAAGAGAGCTTCTTCTTCCTGAGAGAAACTCTAGCTTTTCCCATGGCCCCCAAAAATCTGACAGCCCCCAGGGCTTCTAAGGCCGATAAGGCTGCTGTGAGCACGAACGAGGCCAGAAGGAAGCGGTCGGTGACCGAGGCTATCGACGTCGTAGACTCTTCGGTCGTTGATGCTGGCGCACATGAAGATGTGTGATCGGCTGTTACGAGTAAGTTTTCGTAGTAAAGATAGCCGAGACAAAATGAGTGTTCGATTTAAAACATCGATGCCCTATTTTGCTGATGCGGATGGACACTACTTCTCGAAGTTGCATCTGGAAGATGCACTAAAGCTCCATTTATTGATGCGCATGGGTGCTACTTTTCAAAGTAGCATCGGTAAGATGCACTAAAGCTCCATTTGTTGATGTGCATGGGTGCTACTTTTTGAAGAGCATCTAGAAGATGCGTTAAAGCTCCAGTTGTTGACGCGTAAGGCTACTGAACAGTGCTTGCACAGCAGTTTAGCTTTCTGATGCACAGGACTACTGAATAGTGCCTGTGCAGAAGT
The DNA here is from genome assembly GCA_029216955.1 of Iris pallida. NCBI lineage: Eukaryota > Viridiplantae > Streptophyta > Magnoliopsida > Asparagales > Iridaceae > Iris > Iris pallida. Next base: position 5,172,618 of record JANAVB010021798.1, read on the forward strand.
TTAGCTTGCTGATGTGCAAGGCTACTGAACATACATGCGCAGTAGCTTGTTGATGCACAATGCTACCAAATAGTGCCTGCACAGAAGTTTAGCTTGGTGATGCACAAGGCTACTGAATAGTGACTGCGCATCTTGCTCTTATTTGCATAAAAATACTTGTATGTTGTTTTTGTGACCACCCCCTTTTCGACGGGATCCTCTTTGACTTGTTGGTCTGCTCACTAGGCATGAATTTTGATTAGTTGGTGTTTAACCCTACCAGGAAGTTGATCGCCAAAGGCTAAATACACGAACAAGACTTTGCCTACTTCCGTCGCATGATGGATCGAGGCAGTTGTCAGTCGCAAGTGATTTAGGGGGCGATATCCTGAAACCTTAGTTCCTCTTCGGTGACAAGTTGATTTTGAAGGAGACAGACCTTGTGAAGCTTAAAGAGTATTGGTACTTGGTAACTATAACCTCGGTTTGTATATTTCAGGGATCGACCAACGTCTCCCGCTTTGGTCTTCTTTGGCTTCTCCGAAAAGTTGTGCATGGAATGGGGCCTGACCCCCTCAGGCGGTCTGATGACATGCCATTTTAAGATAGACACTCACTCCAGAAAGAGGGGCTTCTTTAGGTGTGCTCGTGACTGTTCGCCATATACTTTATGGGTGCTGCGACCCAGCCATATGCTTAGTGATTTTACCCCAGACGCGCATCTATTGGGGGCTTCTCTCTTCGCCAATAGACTTCTTGCGACGGGAGTCTCGTACCCAAAAGGAGCTTTCTGGGTCGAAGGTTAGATCCACCCTAATACTAAATGGTTTAACTTGACCTTATGGATAGTATGCAAGTACAAGACGGAGCTAAAGGATATTGGCTTGTGCCGCGTCGTGAGAGCTACTGAACACGACATTTAAATCGACCAACCTTATTCCGGGCATTATTGGAGATGTACAATCAATACTCTGGAACCTTCTATACCCCAGAAGGAGAGATGGGGCTATCCTTTTATGAGATGTTTGCAGTCTCGAAGGTACCCTGGGGAGAAGTGCCACACGAAGAGTATACTCCTTGTAACGAGGAGTTTATAGGACTGGAGGCCAAATACCCTGAATGATGGAGGTGTATAAGGAACTGCTTTGTCATCATCAGTTGAGAGTACATCTTCACACAGCATTCAGCGGGACCTTAGTAGGTCCATGTTTCTACTCGTACGGAGTATACGACCGATGAGGTTGAAGCTCTGATGGCCAAGGCAGGGGAGTTAGCCCCTTCAGTAGATGCTGAGGGAAAACTACCTCCATAGTTCAGAAATTCTTTTACAGAAACCTGACCGCCTTGAGACCGAAAGCGGTGTTGGCTGCTTTCTTGATGATATAGCTACATAGGGCCGTGGTGCCTGGTGGCTTTGGATCCATGGGGCAAATGAGTCAGGACATTATCTTATCGGTTGTGAAGCTGGTCTTTGAGCATAGGCTGGCCTTGCTTCCAGCCATGATTTATAATACTCTAAGAGGCTTGTGGGAGCTCTCGAGGAAGATAATAGAGCATGGCGGGAAAGATAATAAATTTCTTCGAACCAAACTCCCTTACCTTTATTTAATGGCTTCGTTGGTGTTGTACCGCCCGGGTTTGATAGACCCTGGCACGGAAGAGGGTTATGAGGAAGTGATGCGTCCCTATTTACAGATGGGTGCTGGGGTGCTTGGATAGCTACTAATTCTATAGGACTCCATCCACTTACTAAGGCTATTATGCAAAAGATGAGCTGGAAAACAGAGGCGAATAGATGAGCACACTGACTCACGATGCTTTTCGTTGGCTGCAATCCATTAGACCATCACATTTCATGTATCAGAACCAGAATCGGGTATACCTAGAACCCTATCTGCCGAGTCGGTTTGCACGACAGTTCGGCTATAGCCAAACAATGATAGACAACCCGAGCCCTTGCTTGGACTATGAAGGAAGTTTGCTGGATGGGGCCTGTGCACGGTACTAATATAATATCGGGTGTACTGGGACGAGCTTTAAGATCCCTATAATCCATCCTACAACCCATATCCTTTACTCCGCTGTAAAGTTTCACTGCTTGGCAAACAACTTTTCTTCGGGCTATGATCGGGAGCAGACTTTCATTATTGGGATAAGGCTAGAGGCCTCTTAGTATGTCCTTACACATCTTCGAGAGCTTGTATCGTCGGGAGGCAGGACCTCGAAATGATCTAGTGCCTCCCGTGAAGAGAGGGAAAATACGGCACCCTTCAGTCCCCCTTTCAAACACCAGGCCCCTACGGAGGTGAGTTCTCCACCCTCCAAGAGATTCAAGCGGACTACTCACAGGCGGACCGGACCTGAGCGATGGTCTTCGCCATGCACGGAGTGGAAGAAAGCCCCATCCTCTGAGTCTCCTTCACCGGTATGTAGTATGTATTTTTAATTTGTCAAATTTTGAGACATCTGCTTATTGGTATTTATTTATGTAGCAGGCGAAGAAGAAGTCAAGATGGTCGAAGAAGGATATGACTAATTCTGAGTTTGAAGTCCTCGGGGTGATTTTCGAGGAATCTACTACTAGGGCGCCCCCTCAAGTACTACTACATTTGGAGGTTAGGGTTGCTACCTTTTGTCACGACCCGCACCCTAGAGTAAGGATACGAGAAGTGGGTACGTCCAGCCTACGCCGCAGTGTCGGCGGTAGAACGCTGTTCTAGGTCATGAACTATAACTAACATAATATGAATACTCTCCATAAGGAGGCCAACACAGAGGTATAACTCAATCACAATCTATAGATAGAAAATGGTACGATAAAATAGATAAGGAAATCCTCAACTGAGGTACAACAGAAACTAAATACAAGTCTCAACATCTCTACAACATACAACTCTGAAACAAAGACATAAGCTAAACATGAAAGGAAATAGTCTAAGCTATCTACTCTATACAAGGTATCATCCTGAGCAGCTGCCTGAACCTCGCCAGGGGTCCAGGTCGTGAGTGTCATCTAGGCAAGCTCCAAGTAAGGGGGTGCAAGGTTCCTCATCATCCTCTGTAAAAATTTTAACAGGTCCAGTCAGGACGGGAGCGAGCACAGTACATCTCATGCAGTTCATATCATGGCAGGAAATATAAAGCAGGCAATAGAATAAAATACATGAACGCTGTAAGAAGATGTACATAAAACAGGAGAGATATTTGATAACTGGAAATATATACATGATAAGTAAGAACAGCAAGTGACTAGTGATTTAGAGTACGAGATGGCATGTAATTGGCTTAGGTTGAACATGATGTACATGAGTGAACATGTGGGACATCAGCCAATAGGGCTGATGCGTACATGATAAAACATGAAAAGTAACAGAGTGAACATGATGGGTAAATCACATGACCATTTATACTCACCCCTACCCACAATCAGTACACAAGGATCTATTCAAGTTACGTTACGTACATAATATTTTGGTTACACAGGAAACACATGAGGAAACATGAGCGTACATGAAAGAACATGAGAGTACATGAACGTACATGTAAGAACATGAGAGAACATGAGTGTACATGAATAACGCAGAAGCGAAGAATACATGATGTACATGAAACACATGTCATAAAGTATCCGATGCTCCCGCTAAGGGGGATAACATCCCAAGAAGAGATCCGTATAGTACTAATCTGTGATGATAACGTGACAGCATCAAGTAAAAGTGATCTAGAGCGAGAATATAAATCGTGACAAGTATGAAACGATCAGAGAATGTACTCGCCTCGTATCTGAATGTCTGAAGTAAATGTACTGTCCGAGATGAGGTACCTGACTCCTAGTTAGAGCAACACAAGTCAAGATGTATACAGAGGGTGATATATGAAATGTACAATGCATCTGCATGCTGTCTAGGTCAAACTAGGCTAAAGTCGACACTTGGTCAACTCTAGTCAACCACACTAGTCAACCTAGGTCAAGTCCTAGCCCAAACAAGTCTAACAAGTCTCACTAGGCCTAATCAAGCCTAATCTAGCAATCACACACCAATCACAAGGCTATACAAGCCAACACAAGCACATATCAAGGCACATCCTATTCATGCATGTTCAACATTATATATATAAAAAAAGGGGAAGGAACTAACATGTAAGCTATGTGTGTGTGTGAACATGGATGTGTACATGAAAAGAGAAATCAACACTAGGCCATATAAAAATAATATCTAAGTAAACAAGTAGCTATCTAACACATAGCTAAAATCACTAACTAACCAACACATAGCTATTTACATTCAAAACTTGATATATATATATATATATATATATATATACATTTAACTCAACATACATATATATATAGACAACATTTCACATATTAAATAAGTACACCTATCACATACATAACTTAACCTTATGAAGACTAGGAATTTATATAGAGAGAATGTGAGAGAGGGTGCATGAGTGTCATTTGTGAGAGTGTGGATATGGGGTATCCATGTGTGTAGTGAATAGGCATGCATATAGAGGGAAACATGTGTGTGTGTATGTATATTGTGAAACAGTGCAGGAAATAGCTTTATACATATGCAGGGATATACAAACAGTGAAGAAGAAGGGAACAATACAATACAATCAAAACTGGAATGATCACAACTAATCTCAGGTTGTACCAACTGGAGGCTTAACTCAGTTAGGAAGAAAAGAAGAAGGAAATCAATTCCTTTCCTTCCTAATCTCAGGTTTAACACAACCCAAGGCAGAAATCATTAAGCCACCAGTTGACATAACCCAATCCAAGTATCTATTAATAGGCAAAAAGGAATTTTATTAAAACAGTCTACATATCTAAATGGCAGTTATTAGTCTCAGATTTTAGATAATTAGCAGTTCTTACAATTTCCAGATTTCATGTAGTAGCATTGAAATCAAAACATTGGCAATATGGGGAAGACAGTGTAAAGAGTTAACTAGTGCAATAGTAGCATGGTGTGACAGTGGTGCAAACTGTGAAGGTAACCTGTGACAGTGTGCATGTATATGTGCAGGAACCCCAAAGCAGTGAAAGAACACACAAGAAAGGAAAACAATTACAGGTGTATATGCATGAGTGAGTGAGGGAAAAACAGAAGATGCAATGTGTGAGGTTACAATAGGAAAGGAGATCAAATCCTTAACTAATAGTCTCAAGAAATCGATTTCTCAGCCTTGCAAAATCAGTCCAGACCTATCACTCCAAATTCTCAGTTTCAAAACATAGGGAATCTCAGTTTACATGTCATTAGGAAATCTCAGAAATTATAGATAACCGAACTCAGTTTTGCATTTGAAACAATCTCAGTTTACACTTGATTAGGAAACTCAGAATTTTACATTGAACTCAGGTTAACATTCAATTCAAACCAACTCAGTTTCCTACATCTAACCACAGGTACGAACCCCATTTCAATTTCATAACAACCTACACATGCATACATATGAACCTATCTATTTAAACTCATAACTCAAACATGTTTATCATGTATTAACATCCTAATTAACATTGAATTAACAATTGAATATCATTCGAATTTCAAAACTGAAGAATAAACATGTATCAGTGAAGAATGGCAAGGTGTGAGTGTATATGTGGGGAATATGTGAACAAGTGAGCTGTGTACAGGAATTATATGTGACAGTAACAATGTAGGCCTGTGTGTGTTATGTAGAAACTATGTGTATATGTGTCCAAGTGCAGGAACATCATGGCCTGCTCTACAACTAAATCAGTCTTAAAACCAATGTGAATGAGCCACATGTATATCAATGAAATTCAGGTTATGGGTAAACTGGAAACTCAGATTTTATACATTTAAGCAATTTAACTTAACTATCACAAGGGTATCCTTCAAACCTTCAAATACCAAACTGAAACATAAATCCCAGGTTATACATTTAATCAACAATTTGAATACCAATGAACTCTAAAAATTGAAAACTAAGCATGGTATTAGTGAATGTGTTCAGTTAAGTGCTCGAACCCAAAATTGAACCCCAGTGCATATCCCATATGAAACTCAGGAACGTAGGTTTGATTCTCAGGCATGTACATACATGTAGATATCATAATTGGGTATCAATTTGCATTATTTAACAATTCAATAAATCAATTTAACTCTGAAATTCTCAGGAATGAACACAGTATCAGAAAACTGGGGAATTAGGGATTCGAATATGAAAAACATGTTAATATTGACAATTAATGGTTGGTAGTACATTGTGGATATGTGTACGTGTCACACAAGAATAATGTGTCCAATAAACATGACACAGACGTGTCCAAACAGCCAAAATACATAAAACACAAGTCTGCAAACAGACAGTGTCGTGCACGTGTTCCAGAGAGTCTAGGACACGACACGACACGAAATTAGGACACAACCACAGGAATCAAAGATCACAACAAAACTAATTTTCCTATTCAAAAAGAATCAAATAAATCGATCGAAATGTCCTTTGAGGCATTTCGTCGAACACAGTGCCATTGGCACTGATACGTGTCCAGAAAGGACACGAAACCTCCGATACCAAGCTCGAATCTAATCCAAACCCTAGGAGGACCCTTAGGGCTTCCTATTCATGGAGATTGACAGGGATTTCATGAAGATTTGGAGAAGTTACCTTAGTGTGAACTTTCAATAGGAAAGGGGCCTTTTTCTACACTTTGCTTGATGTCCCAAACACCTCAAATTATTAGCAAGCTGGACCAAAACATCATAACAGCAAGAATACTGGTATTAGAAGGGTTTGCAACTGGTTTGAGGATTTTAGGAATTAAAATGGAATTAATAGAGAATTTACTAGGCAAGAACTCACCTCTTTCTTCTTGGATCCAAATTTTCTAATGAGGGAGGCTAGTCCTAAGTTTGAAAGGGGTTTTATAGTGGGGGAAAAGGGTATGATGGCTGCCAATAGGTTATGGTTAGGGTTTAGGATGAGGGGCTAAGGTTCCTCCAATAATTTCTAGCTAAATCAATGGCTCACAATTAAAGTAGCATCCTTTAACTTTTAGCCTAAAATATCTTTTAACAAATATCTAGATATTCACTAATGTAATTACTTTAATGAAACCCTCTAACTTAGTCTCTAGGGTCATGATTAACAAGGTAGATTAGGCTAACTTCTAGGTCAAGACTCAACAATTTAACTAACACATAATTTATTAATATAATTCACAAAATCACAAAAGTGTCAAAATGACTAAAATACCCCTAGGCTTAAAAGTAGAGATTTGAAATCCTAAACACATGATTAGGTCTCATTGGTCATGATTAGTCTTCTAGGTCATGTATGACTAATGTTACACTAGCAAAACACCAATTCACATTTCACTCAATTAAATAGTTTTAAAATAACTAAAAATCACCAAAAATTATATCATGACTAAAATCAAATATTTTAATGATTTAAAATACAAAAGTTCAAATTTATCCTCATTTTGGAAAAGTGGGTGTTACAAGTCTACCCCCCTTAAAAGAATTTCGTCCTCGAAATTAAGATGGTCGTACTTCTTCTAGAGTCTTGTCCCCAACAATCATGGTCTCAGAACTTACCTAAATCCTATAATTTAAAAGAATAGCATACAGGATCATGGCATATGGTGGCAGTTGAAAGTCTCACCTAGGTATACTAGTCATGCTAAACCCAAACGGTCATAGGATATCAAAACATACAAGCAATCTGGGGTGCTAAACTGGAAAAGTTACAGAAACAACAAATCATCAAGGCTGTAATGCAGTCTATTATTCTGTATGAAAACTGGTAAATATAAACAACAGAGAACTAGCTACAAGGGTCCCTACTCTAAAGCCAGGGCTATACTGTCATTCCTAAGATAAAGGCCTAATCACAACTCATCAAATCATCATACTAAGAAAGAGTTTATAACTAATGAATTTCTACAAGTTATTAGACTAGTCAACTAAAGTTATCCCTACTCTAAGTTATTTGATGATGGAAAACATTTTTTTGACAGAAAAGAAATAAAAGAGGTGATACTTTAAAAACCTTCAAGATATAATCTGATAATCACATGCGTCTGTCCAAAATCATGATACTCAGAATCCTCGCCACGCTAGTAAGCAAGGCTGCAATGAACGGTAGAGTCCATAACTGGGGTATGCATCTCTATGATCAAGTCGTCTGGAATCCTCGCTATGCCGACTAGTATAGCTGCGAGAAATTCCAATCTCATGATCAAGATATGTACATCCGAAGTCAGGTCCCTATGTTCTTACCACGCCGGCTAATATAGCTGCGGTAAACTCTAGGTTCCATAATAAATTAGACGTTTTACCATCCCTGTTATTTCCGTCAACATATGTTATCAGAAGATATCGTAAGTCGGATCATAAAATTCATCTCGATAAAAAAAAATCAAATCAACAACGATCCATCAAAATCAGATTCAAATATAAAGGAGTAAGGGTAAATCAAAACAAGAGAAAAGGATTTCAAATTTGAAGTTCAGAATGAGATTCTCAAGGGGCATCCCAGGAATCTCTCAAGGAATTCTAACTGTGATTGAGTACCCCAAAATATTCTACTCCTACTGCAGGCTGTAGTGATACTCTAGTTCGAATACCACTACATAAACTCGACCTGCATGGGCCACCACTAAAAATGTGTCACGACCCGCACCCTAGAGTAAGGGTACGAGAAGTGGGTACGTCCAGCCTACGCCGCAGTGTCGGCGGTAGAACGCTGTTCTAGGTCATGAACTATAACTAGCATAATATGAATACTCTCCATAAGGAGGCCAACATAGAGGTATAACTCAATCACAATCTATAGATAGAAAATGGTACGATAAAATAGATAAGAAAATCCTCAACTGAGGTACAACAGAAACTAAACACAAGTCTCAACATCTCTACAACATACAACTCTGAAACAAAGACATAAGCTAAACATGAAAGGAAATAGTCTAAGCTATCTACTCTATACAAGGTATCATCCTGAGCAGCTGCCTGAACCTCGCCAGGGGTCCAGGTCGCGAGTGTCATCTAGGCAAGCTCCAAGTAAGGGGGTGCAAGGTTCCTCATCATCCTCTGTAAAATTTTCAACAGGTCCAGTCAGGACGAGAGCGAGCACAGTACATCTCATGCAGTTTATATCATGGCAGAAAATATAAAGCAGGCAATAGAATAAAATACATGAACGCTGTAAGAAGATGTACATGAAATAAGAGAGATATTTGATAACTGGAAATATATACATGATAAGTAAGAACAGTAAGTGACTAGTGATTTAGAGTACGAGATGGCATGTAATTGGCTTAGGTTGAATATGATGTACATGAGTGAACATATGGGACATCAGCCAATAGGGCTGATGCGTACATGATAAAACATGAAAAGTAACAGAGTGAACATGATAGGTAAATCACATGACCATTTATACTCACCCCTACCCACAATCAGTACACAAGGATCTATTCAAGTTACGTTACGTACATGATGTTTTGGTTATACAGGAAACACATGAGGAAACATGAGCGTACATGAAAGAACATGAGAGTACATGAACGTACATGTAAGAACATGGGAGAACATGAGTGTACATGAATAACGCAGAAGCAAAAAATACATGATGTACATGAACATGTCATAAAGTATCCGATGCTCCCGCTAAGGGGGATAACATCCTAAGAAGAGATCCGTATAGTACTAATCCGTGATGATAATGTGACAGCATCAAGTAAAAGTAAGCTAGAGCGAGAATATAAATCGTGACAAGTATGAAACGATCAGAGAATGTACTCGCCTCGTATCTGAATGTCTGAAGTAAACGTACTGTCCGAGATGAGGTACCTGACTCCTAGTTAGAGCAACACAAGTCAAGATGTATACAGAGGGTGATATATGAAATGTACAATGCATCTGCATGCTGTCTAGGTCAAACTAGGCTAAAGTCGACACTTGGTCAACTCTAGTCAACCATACTAGTCAACCTAGGTCAAGTCCAAGCCCAAACAAGTCTAACAAGTCTTACTAGGCCTAACCAAGCCTAATCTAGCAATCACACACCAATCACAAGGCTATACAAGCCAACACAAGCACATATCAAGGCACATCCTATTCATGCATGTTCAACATTATATATATAAAAAAAGGGGAAGGAACTAACATGTAAGCTATGTGTGTGTGTGAACATGGATGTGTACATGAAAAGAGAAATCAACACTAGGCCATATAAAAACAATATCTAAGTAAACAAGTAGCTATCTAACACATAGCTAAAATCACTAACTAACCAACACATAGCTATTTACATTCAAAACTTGATATATATATATATATATATATATATATATATATATATATATACATTTAACTCAACATACATATATATATATAGGCAACATTTCACATATTAAATAGGTACACCTATCACATACATAACTTAACCTTATGAAGACTAGGAATTTATATAGAGAGAATGTGAGAGAGGGTGCATGAGTGTCATTTGTGAGAGTGTGGATATGGGGTGTCCATGTGTGTAGTGAATAGGCATGCATATAGAGGGAAACATGTGTGTGTGTATGTATACTGTGAAACAGTACAGGAAATAGCTTTATACATATGCAGGGATATACAAACAGTGAAGAAGAAGGGAACAATACAATACAATCAAAACTGGAATGATCACAACTAATCTCAGGTTGTACCAACTGGAGGCTTAACTCAGTTAGGAAGAAAAGAAGAAGGAAATCAATTCCTTTCATTCCTAATCTCAGGTTTAACACAACCCAAGGCAGAAATCATTAAGCCACCAGTTGACTTAACCCAATCCAAGTATCTATTAATAGGCAAAAAGGAATTTTATTAAAACAGTCTACATATCTAAATGGCAGTTATTAGTCTCAGATTTTAGATAATTAGCAGTTCTTACAATTTCCAGATTTCATGCAGTAGCATTGAAATCAAAACATTGGCAATATGGGGAAGACAGTGTAAAGAGTTAACTAGTACAATAGTAGCATGGTGTGACAGTGGTGCAAACTGTGAAGGTAACCTGTGACAGTGTGCATGTATATGTGCAGGAACCCCAAAGCAGTGAAAGAACACACAAGAAAGGAAAACAATTACAGGTGTATATGCATGAGTGAGTGAGGGAAAAATAGAAGATGCAATGTGTGAGGTTACAATAGGAAAGGAGATCAAATCCTTAACTAATAGTCTCAGGAAATCGATTTCTCAGCCTTGCAAAATCAGTCCAGACCTATCACTCCAAATTCTCAGTGTCAAAACATAGGGAATCTCAGTTTACATGTCATTAGAAAATCTCAGAAATTATAGATAACTGAACTCAGTTTTGCGTTTGAAACAATCTCAGTTTACACTTGATTAGGAATCTCAGAATTTTACATTGAACTCAGGTTAACATTCAATTCAAACCAACTCAGTTTCCTACATCTAACCACAGGTATGAACCCCATTTCAATTTCATAACAACCTACACATGCATACATATGAACCTAACTATTTAAACTCATAACTCAAACATGTTTATCATGTATTAACATCCTAATTAACATTGAATTAACAATTGAATATCATTCGAATTCCGAAAACTAAAGAAAAAACATGTATCAGTGAAGAATGGCAAGGTGTGAGTGTATATGTGGGGAATATGTGAACAAGTGAGCTGTGTACAGGAATTATATATGACAGTAACAATGTAGGCCTGTGTGTGTTATGTAGAAACTATGTGTGTATGTGTCCAAGTGCAGGAACATCATGGCCTGCTCTACAACTAAATCAGTCTTAAAACCAATGTGAATGAGCCACATGTATATCAATGAAATTCAGGTTATGGGTAAACTGGAAACTCAGATTTTATACATTTAAGCAATTTAACTTAACTATCACAAGGGTATCCTTCAAACCTTCAAATACCAAACTGAAACATAAATCCCAGGTTATACATTTAATCAACAATTTGAATACCAATGAACTCTGAAAATTGAAAACTAAGCATGGTATTAGTGAATGTGTTCAGTTAAGTGCTCGAACCCAAAATTGAACCCCAGTGCATATCCCATAAGAAACTCAGGAACGTAGGATTGATTCTCAGGCATGTACATACATGTAGATATCATAATTGGGTATCAATTTGCATTATTTAACAATTCAATAAATCAATTTAACTCTGAAATTCTCAGGAATGAACATAGTATCAGAAAACTGGGGAATTAGGGATTCGAATATGAAAAACATGTTAATATTAACAATTAATGGTTGGTAGTACATTGTGGATATGTGTACGTGCCACACAAGAATAATGTGTCCAATAAATACGACACAGACGTGTCCAAACAGCCAAAATACATAAAACACAAGTCTGCAAACAGACAGTGTCGTGCACGTGTTCCAGAGAGTCTAGGACACGACACGACACAAAATCAGGACACAACCACAGGAATCAAAGATCACAACAAAACTAATTTTCCTATTCAAAAAGAATCAAATAAATCGATCGAAATGCCCTTTGAGGCATTTCGTCGAACATAGTGCCATTGGCACTGATACGTGTCCAGAAAGGACACGAAACCTCCGACACCAAGCTCGAATCTAATCCAAACCCTAGGGGGACCCTTAGGGCTTCCTATTCATGGAGATTGACAGGAATTTCATGAAGATTTGGAGAAGTTACCTTAGTGTGAACTTTCAATAGGAAAGGGGCCTTTCTCTACACTTTGCTTGATGTCCCAAACACCTCAAATCATTAGCAAGCTGGACCAAAACATCATAACAGCAAGAATACTGGTATTAGAAGGGTTTGCAACTAGTTTGAGGATTTTAGGAATTAAAATGGAATTAATAGAGAATTTACTAGGCAAGAACTCACCTCTTTCTTCTTGGATCCAAATTTTCTAAGGAAGGAGGCTAGTCCTAAGTTTGAGAGGGGTTTTATAGTGGGGGAAAAGGGTATGATGGCTGCCAATAGGTTAGGGTTAAGGTTTAGGATGAGGGGCTAAGGTTCCTCCAACAATTTCTAGCTAAATCTATGGCTCACAATTAAAGTAGCATCCTTTAACTTTTAGCCTAAAAT